>JAUYWH010000018.1:20178711-20224430 GCA_034779795.1 Ctenopoma multispine | reverse complement strand
CATCTAGTGATAAGGAATCATTACATGACTACTCTGCCAGTCACTACTACAGCACAGACACTCGACAATGGCAGATTGTCTGCAGATAATAATTAATTTGTTTTCAAAAAATGTTTTTAGACTAATTAGTTGAAATTAGATAATTTTCCACGGCACACCTGACGATCTCTCTCGGCACACTAGTGTGCTGCGGCACAGTGGTTGAAAAACACTGGGCTACTGAACAACAGAGGCGACAAGCAACAACAGGCACTGCAAACACCACCACCAATCTGATAATACAAGAAATTACAACAAATTGTATGAAATAAAAAAGCTAACATCTAACTTCATGTCAGAAAAATGTTTAATTGGAGCGCACCGGTCGACAAATGTTTGTCCACATAAACATGCAACCTACTTTCAAACCTCATGTCTGCACTTTAAAGTGGTTTTGCACTCTGGTTTGAGTGAAGAGAACGAATGCAAATAAATGGAAGGTTAGGTATTGACAATACTGTTGAAATAAATATTGACCCATGCAAAACTACAGAATTGAGTGCATACAATCACAGCATTATAAACGTCACTAGTCTAAAAAGAATGAGACTATCTCCATTATTTTTTCAGTATCCTGCTATTTCTTCTTCAGATATTCTACAACACACATACCTTTTCTTCATCATTTATGCACATCAGCCAAATCCAGCATGTAGCCTATCACTGAGCTCAGAATCTTCTAATGAACTGATGGCTAATGCTCTGAAGCCATCTGACAGACCAATCTGCAAACTCTGTTTGTCTTTCAACTACTTGTGGCTCTGTTATACTGCCAAAGCTGCTATTAATTCTCCCCATAGGTATTTTTAAGGCATTCACAGAAAACCATTAAAACACAACTTAAAACCTCAAATGGGCATGTCAGTGTGGGCTAAGTTTAAACTGGCGCAGTGAAGTGTTCTTTTCTGCACCTCAGGACCAAGGAAGCCGACCTCAACATGCAGAGAAACATTTTAAGGGATGTGTCTGCTGATGTGCCTTGGCCAGATGTGTCTACTAACTGCAAAGAAATGTAGCATTGTCAGGTTGTTGTGGTGGGCTATGTGGTACGACTGGCCCGCACTTCTCACCCACTTATAGCCACAACACAATGAAAAAAATGTAATGCTCTTCAAAGACCTTGTAAAATATGCATGTTTAGCCCAATTGTTTGATTCAACTAAGGCCTGGATAAAGACTTTATGGAAGGAGAAAGAAAACTAGAATTAGCTGACAAAGGAAAAGATCAGTAGTTCTACATAGTGAGAGATAAAAATAAAATCAGCTCACCACCACTAAGCCTTCTAATCTTCTTATTTTGAAAATATAAATACCATTTCTGTCAGTCATTTAAATCCATCGGTGTAAAACAAAATCATATATTCTGCCAAAATGTATGACACAGAACATTAGTCTCCATGAGAACATTAGTCCAGCAATTTGAAACCTTGAACTCACAAATCACCGTACAAAGCACACCAGAGAACAAAGCAAAACTGACCTTTCAAATGATTAAGCTGTAACATTATCATCATGTTCCCTATATTTTCCTTCCCTAGATCACAACAACTGGTTTGCCAGTTCAGGGCTGGCAGGGGCAAAGCCCATCTATGATTTCAGTTCTGAGCTGCTGGGCTGAGGGGCCAAGCTGGCCGGTGCCCATCTGGAGTGGGCCAAGTGTCTGCTCCACTCAGGCTCAATGCACAGTGGTGATTACTGCAATGGTGCGGCAGCGGTCATGGTGGTGTGGTTATAAATATAAGGCCTGGTCTGATCCCTCTTGTTCATAAACAGAGGTTTGAAGCTGCTGTGGGAACCAAGCACAAAGGCTTGTGGGTCTCTGAGGGCAACTGAGCTCAACTGCCACTATACTACCTCAGGTTTGTCTGGCCAGCTGGTGGTCTCTCACCACATGAGGATGGTTGGGCAGTGAGTAAGGGGCCTGAACAACAGAAAAGAGCGATGGAGCAATGATTGGCATAGGGAGAGATTGTGGGAGAGATATGAAGGTTAAATGTGGGAATGGAGAGCCACAGGGCACAACTTCAAATTGACTGGGTGATTCTACTGCATTGCGTAGATGAAACAAAGCTCAAGGATTATTTCACACAGACATTCTATGGAGATAATGTGTAAAAAGTGGAAGGAAGTCAATTTGACTTTCTAAAGGAAAATACAATATTTAGAATTCTGAGCTAAATTACTTTTGTAGATACTATGTGAAGATAACAATGAGTTATCTAAAACTGCAATTTGAATATAAAAACAGTCTGGAATCCCAAGCACACAAAATCCCTCAGACTTTTACTAATTAATGTAGTAGAAGCTGAACACAAGCAGTGGCATTCTCCAGTGAACTAACTTTGCCATGGTGCCCACTAATCCATGTCTGGATCAGCTCACCAACAACACCCTGCCCTCCCTGAGGTCTTATGGCTCACAATATCTGCTCCATGCCCAATCCTATATTAGCATTAGCATCAAGGGTTAAGCTGCTAATACTGCCAGATGTGCACAGCTGCCCCCTCCACACCAATCCTGTCTTAACAATGGAACGCCATGAGGGCAGGACAGTAGGGCGGAGCAGTATCCCCAGGGGGTAAGCGTGATTGTAGTGCCCTCTTGTGCCAAGTGCTACTTGTTATTCAGGAAAGTAGAAACAGAAAATAAATACAACATTAAAGAAACAAATTAAATAATAAACAGAACCCATAATATATTCTTGAACTGAATAAAGGTTATATATAAAGAATATATTTGTGGTATATAGGAAAGAGGTTAAGACAAACTACTAGCAAATCAACAATGCATTTGCTCAAGGCTTAAAAGTCAAAATTGTCTAAATGGTGGTATGCCATGTGTCATGCAAAATTTGTTAATGCTGAAAATGTAGTAAGCTATTTATTTTACTTTGCTTTTAAAGTATAGTCGTAGCAGTAAATGAATTCCTTAATTATTGCAGTTTCAGTGAATTGCTTTACTATATAGGGTTATATAAATATGTCAAGACAGTACACTAGTGTGGAGCACAGCAGAGAAGGGCATGGCTGGCGACACTGTTTTCTCAGTTAAGCTGATAATTGCCCTTATTGATGTATAAAAGATATCCCACAGAGCCTTGTGAAACACCATTAGCAGGCAGAAGCTGAATTGTTCATGAGCTGCCTCCAAATGAGGAAGAAGGGCAAAAAAACTCTGAAGATTAATAAGACTTCCCCCAGAGTGTGATAATAACACGATGTGTGGGCCTATGTGTGAATGTGTATTTTCAGCCAGGCCTCTGAAGAGTTTCCATTACTAAAAGACATTCTTCTCAGAAAATAATCTATTTCAAACCTCAAATTGAGGGGAAAAGATGTAATGGCATTTAGCATAAAGGAAAGGGTGATGGTCATTATCATAAAGGCCCTCCTCATTTGAACTACTGCTGAAGTCAAAATGATGACACTTAAAATGGGCTCAGAGCTTCACAAAAAAGGAGCACTCACAGTAAATGTAGTGAGGAACTGTGCGAGACCAAATCTTCTGTGCTGATGGGTTTGTAGTGAACAACATGAAAGTAAGTAGCGTTAATAAGATGCCCATTAGAGGCCTAAATTCCACTTACAGAGACTAATGGTCACAAAGGACAAGAATTACACTGCTGACTACCACAGCAGGGATGAACATAACCCTGGGTCAGAAAGAAGGTGAACAGTGCATAAACAAAGGGATTAGTGAAAATGACCCATGAAAAGAGAACAGTTGATACACCATTTACTAAGTAACTGTGCAGCCATATATAAACTAAGCTAATTATTAACTTGTAGGTCAAGAAGAGTTCTACCTCTTGCAACATACTGTACATTATAGCAATATAAGGTACTGGGTATACTTAAAACTTTGTCTGCATCATACGTTTTTTAAAAAAGAGCTTGAAAAAGGAAGTTGTAAGAATCCATTACAAATATGCTGAAAACGGAAATTTGTGAAATATTAAACAGAGCATTGCACACTGTATCTAACGATTCCTGAAGTCTCTATATGTGTATTCAAATTCAAACCACCTAATTATTCAGAAAGGGAAGCCACGAAAAATTCTGACAGGGCTTATCAATGAGAAATGACATCTTGTTAAGTTAGGAATTCTCTTTGTGTTAGCAAGGTTTCTCTAGTTAATCTGGCACCTTTCTTGATCTGCACCAAGGTAATTGGAATGCACAGTGAAAATGCCTGCTTTATTGAGCCAGCAGAGAACAATGAAAGAAATGGATATCACAATAGGCGTTAGCTTTCTAATCAATTCTCTAACTTAAGGTTCAAAACTAGGCTTGTTCTTTTTTTTTAATGAGGACGCTGGGCTGAATATTTCTGCTCCACTAACACAGCAGATTACAGCTCCAATTAAGTTAACTTTCACTTAAACATCAAGAAGAGTATCTCTTTGTTGTGGAAACCTTGTTTGTTGTTGGCTTTCCAGGCAAAAGCCAACAAACGTTGACTAGAACCATACAACCAACAATATCCATCAAAGAGGTGAAAAACTGTAACAGAGGGAGAAACTGAGACACAGAAAGATCACATATTAAAGTTTGCTTCACTGTGTGAGTTAATGTGCGTGCTGAAATACTTATGTGCATGCTCATTTATCATTTAACATAATTGTGTGTTATCTAGTCATCTCACCCCCAGTATCTTGGCACTAACCAGAAGGAGGGGTGAGAGGTTAGGTCAGGGGCAGTCACGACCTTTCCGTCTATGCAGCACAGTGTCATCCTTCGGGCAAAGCAAACAAACAGGTCTAGCCCCCGGGCAAGGTGGGCTCAGCAGGGTGGCATTGCCAGGTCAGGGTATAGCCTGGGACAGGACAGGATGAGATGGCAGGCCTCTGATAGATGCTGCTCATTATTTTCATCCCAGAAAACTGGGACAATTACAAACAGAGAGATGCCATGGCAACTGGGGTATGGGGTCACGGGCAGAGGGCTTTTCATCCCAGCTAGCCCAGCCACATTTGTCAACTCAGCCACAGAAGAACATATGCTCACAAACACAGAAAGCAAAGTTTCTAACACTGATCGACCAACAAACTTTTGTAGGCGCAGTATCAGAATGGCCACAGCTATCTGTGTTTGGCTTCCAACTATATAGAGTATATTATAGTGTGTGTGTGTGTGTCTATTGTTGTGAGGACATTTCGGTCTTGTAAGGACATTTTAGCTGGTCCACACAATTTCAAAGAGCGTTTTCAGGGTTACGACTATGTTTTAGGGTTAGGGTTACAATTAGGGTTCGATTAGAATTAAGATAAAGTTCACAGTTAGACATTTCTGATGGTTAGAGTAAGGGACAAACAATGCATTATGTCAAGTGTCCTCACAATTCTTTATATACTTTATGTATACACACACACACAATATATATATATATATATATATATATATGCACCTAATATATATATATTTATATTATAGTAATACTACAGATTTTTACATGATGCATGTCCAAATGAAAGCATTCCCAAAGGTGGAAAGACTACTTGTTTTAAACTTATCACAAAACCTCTGTATCCTACAGTAATATGTTAAAAATCCGTAAAAAAACGTAACTAAGTCAAGAATATATATTCCTATTCCCTTTAAGTGACTTTTCTCATAACCTGCATATTTTCCAGGTTGTTTTGTATAATTTAAAGAGACTGTAAAGGAATAAGGGTTGTGTGTCATGATGTCTCTCAGAACTACCTATATTTACTACTGAAAGTGAATTCTTTATGAGTGCACAGATATCAAAGTCAGCTGGATCAAAGAGGATTTAATAAGCTACCCACTGTTCTACGAAAACCTGAACTTTCATGTCACGCATTTTCCTTAGTTTCTTCATTTTGGGCTTTGGGCCAAAAGACTGACACTAAAGGCAAGCCTGTGTAGTCACGTTGTCATTCTCTATTCCTTTAATTTGTTAGTAGATTGTTAGTCTGTAAACCTTGTAGCGAGGAATGTCCCAGTGGCTGGCAAGTACTGACTTTTTCCAACAGTGTCAGTTTTGTACACCACAGCAACTATCAGCTCCTTTTATAGCATTATTTGTTACAGGTTTTCTCTGCCCTTTTAGCCAAACGTATTAAAGCTGTCTTCATCATGTGTGCAAGCACATGCGTCAGTAGATCTAGCAGGCAGGTACATCTACTTATTACAAGAAATAAATACATTAATTGCTGTTGTAACACTAATTCTGTCAAGACCCAATAGATGCTGCTCATCATTTTCTCACTTATTAAACATGCTTTTAGTTTTGTTTGATTAATGCCTGTGTAGCCATACCAGGATTGCCACATCTGGAGTAGAGAATGTCATGTTGTAACAGTAAAATAACAAACAATATAAAATAACAAAACTATACAGTAAATTAATAATTAATAAGACACAGAGGTATTCAACATTTAGCATATGTTAAGGTTGGCCCACAGATAAAGACAGATACAGCTCACAGATATGTGTCAAGTCAAAAGGAATGTGAATACGACCTTAATCACAAATTTGTTATTTTAATGTATCTAATCAATGTTCTCACCAAAATATGGTTTCCACTTGTCACCTTTGAATGCAAATTCTACAATGCATTGTTACAGAAAGCACTATGAAGTAATGGCTTATAATGAGAATCTCCATGACTGAGGACCGCAGAATAACATCCAATTATCTATTGCTATTACATAAGATACTTTTTTTTGTCACTGTAATTTGCAATAGACCACACTATTATGGCGATGACAGAACTGTGGCATGGTAGACCTGGTTTATTTCTGGTGATTTTTTGTGGGTTGCAAAGCTGTCAGCACTATCCTAAATATTTCCCTTCTATTAGCTTACAACAATAAAAAACATGTCTTTGTATACAGCGAAAGGAAATCTGACTGAAGCCACATTAGATAAAGTGAATGGAGGAAAACAATCACATAAAAAAAGAAAATACCACTGGTAAGGTGCCAAGCTAATTAGTTTTCTTACATTATACATTGGCAGCACAACAGATAATACGTGTTTTGAAAGACACTAAAGAACAAGGTTTAGTTAATACATAGCAGTATTTCCATACTGCTATGTATTAATAAGTGTGTATATAGGTGCATTATATTTAGCAGATATGTTTTACCAATAACAGATCCTCTTCTATGCTGTTTTATTTCTGTACAAGGTGGCTGGAAAATCATCTGTTGGTCAAAACCTCTTCTAATACCAAATAGATTGTATGGAGAAAAGGCAGCTCTACCCTGGATAACTCTACTCTCAGTCTCATGAGGTGACGGTCCCTAGACAAATCTCACAAAACTCTCTGATGTCATCGACTGCAAGGTCTGTGGAGCTGTGTATTCAATGCCCTCCTCTCCAGAGGATTATAGTTGCTCACTGTACTGGTGTGTATGTCAACTCATGTCTTGAGGTACTGACACACTGCTACTGTATTCCAGTGCATAGTAACCATAGATACTTTGAGAATACATTGCTTGGATGAAGCACCATGCAATACAACAGCTCAATGTGGAAGAGGAAATTCACAGAGGTGAGTTGTATATTCCATCTGATGAATTTAGCATACAAAAGTGCTGCTGAAGTTGTGCTAAGAATCTTGCCTGCTGTGAATACACAAGCTGCTTCAAGAACCCAAAATGCAAATGTTTTCAATAAAGACAGACACAAACATACAGTGTCAGCTTCATGCAGACAGTGTGCTTTCCTTTTCTACCTGATTTGAAATGTATTAGCCAATTACATGGTAGATGTCCAATATATGCAGAATACATTGGAATACAATACTGTAGCCAGCCTAGACAGCAGGCTGGCTGGTAATATGGATGATTAACATTTAATGTTAATGGCAGACTTATGTTCAGGGCAGCTGCACTGCAGTAAAGTAATGATAATAGTACAGTTGGCCATACCACATCTGTAATAATGCTGTCTGGCAAGTGTGATGTGATGACTGTAAAATTACTACTCTCTGCACCGTTAAACGTACAGTCAAACAAGTAGTTTTACTGTCAACCAACCCGCTCAGAGTCAATCACACACATCAGAGAGACAGTGACACACACACTGGGATTGTTCGCAGACTTAGAAGAAAGCAGAATTCAACCTTCTTTTCTAAGTATTTGTAAAAACAAAATCAGTTAAAATGAAGTTACACAAAAACAGGAGAAAAGCATGGATCCCCATTCCCAGAAAAGACAAATGAGTGAAATCTACATTATGCTATTATAGTTTTAGGACAATACTGAATTCAGTTAGAATCTTTGAAGTGGTGTTTCCATTCATTGATGATCAGACATGGTCTTCATTTATTAAGCTGTGTTTACTGAGACGATGAAACAACATCATCAATCATTCTTAAAGACTAGTGCTCCGATGGGGAGAATTAGAATGCATTACAGATGTCACGCATCATCAAGCTAAACATCTCATTTCCACTTCGCTGTGCTCTTTGTCTCCCCTCTGTCTGGAGCCTGGATCTTGCTCTGTTCAGTATTTGTGTGTGTGTCTGTGTTTTTCTTTGTGTGTTTATGGGTAAGTGCTCTTGTGACCATTTTCCCTGGGGCAAGGTATCCATCACCGTCCAAGCGGCTTTTGACTGGGCACAGCTTAGGCCCTCGAGCCTTCTCTGGTCCCCTGAATATCTCCCTGGGGTACCTCTGCGTCTTAAGGGATACCACCTGCACCAAACACTCACACATGCACACTTAAACAAATCACTGTGACCCTAACACTCTTCTAATGCCCTCATTAGGTGATTAGTTGCAGAGGCAATACTAAACTAACATTACCCACCTCAAGAAGCTAGCTTTGCCCCTGGGGGTAATGGTGCAGTCAGCTGGAGGACAATACACACAAACAGACAACAGGGTGACATTCATATATTTTCCTTGTCTTCTCAAAGTGGCTTGGGTTTTATTGTACAATGTTTTCCTTCAGGGTGTTTGAATTGAGACCAGATCTCTATTTCTTACTCAAAGCACAAAGTAAAACACAATACTCATCAAAAATGAGAATTTTAATGAGAATTATTAAGCAATTAATACATGTCAGTAACACATGTCAGTCAAAATCAAGTGTGGATGTGAAGGACAATATAATGGGTTTCTTAGCGTATCTTATATACTAGTCCTTGAAATAGGTCTACAGATCTATCCTTGTATGTTTGTCCGGTTGTTTGCACATGTGGTTTGCCGGGAGTGGTTTCACTATCCATATCCCTCCATATTTACTAACTCACCTCAAATTTGTTGAGCCTGTGTGTTGCTAAAAACAATGTGCTGCAGAAACCCACCACAAATGTCTCTCCAGGAATATTAAAGTCAGTGGCTTTGCTGTCATAATTAACTATGAAATATTGATGCCTGTAACTTCTTCTGTGGTCCCTGTGAGCAAGCCTTTAAGACACACTGGGTAAAGAGGAAACTGTATGTGTCTGCAAGCTTGTGAACCTGAGTCACCAATGAATAATTGACAGCAACATAATTAGCTTGGTGCTCTATTGTGTTAGCACGTTTCCCACACATCCTAGAAACCTGTTCTGCTATGAAGAAAATGTCAAACATGGGCACAGAGGATCTCTGAATATGTATAATTGAAATGTATTAGAAAAATGCTTTTTTTGACCTCATGTTGCATGTTCAGTTAACAAAAACGTTGATGAAATACTTATGATAAAATGTAAGTAAAACTATCCTCTATTCCAATTCTTATACACAGCAAGAAGAACATCTGTAAAACTGAGTGAACCTAATGCTTCATTGCTTTAATTTGTGCTCACTCAAGAGACTTTTAAAAATACAGTAGGCACTTGCATACTACTCCAACACCCTTACTCTGCACATGTGGTTGTAATACTGATAAAATAACGTGGGGCAAAATCGGACATGGGTAGGGACAAAAAAATCTTCTAACTTTTCACTTTAGAACATTGAATCATAGTCTCTTTATTTTGGCTTTTTTTGACACTGATCAACAGAAAAATACTCTTTCATGTCAAAGTGAACACAGATCTCTATACAGTGATCTATTTGAATTAAAATTAAAAGTCTCACAATTAGTTAAATTGGAGATGGAGGCACCTGAAGGCAGCTTTGAGGGAGAGTGGTTAACATTATTGGCCTGGTTTTAAAAAAAAAAAAAATATAATGTGAAGATTCTCAGTTATTCAGGTCATAGTTATCCAAATAACGCTGATCTACTGCTGGATTTGCTTTAAGTTCTTGAAGAAATTTCACCTTCCATCCACTAGGATTTACTTTAACGTAGGTTTTGTGATTTCACCTCTTGGGTTTTTGTTTCAGTGCATTTTTTTACCAACTCAAAGCAGTTATATACCAAATAAATTAAACTCTTTTACCACGTCTTCACCTGTATGATCGTTTTGCAAGCTACAGTCTGAGACTGTTGAATTGTGTTGCATCATAGTAACAGCATCTAACCTAAGTGCCATCTCTCTGTATAATGCAGTAAAATTCAAAAACACAGTTATTATACAGTTGAATCAATACATCTGAAACTGTTTTAAACAAAAAGAAGATTATCACCTTTACGAAGAAGGAATTACTAGGACTGTTGGATTAGATGGATTTATATTTTAGCTGTGATTGTGCCTTACAAACTACATAAAAAATCATTAATTCATTTCTACAATGTTTGTTCTATTGTTTTTATAAATTGCTCTTATTAGCTTTTCACTTGTGGAGCATTTATTGTGCGTATATAGACAAGTAAAGATGCTGTCAACTCCAGAAATGTCCCACCCTCCACACAGAGCAGACTGCCCGTCCCTCAGCGAAACACATGATAGAGGAGAGATTGCATCATTAACATGACAACTGTATTTTCAAGTCTGCTAATCTCACTCTCTTCAAGTGCTGCTAAAATGCTGAGAATCAGTCAACTACTCAAAGTCAACCACACCAGTGCACACAAGTCATTTTTTATATACAGTATGCATGCTTTACGTTTAAGTGAAATGCTCACACTGTTAAACCCTCCTTAGATATTGAGATTTGGTACCAAAGGACAAAGTTTTTAATACTCAATAGTATCTAAGCATTTTGGCCAGCACCATAACAGAACTGGAGTTTGATACTCATCCCTAGCACTCCTGCTTCACTTCCAAAAGGGTCGTAGGTTACAGATGCTTTAAAAGAAAGATATCATGGCTAGTCCACTAATGACAGACAGGACTGCCTAGTACTCTGTAACAGGCAAATTTATGAAAAATTGCATGTGAAGTCACTGAAAGCCAATAAATCCAAAGCTAACTGAGAGCTGTCTGCTCAATACCATCCTCATGCCACGGAATAAAATAATCCCTCTCATCTGCTCGGACTTGTTAACAAAGCTGTCAGCTTGCTTTTACAACCAAACAGGCCTCAGTCAGGCACCCTCTCTCTGATAGTGGAGAAGGAGCAGACCCTGTGTAATGCTTCAACAGCAGCAGTAATGCTCCCATCACTCACATACACACACACAAAATGTCAACTCTCTTGACATACAGCCTTGTTTGCAGCCAATGATTACCTCATAGCTAATTAATCCTGATTCAATCAATGTGAACCATTCAGATACTGTGTGGGGGGGTCTGTTATGCTACCTGTATATGTGACTGTGTCTGTGTGTGTGTGTGTGTGTGTGTGTGTGTGTGTGTGTGTGTCTGTGTGTGTGTCTGTGTGTGTGTCTGTGTGTGTATGAGACAGAGTAATCAGAAGGGAGGACCAGTAGGTTAGATGATGATGGATGGCACTCGGTGAGAGGCCTGTTCTAATCAGCAGGACCTTTTCCCTGTAATAGAGGAGGTGGCAATAAAGAGGATGGGGAAGGCTGACTAAGTGCAGGAGTCTGTGTGTGCTTGGAAGAATCTATTGAGCATGCCTCAACAAGCCCTAAACAGTATATGTAGAGGAACAACAAGCACAAAAGAACATTGTTTTAAGAGATGATGATGAGAAATGAAAAGTAAAGGATAAAGACTTTGTGATCAATATGCAAAACAAACCAAAGATGGGTACTGGTTTCTTCTTTAAGGTGGGGAAATGTGTGTATGTCCACATTCTGGTAAGAGATGTGTTACATAGTTGGTGTTACTCTCTAATGCATATTAAAGACAAGCCCCGTATAGCTGCTCTTTTTATAGTCTCCCCACTGCACTGCAAACCACAAGAGGTCTTGGCATACACAGACACTAAAACAAACTAACAAACTAAAAAAGAAAACATGTTTCTTGTCTCCCTTCCTCTGTTCATTAGTAGCACTCGAGGAAATGTCCCCAGGTAGCTTCTTTCTGGTTGCTTTCTGGAGTGACTTTACAGAAGTTCTACCAATGGCATGTTTAAAAGATCATTTGTACATATTCAACACAAACAAACCAGCCTCATTTAAAATGTTAAAGCATATTTTATTTGTAGGGCTTGTTTGCATTTGAGTAAACATGGTTGTGTAAACATGTTGTGTATATGAGTATTCTTATTAATCTGGGATTTTCTAAGATAATTAAAAGTAATTAGTTAACAAGCATTAATAAGTGAGGGAAAAGCTGTCGCCGTGCCTCTTTTCAGATGACACTTAAGGGGGAAGCGGATGAAAGGCTGACCCAGATATAAATTTAAAAAACTCTTAACAAACTCCTCTCTGACAAACTTGTCAAATGTTGCAAAGACGGATGGAAGCTCTTGAGTTTGAAATATTTATGATTTGTCATGGTGGTCCATTACATGACATATGCAAACTTCATTTGTTTATTGAGTAAAAAAAATGTATACAAATAGAAAAGGCTGATTGTGCCTATCTTCTAGACCACTCTAGATTTACTAAACTGTATAGTGCACTATATTTACCATCAACCGTTTAATTTAAATGCATCCAAACTATGTCATGCATTGTATAGTACCCCCAAAAATCCAACATCCATATACGCTACTTTCTGCTAATAATCCCAAGTGACACAGCCTATTGCTATGCCTGAACATCTATGTCTGATATGCTGAAAAAGAAAAAGAAAAACAGCTTAATAAGGAAAAATATGTTTTTTTATATTTGTAAGAAATACCTGTGATAATGGATGCAGCTTAAGACTTTACTAAGACTCACAACTAAACGCTGAAGATCTGACAAAGACTTGTATAGGTGAGTAGTGAGCTTCACTGACATGATCACTCTATTCTTTGTGCGCAGTGACTCCATTCTCCCTCATTATTCACTGCCATTGAGGTTATGTGCTCGATGTATGATGACACACAGGGTAAGAGCACAGAGTTTCAGGGACTTTTAAAAACCTCTTTCTGAACATGTGTGCACCTGAGTTAATGTGTCTCAAACTGTGTTTGCTGAACTACTGTGTGGCATCACTAGGATCAAAGGCAGAGACACACACTGTCAATGAGCACCAGATTGTTACAATTACTAGAGTCATTAGGTAAGGTAAAAGAAAAAGAACACCAATGTTTCAACGCCCCCTCTGGGGGTGGCTGCACACACGAACAAAGATCTACAGCACATTCAGCTATTCAAAGATAAAAAAAAAAACACACACACACACACTCAACCGTCACAGTGTACACTAAAACAACTGCACAGGTGGTGCCTGATATGAGGTCTGCACTCCACATCAAAAGGACACCTCTGACATCTAAGATTGCTCACAAATGATGACGCACAGAAATCTTTTGCCACTACAAAGGCAGAACAAAAGAACTGACATGAAAGAGAAGTCAATAAACAGAAGACATTTAATAAAACATTGTTTCTGCCGAATTCGCTACAAAGGTTTTCACAGTTTTTTTCCCCCTCATATGACACAACAAACAGAAAAAGAACTGTTGAGTCACATGGTTAAACCAGAAGAGTGGCAACAATCTAGTGATTTATTGTCAGGATGGACCTGCACTAATAAAACTGGTAAAATGGGAGGGCAACTGAAGGTAATACCATAGTGTCAGTAAAAAATATATACACTAGGGGTATCTGTGATCTATTTTTTGTCTCGCTAGAATCCATTCTTGTCAACAGTGTGGTTCGGCCTTCCACCATGCCTGTTGTGTTTGTAGGCTCACATGACATGCCCATGTTATGGCATGTTTGAAAACAGCTATATTGTCATTATTGCAATATGACAAATTCATTCCATGGGGAGGAACTGTCACAACACATCATGAACGACACAATTTGGCACACATATGGTTGACTTTTGCAAATTTGTTTTCTCTCGCAGTCCTGCAGCACATAAAAAGTCCTTGCTGCAATGACATAATGTGTATATGTAGACAGAGTCACTCACAACTTGTACCAAAGGCACTATGACCAGCATCAAAGTCTGCTGTACACAAAATGTGCTGCAAACACACACACACACACACATACACACACACACCAGCAGCAGCAGCAGCAGCAGCAAAGAGAGTATGTGCCCAGTTCAGAGGCAGTTGAGTGAGTAGGAGCGGTGGCTTACAGATGTTCAGTGTCCCACAGCAGTTGTTGGAGCTGCAGAGAAGTGTCAGCCCAGGAGAACAGAGAGCCGAGGCACAGCGGCATAGAAACAGAATGGAACATGAGGTCACACTCACAGCCTCGCAGCCCACAGCACCTCAAACTGCTGGCAGTTCCAACAGCCTGTGAGCAAAGCAAGTCAACACAAGTTGGGGTTGGGGGGGCGACATGATGACTAATCCAAATTTAATCGCTTTCATGTACTGAACTTTATTTTTACATAGAAAATAAGTCCTGACCAATGCTTAGAAAGCTGAAGTAAAGGTATTTTTAAAATAAACAGACAAAGGTAACATTAAAAATTTGTGTTGAATTTGGCACCTATTGCTTATGTATATCAAAGAGCAAAACCAATTAATCAGCTAGTTACTGGAAAAGTCATTTAAAATATTTTGTAGATAAAATCTTACATTCTTATGAAAAATTAAAAAAATAAATAACCTCCACAAACACTTAGGTTTGTTAGAGAGTTGAGTGACAGCAGAACTTCTCAAACTTAAGCTGTATAAATGATGCTTAATGTTAAGTCATTGCTTTTCCAGGTGGTGCCATGGTGAAAATGATCCTGGTCATAGGTCAATCTGGTCTCCCCCCCCCCCTGTTTTCTCTGATGTGGTACAGTAATGTGCCTGTTGGCACTTAGACATCTCTCAAAGTCTTTCCTGTTGGAGAGACCATTAGCACACGCGTCCAAGTCTTCCCATGCTGGTTTTGGCCTCAGAAACCAAAGACAAACTATACACAAGACAAACCCCGCTGAAACCATTGGGTGATTTCCTCTGTATTTCGACATTCTGTGTGCTATGTCAAATAGGTGATGCAATGTTTAAAAGCTTGTTCCTTTTTTATTCCTCAATCCTCAAATCAGGCTTTTTCACGTGTGCAAAAATGTATCAGAAGATAAAAGATGGGTGTCTGAGTGTATATGTGTGTGCTTAAGCCAACTGAAGGATCACACACACAAAGTCTAACATAAATATTCTGCTTTGCGAGAGCAGTTGCGGAAGGTGGGGGTAGCGGTCGGGGTGTGGTACACTCTCTAATGGGCTATCAAGGGACCTGACGCCACTCCCCAGAGACACATGGACTCCATACATCCCAAGCTGTAGCCTTTGTCAAAATGCACACTTCCTCAGATATTCTTTTTCAAATCTATTAACTCAAAACTCAAATCCACACCCAATTAAGCTAAGCAGACCAACTTCACAGGAACTGTCAAAAGACATGTGGTGTGAGAAAGTTTGATACTGCACATGTACAAGTGAGAGTATGTTTGATTATCCAGGAGGTCATAAATAAACCCAGAACAACATCTAAAGAACTGCAGGCATCACTTGCCTCAGTTAAGGTCAGTGTTCATGATTCAACAAAGAAAGATACCTACCAAAAATGGGGCTGTTTTTCAGCTTCAGGACCTGGAAGACCTGCCATAATTGATTGAACCATAAATTCCGCACTCTACCAGAAAATCCTGAAGGAGAATGTCCGGCTATTAGCTTGTGTCCTTGAACTCAAGCACGCTCGGGTTATGCAGCAGAACGATGATCAAAACACCAGCATGTCCGGAGTGGCCTAGTCCGAACTTAAATCCAATTGAGATGCTGTGGCAGGCCATTTATGACCGAAAACCCTCCAATGTGGCTGAATTAAAACAATTCCGTAAAGGAGAGGGCCAAAATTTCTCCACAGTGATGTGAAAGACTCACTGCCAGTTATTGCAAATGCTTGATTGCAGTTGTTACCGCCAATGGTGGCATAACCAGCTGTTAGGTTTAGGGGGCAATTACTTTTTTACATAGGGTCTGGCAGGTTTGGACAGCTTTTTTCCCTTAATAAATTAAATAATCTTTTAAAAACTGCGTTGTGTATTTACTTGTAAAAAAATTTTCATGTTTTCAAACTTAACTGACAACTATGGAATATATTTGGGTCTGCACTGATGACTGAAGATGGCATGGACAAAAGAACATCCATGCTGTAACTACAATAATTAAACATATGTCTTTTGTGTATGTGCATGTCTATTAATGTATTTGAGTGACTGTGCACATGTGCAACTGAATCTCTGTGTGTTTGTGTGTTTGACCTGTCTCTATGACCACCGTAGAGAGTAGTGTGCCTCCTGCCCCCTTTAATCAGAGCAGCACAATGGCGAGGCTAAAGCCGCCTTATCTCAACACAATCAGATTAGAGAGGATTGCTGCTCTGCTAAGCACCACAAAGTAAAGCCCCCAAATTCCCAGATCAAGATGATTTGATTAATAATTTGTGATCATATTATCCTTTAAGAAGCATAAATTGTTTTATTTTTATTTATTTATTTTCCATTTGTTTCAGTTTTTGTCAACGTTCCTAAGGCTAAATAGAGATTGAAAGATTATCTTCCGCACCTGAGCAAGTGCTATCTCCTCCTGCCTCCCACTCTCTCCCTCTCTCTCTCTCAATTCATTTCTCTTCTTCAGTTGGTGGTGATGCCTTGTTGTTAGTTCCGCCAGTGTCCAGATGGGGGTGCCATGCCTGCTGCACACAGTGGGGGCCTCCTCCACACCTAATCTCATCAAAATAAACATGCCAGCAGGTTTTAGCTTCTCCAGCAGCGAGAAGCAGAGAGGGAGGGTGCTATAGAAACAGGTCAGGCTAATCATGCATATAATTGCATTTTGACATTTTGGGCTACTGGGACCAGACCTTTGGATATCAGGTTATCCTCGAAGCACTTAAGTGATTAACAAATGAAAATGCAGCTCTGAAACTTAATTAGATATTATGTCTCATCCATGCCTACAGGATGGGATTTTAAGGTAGCTGTTGTCAGTGACTGTGCACTTAGTTAAATCAAGAAACATCAAGGAAGTGCTTCATATCTCACCACAAATAATACTATTTTCAAATTTATTCGGGAATATATTTTGGAAATATATATGTATAGCCCAGGTCACAATCATTATTAAATGGCAAGGAAGTGAGAGCACTTCATCATTAGGTTGCTTCAACTTCCTTGTTTGCTCATAGGAATAATTACAATCACCCTCCCTCGTGGCCCAGTTAAGGAAAAGAAACATTTATTCTCCATTTTCATTAAAAAGCCGCTTTGGGCAGTGAGAAGCCTGCTTCTCTCACTCTCTCTGCTTTACCCAAGAGTAAATTGTTCACATTAGAGAGGTGTAAACAGCCCCAGGTTATCAACATACTATTCTGCAAAATCAAAATTCAGTCGCAAAGATGAAGAGACCGCAGGGTTAAATTGTTCAGCTAGTCTGCAGGAATGTATTTTTCCATTACTTGGTGTTTCACTTATCAATAAACAGCATAGACAAATAAGAATTAGACAAGTATTGATAGGACAGTTTTACTTGACAAAAATAGAAACATTATTGCTGACACTGTGTGGAATTAACTAGCTGTGAACTCAGCACATCTGTAGCTACTGCATCCTCTTGTCTTTGTGTTATGTATTAAGTAATTGCTTTTCAAAACCGATGTGCAGTGCAAGGTATTTTTCCAATGCTCTCATTTTATTCAGCCTTCTTTAATTTTTTAAGAAACTGATATAGATTGTCAGTATAACTCTTATCTAACTTAACTTATCTTATCTGACAAAAATCTACATGTCCCCTGATTGCACAGTTAAGATTTTCCCTTCATATGTATTGTTCTTTTTTCTTTATAAAACTTAATATTTTTGTAATGTATGTAAAAGCATTCTGTGCATAAAATTGACACATTTTATAACTGTATAAATCAAAATGTGGAAAAAAGGCTCAGTTCCCTCTTTATACCATCTAAAGGATTACCCTACTCCTACAAAGTTTGAGAAGAGACAATCCAAGTTGCATCTAGCAGATAATTATTATATAACATTGTAATGTCCATAGATTGTCAGGATGATCCCTACAGTATGACCCATATATAGTTCTCACTGGCCACTACCTGATTCTCTGCTCAGCACTCATCTTGGAACCTGCTCTTGAACATGATTAGCTACTTTTCCACTTTACTAATTCATGGGCTAACTTAAGTCTCTGAACACTAAGGGCACAATCCATTTGATAGTCCTGATTCGTTATTCTGCTTTTGCACCAGCAGACTTGGTCACTCATCACCATGAGGATCACTCGTTTTTTAAGCTTATGTGATCAAGTGTGAATTTGCCATTCATAATGCCACCAACCAGCAGAACCAACAATACAAATCACAAGGAGAAATAAGTATTGATGCTGATATAAACATATAACACATAATGTCTAACATTTACAGGGCTTTATGGAGTGTTCAATAGTCTTCTCTTCTCTTCCACTAACTAACCTCTACAGCAATGTGAAAGACTCATCATACTATCTAGTATTAGTACTGGTACTAATATCTAGTATTTTGATGTTTAAGTACAAATAGCAATGAATGTCATATGGACATGTGAGATGCAAGGCCTGACAGCCTGCTCCACTATCCTGTTCAGAGCTCATCATCAGCACAAAGACTGTGATGAAGACATGGCTCCCGACAGACGTCCTGGACAATGTCTGTGTTTGTGCCTCAGCTTCATGGGACAACTAGAGCTGTCAGTCATACAGAGATAGGCGGGGAGAGGGAGGGATGCTTGGGGGTTGGTGCTGAGCATGTGGGAGGGTGGACGGGAAAAGATTGGGCCTCAGCTGTCAGCTCCATGCACTCACATATGGCTCAGTGTCCTAGTAGCACTATGTTAAATGACAAAGACAGCCCTTCCTCTCCATCATCATAGACAGTAACACCTTTACAGACTCTTCTGTCTGTCTGTAGATATGCACACACGCACACACACACACACACAAAACCATTTTCAGATTTACCCAAGACAACCACACATCCATACAAGTATGCATACACAAAATCATGCACAAAGCACATTCACAGACAGGCACACTCATCTCCTGCATTTTGCATAGGTGACACTTTTCATTATTCAAAGCTTCTTTCTGGGGATGTGGTGTGCACATCGAGAGGCGACATGCACCTTCTCCAAACAAGGTACACCTTAATTATGCATGCTCAGACTACAGGCATTGCATTTTGGTGTGCATGTGTATGTGTGTGTCCATGTACGTGTGTTTTGTGCTTTATTTGCCCAGTTGTTAATGTTCATATTTGGGGCATATGCATGGGTACTGAGTGTGTAAGCATCCTAAGTATACCAATATGTGTCTCTATATGCATATGCCTGTATGTAGATGTAGCTGTGTACATTTGCATATACTGAATGCAATACTGTATGTCCTTTCAGGTCTATAAGTACATATGTACATCTGTGACAGAGCCAGTGTTAACATTACCTATTATCTACGATCAAGCCAAAACACATTCCAAGCATCACTCATTTGCAATACACCACTTGACAAAGGCAGCTGATATTACCTAAGCTAATTCAGTGTGAATAGATGAGATGCAGTTAGCCATAAAGGGCTCCCACTTAAAACATCCCTCAATGGAGCCAACTTCCTTTGCATGCCCTATACAAAACATATTTGTATTGTTTACTTAGTCTCTTTATCCGCCTGACAGAGTTTCAAACTTCGTGTCTCTCTCTGAAGAGACAAAAGTGATGAACCTATTTAAGAGATGGCAGTTCCTGTCTTTCACTCAGCTTTACAGCTCACTGTGAAACTCACAAGTAGGCTATCATTTAGGCGATTACACCAGATTAGAATTTCCATTAATGCTGTGGAGAGCATGCTCCTTTAGAAGAGACCTCCCCTTTGAGTGTAAACACAATGGCACATTAGAACAGTGAGTATCACATTAACCAACATCACTGGCAGCTCAGAGGTGCAGCAAGACAGGGATTTTCAGCTTGATTGGGTTTTCATCTTGGAGTAGAGAGATGAATTATTTATTTTCCAACTTGAATGTGTGTGAGAAAGTATACAGAAGTGTGTGTATGTGCGTGTGTGTGTATGTGTCTGAGTGTGTTTGTGATGGATGAAAAAGCCAAGCCAAGGTAAATACTTTACAACATTCTACCTTTCTCTTGATGCAGAAAACCAACAAGCTTCAGGGTCAGAGTGCAACGTTCCCAAAAGTGAAATTCCAGCAATTATTCACGGGAGATCCACAGTGGGTGCTCAGGGCAACATGTCCGCACCCTTGAGTGGGCAGAGAAGACTGACAGCCCCATTATAAAACGGCCCGCGCGACAGATAAATATTTCAGACGCAAATAAATAAAGGATGCCTGGCGTTTTCCCTCTGAATGACTTTTCACAGCCGAATGCCCATGGCTGCTTGCCCCGGGATCTCCTGACGGCACCCTTCACCCCTCCCTCACTATCACCCCACCACCTACTCAACCTCAGGCTCTATGAGACACCCCAAAACAGGACACCAAGCATTCCTGATATATTTCCCCTCCACTCTGCAACGGTCCTCCTCTTCCCCCTTTGCACATATCCCGTGAGCCAACCGATCATGGTAGCAGCATGCAGGTAAAGGTGCTGCTCTTCCATTTCTGGGTACAAAGAAGCAATTAATCTATGTGTCTGAAAAACAGTGTATAGGAGGGCATTTCTATTGTGTTTGTGGATTGGTCCTTGCCAAGCTAACTCAAAGAGCCAGGGCTCATTGTTGCCCAGTAATTACTGTAATGTGCAGGATACATGTTGAATTGTAATGACTTTGCTCTTCCTTTTTTTTTTGGCTAATGTTACCTATGAGGTTATTACAAGTACAGTTCAGTAGAAGGTTCTCATGGGATATGTTAAAAAATAAAATACTTAATTTAAACATCTCTGGCTTTAATAGACATAGCTCAAATATCTAGCCTGCCCTTCCTGAAAGTTTCTTTAGGATTACTACACTTCATTATGGCAAAGTGTCACCCCAGAGAGGCACAGTGTGATAATTCAATTAAGACAAAATTATGAGATGTTCCTGTGGTTACAACCTATGAGGGCCAGATGGAAATCTTGTAGGTCCCCTCTCCCTTGTCTCCAATAAAATAGATGGAAAAAGGCTGAAGAGAGAGAAAGACATAGAGAGATAGTGTACCAATAGTATCAGATCTTCCCTCTAAGGTATACACTGAGAAAACATTGGAGACAAGTATGAGATGAGAGATCAGAGTAAGTGACAAGAGATCTCAGATCAGCTTCCTAAAAACATACTACAGTATCCTTTGTTAAGGCTATATTTGTAGCAAAGTTTCACATAGTTAAAATCCCTGTCATGAAGAGTGCTGAGAATGACTTCAACATGATTTCAACAGCAGAAACTATACACTGCATGAAAAAGCATGTAAATATCAGCACTGACAAGTATTTTATTTTAGGTATCAGAAAAGTATTGGATCTAGATAGAATGCAATCATACTGACAGGTTTGTCTGTGTAGGACTGAAATGTAGCTACTGTGTGTGCACAGTATTTTGGATATCAGGTTTTTTCTTTGATGTCCTGCTGGGCGGCACAGAGCAAGCAACTCTTCTACCAATGGGACTATTACACCAGACAAGTTGAACACAAGGTCTTTCTGACTGTCTTTTTGTCTGTCTCCCTTTCTTTCACTTTCCCCCGTTCCATCTACCCCAATATTTCTCTTTCACCGTCTCCCTAACAAAAATCATGTTGAGCGGTGTTAGCATTGAGATAAAAAGAATGCTAAAATATTAATGGAGGTATACTTTGTTCTGGCGAGCACAGAGATGTAGAGATGGAGTTCTTCTGACTGGTTAAAACCAGGTCTGATTCATTAGCTGAGTTGTCTGTGTGAGGAGGTCCACAGAGGGCTGCCACATCTACTGAGACAGTTAGAATGCTGGGCAGGCCACCCCCCCTCCAACCACCAGACTCTACCAATCAAGCCCTCCCATGCACTCTTGCTGTCTTTCTCTTTCTGTGTCTTTATTATTATCACCCACCTCCTTATTTTCTCTGCAGTTATTTAACCCCAAATTCTCTCAAAACCTCACTTTTTCATCTTGTGAATTTATATTATACTCTCATCCCCCTCCTCTCTAGTGATTCAGGTTTCATGTACCTCCCCTCCCACCCCCACTATAAATGTTGTTTGTTCTTTCTAATGTATCTCCAGATGTGGAACTGAAAGGGAACCAAGAAAAAAAAACACATGTCTCTTAGCTGCACTCAACACTAGATCTTGGGGTAAACAAACCAGAGACCTAAGTACTAGGATCTGGTGCTACACTTTACCCTAAGTGACTGCCTTTGAGAGGTAAAACACTACGCATTCACACATGTTCGAATTATGCCGGGCTGTGCTGAAGAAGACTGTACCACAGGGTCCAGCTTCTTTTCGCTGTCTGTCTTTTCACTCATTTTTTAACTCTCCCTCGCTTTCCTCTTTCCCTGTGAGACAGCAATGATCAAACCGTGCTGAGTGGACACAGTCCCTCCACAAACTGGAAGGGAAAAGCCTAGAGAGAGTAACCAAGAGAGAGATGGAAATTATACACTCCTCCAAAACTCCTCTCTTCCACAATCCCTTAAAAAGATGAGCTGCTTCCCCAATGAATAAGGAACAGCTCATTGGGATAGCCTAAGAACAAGATTGAGGATTTCTGGGATATGTTTTATCTCTGTTATGCTCTCATTGAAAAAAAAATCAATAGAGCAACACGGGGATAAAAAGACAAAGATAACAATGAGGCTAGATAAAGTTTTCACAGATGCCTTGATACTTGTTAAGAAAAGTACTACACTTCTGACTTTGTTTCTGGATTAAAACTTATTAAATTGGGTTCCTCTGTAAGAAAACTCTTCAACAACAGCGACTTGCCAAAACATGACAAGTTCTCCATTAACAGGTCGGAATTCATAACAGATGTACAGAAGCTGTAATGTCTGTTGTGGTTTATACTGTGTGCATCTACTGTGGTTTGTCAGAATGCCACTCTAATCTTGTTCAAACGGCTAGTGGTAGTCCAGGGGGAAGTTGAAGAAATATAGGGACACTTGTTCTACTTGTTCTTTGTGTAAACAAGACTTCAAACTCTCACCTGGTGCAAAAGAGAGATAACACGTTGCACAACAGAAGTAGCTTGATTGCTTGAAATGAATGCCGCAGTTGAGCAGAAAAGTGTAAATCATTTTTGGTATACTCATTCAGTGCTTATTAGATTTACATTACACTATCTTTAGTGTGTTATTTATAGAGTTGTCCCAAATACCATTTGTATGTCCTCTGGAGCTTCTGTTATAGTCAGTGAATAAAATAATGAAAATATACATATATAAATAAAAAAGCTAAATAAATATTAAGAATTTTATAATTGAAACCTGAATAAATATCCAATGAACAAATAATTGGGTCCAAATCTGGATATTTATGTCATGTTCAGTTATTCGATTGTATAATTTGTTCTATGTTACTTAGAACTATATTAATAAAACTAATTGTATTGTGATATAAAAAAATGCACACAGACCTGCACACAAACACACATACTACGCGCACACAAGTACCCTAGCAAGCAAACAAACACACAGATGAGCCACTACAAGCTCAAAATCCCTTTATTACCTCTCGTTGTGGAGAGGATGCAGAAGTGGCCCACCAAGTGCTCCCCTCTCTGTATATAAACCCTTAAAGCCTTGTCCCACAACCAGTGAAAGGCTAGTGCAATCTGTAAGCAACCCTGTTCCCATATGGGCTAGTCTGCCATGGGCCTCATTTGCCTTTGTCCTGTGGCTCTCTGAGGGCCAAGCCCCATACGCCCCAGCCGAGCTCTGGGCATTTATTGAATATTCACCTTCCAGTTGCTATAAAGAAAGATCCCAACCAGCTAATCACAGGCTGGGGACCCTCCACATATGTAAATCTACATCTGTTCCCCTTCAAAGAGAGAGATTCTCTGGGATTAAACCGCACACAGACCCAAGCGCAAACACATACACACGGGCATGCATGCACAGGCAAACACACATAAGTACTCTCCCACATGGCCACTGTCAATCAAGAAGTCCCTCCCTCTACCACATGTACTTGTCTACCATCCACAGACTCCAAATTTACCATCCTTTCTCAATTATCTGGATGACAAGCAATGGCCAAGAAACTGCTCTTTGTGTCACTGCTTCATATTTTCTGAAAACCGTCTCTTGCCTAAAAGGTATAGCTGCCATTGGGATACTGGGACTGGGTTAGGGATCATAAAGAGTAGCACCACAGGCCCAGGAAGCTGGCACCATACTGAGAGAAACATCCTATAGTGCCCTGGGATATCATTATACATCACGGCAACACAGGATTAGTCTGCTCCCTGACTGGGACCTGCCATGAGACAATTTATAGGAAATAAAGATAGCTTCATCAAACATTACTGACTGGCAGATGACTGTGGCAACAGATAAATATGAGACTGTAAATGTTCCACTATTAAACAAACATATATTTAATTTATTAACACAATTCAGCCACTGACACTATGAATTCTACTTAATTTTATCTGTGTCCCTAGGGAGGTAAAACCAGTTAAAATGTTTAATATAACATGTTGTATTCTATGTTCTTCTCTTCTGAGAAGAAGATACATCCTGTGACTATACCTACTAAACATCACTGAAATCACACAAATAATTATTTCTATGTAATAAATAGGTATGTAATAATCCCTACCTAATTTCTGGTTTGTGTTTTTTTTCTTAATCATTTCATAATCATGACCCTACCCTAATATTACGTAAAAGGATGCAGTAGAATTCAACCACTCAATTTTCTAATGTTTTGCCCATCATTTACTTAAAAGGCATGGCCAAAATATTAGAAACATCATGGCACAGGACTATTACCTCTTTTTCTTTCATTTTGAACTGTCTGATTTGCACACGTCTCATCTTCTGTTCTTTGTTTCAAGATTCAGGATTCAAGATTCAAAGTTTACTGTCAGATGCACAGTAAGTAAACATGCTTTCCCTGTGCAATAAAATTGTTCTTTGCTGTCCACAACGAATGAAAAGAAAAATACAAAATGTACATATAAAGTAAGTAATGAGTAAAATACATAATATGAAAATACAATAGAAATATCAACTACATAGAAATATAGTATAGAGTTCATTATCATTTGTTTTTCACTGCATACCCTGAGCTTTGCCATTATGTCTCATTATGTACTTGTGTGCACGTATATATGGAGGAGATGACAATAAAGTTCACTTTGACCCCAGTACAACTCCACCGCTCACTAAATATTGTCAATAATAACAATATTTATTATTTAGGTGACAATTCTAAGAATTATTATTGATTAAAAAGGTCTACAAAAACTGTGAAATTATAACCTTGTAAAAGTATAATTCATATCAGATTCAGATGATGAAAACAATCTGATTTTCATGACTAAAACTAGTCCTAAAACTAGATAAAGGGAACCTAATTAAAAAGGAGACCAAAAAGATACAGCCATTAATTTATTGTGTTATTGTGGAAAATGAGCCAATCAGAAATATTAGCATGTATACTGTATATGCATGTATATACTGTTCAACATTTCATGTTTTGGAATGGCTTAGTAAAAGTCCCCAACTTACTTTTATAGAATTGCTATGAAAGCACATGAAGCAGACAGTTGCTGCCAGTTTAACCTGTTCTGGTTTAGCACATCAGTCTCACAGCTAGAAGGCCATGGGGTCAAACCCACCAGTGGGTTATTGCTTTCCTATGTGTAGCTTGCATGTTTTCCCTATCCCTATATTCCTCTTATTATCAAAGACATGCTGATTTATTTGATGATTTTAAATTTTCCATAGGTATGACTGTCAGTGCAAATGGTTGTCTGTCTCTGTCAATCTGTCCAAAGTGTACCCTGCCTCTTACTCAGTACTTACGTTAGCTCCAAAACTGAAATAAAACATAAAACATAATTTCCCACTGAGGTTGATAAAGTTTTGTGAATCTTGAAAGGCTTCAGAGACACAAAATCCATCTTTTGGAGTGACCCAGCTATAGCCCAGACCACAACCCAATAGAGATGCCATAGAAAGACTTAAAGCCATTTACATCAGACATCCAAAAGATTCCTTAGTTTAAACCAGTTATTAAAACACTGTTTTATACACCTTTACTCATGATTAACTTATGCAAGTCCTGGGAATCACAAACAGTGCCATGACGTTTTTCCAACTGTATACTTCACCACCAAAATCAATCAGGTATATGTTAAATCTAATTCACCTTGAGATAGAACAGCATGTTCACATGAGCTGGTATTGTATAATTAGATTTTTAAAAAAGGGTTTAAACACAAAGAAAGACCATCTAACAAGACATAACAGCTACACAGAGAATGGTTGTTAAGACATGTTCGATAGATCCGATTTGCATGTTTAATTAAGCTATCAGCTCAGTACAACAGAGACCCAAAACCTAAAGCCGCAGAGTCAACAGCGCCTGTAATAACACTTCCCTCCGGTCAGAAGGGCTGAGGGAGGAGAAGAGGAGGAAGGCAAAGAGGGTGTGTGTGTGTGGGGTGGGGGGGGTTGCAGTCAGTCACTAATACACTGAAAGAGAATACGCAAAGCTTTTCATTAACACCCTGTGAAAGGCACATTCACACTCCAGCCCACTAATTAAGTCAGGCCTCATTCACTAGGGAGCAGGAGAAAAGAGGAGAGAGGGAGAAAGAGGAAAGAAAGAGAAGCAGAGCTGGGAAACAGGGGGCAAAAGATGAGACTGATGAGAAGAGAACTGAAGAGGTAAAAAGTGAAATGGAGAGAGGGAACAGAGACAGACAAGAGTGAGAGGGAAGGAGTAAAAGAAGGAGGGAGGTGCAGAGATAATATCACTGCCTCTAATCAGGTTGATTTTAAAGTCACTCATTGCCAGTCCACTGCAGGCCTCATTAACTCGCCCCTGGCTGGCATCATTGTTCAGGCAGCGTTTGAAATCCACCAAAGGAATGGAGATTTGCTTTAATCCAGGCCCATCAAAGGTAACACTGATGCTGCAGTGACGCTGTGCCTCTGGATTAGGCCAAGCTCAAGGGGAGAGAGAGAGAAGAGAGTGGGTGGAATGAGAGACGCAGACCCATCCCCAAAATTTAACCATTTCAAATTTAGTAGGTGACAGGTTTCAAGAGTCTCACCAGCACTGAAGATGACACTTTCAGGCAGCATTTGAATAATCTGGATGGTCTAGGTTACATAATTATGCCATGACAATTTTGACACATATGTCAGAGTACAGTTTGGCAGCCAGTGTGTCAGTGTGAGGAAGCTTACAGGGGGTAGGGATAAGCACCATACTGTCCCTACATTTACTCTCCTACACCATGCTCTGCTAGGTGCTGATTTGGGGAAATTTGCAATTCAAAACAACTTTTTGAAAAGAATATTTTTTCGTCTCATGAATACAGAATTTGGGAGGCAGGGTTTATATTGTACATAGCAACAGCGGGAGACCATTTTGCGGTTATCCTACCCCTGGCTGTGTCAAAAGATGAAGAATAAAGACTAGGGTATATCTGGGAAATGACAATATCATTTGGTCTGTGCTTTTTCTCATGTCTAACATTTGATTTCTCATCCGGGAAGCCCAATTCAGCCCAGAGGAAGATCTACAGGTTCCAAAAGGACGGTTCATCCAGAACTCTACAAACTGAGACGATAACAGAGTAAAGGATATCAGTGCTAAAGGAGCAAACACCACAGAGGAGCTATAGCCCTATACAATGTGCATGACGATGCTTGACAGCTGTTGTAAAAGGCATGCTAAAGTATACACTTTTATCACTTTCTAAGTGAGTGTCGCAAACGTGCTTTCTTAAAGAATAGCCTCTTCCTGCAGAGAGAGCACTCTCTTGACTAGAAGACCTAGGAGTCCTAGGTTTGAAAAATATACGGATATCTCATCTTTATTCATGAATAAAACCACTATAGTGAGTATTAAACTCTAAACAGTTTCAGGTATTCCAAAGAAAAGAGCATCTGTCGTGAGAAGCTGCATTATTAGATTTAGAAATCTGAAGTGAGTGCTAACAGGGGCAATTCCATTCAGTCTATCAGTTCATTCCTACGGTGATGGTTTCTCACACTTTGCTCAGACACAGGGTGT
The DNA here is from genome assembly GCA_034779795.1 of Ctenopoma multispine. NCBI lineage: Eukaryota > Metazoa > Chordata > Actinopteri > Anabantiformes > Anabantidae > Ctenopoma > Ctenopoma multispine. The sequence goes on along the minus strand of JAUYWH010000018.1, from coordinate 20,195,873 downwards.
GTTTCATTTTGATGTTTATGCCAATTTCTAGCTTGCTTGTAACATGTTAAACATGAGGTTAAGATGTTACTAAACATTCTCATGGGACACGAGGGTGAGGCAGAGAGTGGGGAATAAGTAGGAGTAGGAAAGAGGCAAAAGATTGTGGGCATGAGGGCCCTAGGCTCACAGGGGGGGTCAGGTTAAGCCAGTTAAGGGCATTATACCTCCAGACTGATGAAAAGGGGCCCTCCCAGATTAAACTGAAGTAAATCTTGCCTAAATCCATCCTACAAAAGGAGTTTAGACTTTGCCATTGTGCAGACCAGAGTAAACAGGGGGTCCTTGGGTAAGCCCCCCTTCACATGGGACAAAGGCAGAGAGTTAAGGAACTGATCTTACCCCAGTAGGCCAATGTTAGCACACAGATCACAGTGTTAGACACACTCAAACCTATCTGCTGCTACACAGACCTCTACAGTCAAAATACTGTCTTAAGCTTTAAACAAGCTATAAGTTCTCCACTGAGTCTGACACTCTAGCATGCCTGCCATGACTGCTCACATTTTGCCCTGAAGACAAGAGTGAAGATAACTGTGTTCAGTCACCAGCTCTTGGACAGACATCTCAAGAGGACATTTCGTCACCCTCCTGGTTGTTTCACACATCCTGGCATTTTTATTTTTTATAGGATAAAAGGATTGTTATGGCATTGTATCTCCACGACAACTGACGAATCAAGCCTCCATCATCCTTTTCGTCAAAGCATGAGGAAATTTTCCAAGATGGCTGCTGGGCACTTGTGCTCTGAGGTAGGATCACAGTAACAGGGGGAAAAAAAATCTTTCCAGAAAATCATCTTGTTAATGATTCTAATTGAGGCATCATCATACCCGTCACACTCCAGCTGAACCTAGCACAATAAATATGTGTTCAATTACGATCTATTGCTCCCAGCCACCACTGCTGGAAAAACAAAGAGGACCCCTGGCCCATGGGCCTCGTTCAATTCACCTGGCAGTCATATTATGATGCTCTCATTTTTACCTGCTTCAAATTATCTCTGGGAAAACAAACCATTCTCCTATATGCCAAGACGATTCTTCTTCCTCTCCTCGAGTCAAAAACTTTGGCAGATTATAGCGTCTTTGTGCTTGAAAGGTACTAAAGCAAGTGTCAAGTACTATTACAGTCAAGGTCTACACAAACAAGCACTCACACAAACCCAGACAGAGGTTACAGGCCCGACAGGCATTTGTGAGCCTGCAAAAAAAGCCAACACTGCTTCAGTAATTATCAGCCAAGGAAACCAGAACAGTGTTCACACAACAGAAGAATGCAAAAACAAAGGAGCCTTTCAGAAGTAGTAACACCCAAGGTGTTTTCATAGTGACGGCCATCTTGTCAGTTAATGCAAGCTGCTGAATTGAAAGATAACCACCGCAGGCAACCAGGTGCTTCTTCCATTTCCCAGGAGTCTATTCACAGCACAATGGGCATAGCTGTATATGTATACATGTATACAAGAAAGACAAATGAAAAAATTAAGCATGTTCTGTCTTGATTACAAACAATTCCAAAAACCTGGGTCAAAAGGCCAAGTCATATTTTATGTCTCCATGTGTCCACTACATTGTCCCATATTAACCCATCACCCTAGTTGTGAGGGTTGAGATTGACTCCATGCAGACTTACACCTGACACATGCAGACCAAAATATTTCTGTCTGCATGGACTGTCTGAGTAGTAACTCCAAACCCATTTATATGTATCTACATTACGTACATGTGCTTTCATTAAATTTACTACAACAGCTCAGAAGATACCTTTAGAATCACACTTCTTCTAGTTACCAACTCCCGAAAATAGAACATTTTGTGGGATTTTCAAAATTGTCATATCAGGGATGACACCAAAGCACACTCATTCAGTAAACATGCTGTAAAAGACAGTTTTACAATATGGCTATGCATCAGCGCACAGTGCATGTGTGCAGGTTCCAAATGAGGAGGAGGAGTGTAGAGGGGCCATCACAAACCCGGGTTTAAGGAGATGATAAATAATCCAGCTGAAGTCAGCCATAAGGGGAGTCTGCCTGTCAGTCCTCTTACCCTAGAACAGCCTGAGGTTATCATGATGTGCCAGCACATTTGGTGTGAGCGTTTGACTGCTTCACCTCCTAATCGTGCCTCCTCTGGGCACCACTCTCCTGGGAGGCCTCCCATCCTTTCCTCTTCCTGCCCCCCCTCTTTCAGCAGACTGTTGTTATACTCAATAGTGGATAGATGAAGGTTGGGAAGTGTGAGGTGTGTTTCAACAATTCATGTGCACACTTACTCTTCTGAAGGAAGAGGAGAGTTAAACTCTGGTCATTGCTCTGTTCTCCCATACACTGTACATTTACAGCTAAACAAGGGTCAGCAAGATGTTTGTTTAGCACAGTAAAAGTTTCATTCCTACATACAGCTCTTCAGTGGTTAATAGTAAAATATATGCATATATTCAAGATTAAAGCAACTTTATTGTCATTCCATAATATGCATATAGATACAATGGACTGAAATGCCATTCCTCTAGGCCAGGAGCAAGATTAAAAGACCTTCTAAAAGTCTATAACATCAAAACATGTTCTCCCTTCCCCTTTTTTGTAGATAGCTATTTTCCCTTAACCTTAATCTGACCCTGACCAGTTATCTCTGCCTTCTGCTGAAATTTGGGATCTAACACCTTTCTGTTGTACTACTCTTACCCCGTTGCATTAGACACAACAATCAAAGGACCCATACATCTTCAACAAGATTGCCACACTGTGCCCATCAAAAATGTCTTCTTCATGTGAAAATAAGGCTTATTATTATTTTAACATGAAACACTTTGCAGTCAACAGAACAGACAGAAAGCATAGTAAATATTTTCCATGTTTCTGGTGTTGTGCTTGCAGTGAATTCTCTGGACAGTTACCTGCTGTATTCACACATGGGCTCTTGCAGACATAACACAGGCAGTCAGCTAGGTAATCTCTAAGCTGACTGACTCGGACATTTGCATTCTCACACACAGTGCTCCCAGGTAATGTCTAGAGAATTTCAGGGTTCCAGTGATGTGTAAAAACAGCTTATCACAGGGCTGGCATATAGTGACAGAGAACCATTCTTACTCACGCTCAGACCTATAGGCAATTTAGAGTTGAGAACATATAACATAATAATACAAATATTAGTAAACTAAACTTGCATGTCTATCCAGACTCAGATTCTAATAATTCTATATGAGACGAAGTTAACTTTGAAATTGAATAAAAATCCTTCCAGGCAGATCTGAAATAGAATGGGAGAATGGGACATACATTAGGTCAAAGTGAACTGAACCTCTGACATTTGGCCCGTAAAACCGGGATTTGTCTTTGACTCCAGTGACTCAAGTGATAACTCATCCAAGAAATCACAAGATCCAAGAAAAATATCCAAGGACAACCAGAACTCTCGCCTCTATTGGGGTCAGTGTTTATGACTATTATAAAGAAACTGCTAACCCAGAGGAATATGAAGGCTTATCTTGATTTTACAAAACACACTTTGAGAACCCTTAAATCTTAAGGAACAATGTTGGATTGATAGGTTAGTTGAAAGTGGAATTCTTTGAGAGACAGGGTTCGATTATATCTTGCGGAAATCATAACACCATTCCACAAAAAATATAATGACCTACGGTCAAGCGTGGAGACGATATTGTGATCGTCTGGGGATCCCTTGCTGTTTCAAGACCTGGTGAAATTGCCCTACATGAGGGAAAAGTGAATTCTGCTATACCAGTATATTTTGAGGAAAAACAGTTTGCGAATTAAAGCTCAAGCCCAACTGGGTTATGCAGTGACTGTGGCGCAGTAGGTAGCGCAGTTGGTTGTAGTTTAAAAACCACGGGGTTGATTGTTCATTCCTGGCTTCCACTGACTCATGGTCACATGTTTAAGTGTCCATGGACACAGCACTGAGCCCCGAACCCTTGACAAATATAAAACTCCAAGCACTGTGTGTGACAGACACTAGACACTGCTTATCTGGCTCATACTTTCCCTACAGTGAAGCATTTGGGGGTCAGAATGATGCTGACTCCCCGAAGCATATGGTCAATACAATGCTGGACTGGCTCTGAATGCTGTAAATGAAATATTTACATTTTTTTATTTATTTAATAAAAAAAATATTTTTGAAATGTTTTGACTGTTTACATTAATGGGTTCAGATTAATAGGCAAAGCATTTATTTTTATCCATTTTAAAAATCAATTCATAACAGTAAAAAGTATTATCAAAATTGTCAAACAACCCCTCAAACAATGAGGTCTAAAAATCTTTAATTGTAATATCTATTTCCTAAGATTGTTTTTACTAAGACTTTATGCTCTCTAACTGCAGAGTACTTATCTGAACAATAAGAAGGCACTGTAGAATAGAAATTAAGCATCTTTTCCTGAGAAATAGCAGACTTGTCCTGCTTCTGTCTGTCTGTTCGCTATCCTTTAAACCTGTTGCTTCTGCTTCTACTAGCTGGTTATGTCTAACATCTTCCTTTTTTAATAGCTATAGCTATTTTTTCTGACCCTCTCTTGTCGTTTTAGCTTCTTCTTTTTCCTGGTCATCTCATTTTGGTTCAATGGTCAACTCTAGGAAAAGTCCTAGTGGTTGTAGACTTCTTCCATTTCCCAATTAGTAAGGCCACTGTGCTTCTGGGAAAACTCAAAGATTTAGAATTAGTTTATACCCTAGCTATAGTGTGTGTCTCACCACAACATGTTATTGTAGAGTTCTATTGTGGGACTTTATATAAACAGGTGTATGACGTTCTAAACTATGTCCAGTCGATTCAATTTGCCACACGTGGACCCCAGTCAAGCTCCAAAGTCATCTCAAGAAAAAAGTGAGCAAACAGGATGAACCTTACCACAGTTTGAATTGCCACAGCAAAGGGTTTGAATACTTATGAGAGAAACAAAGATTTCAGTTTTTCATTTTGTTATTAATTTGCACATAAATCACTGTGTCATTAAAGGTTATTGTGTCTCCATTGATTGACCAAACTTTCTGTTTTCTCAAGTTTAAATAAGTTTACAACAATGTAAAATGTGCAAAACAGAGAAGGAGCCCAGATACCTTCTGGTGTGACTATATACTGTCTTCTGCCTTTATTGAAGACTTCAAAAAAAGTTTTATTAAAGACTATGTTCCTCAGGTAAGTTTGTATGACATTTTTCAACCACTCTTATTGCCACTTCCAGCTCTACTTTCTGTGACAGTGTCACTACTATTTCTTTCCCTATATAAGCATCTATTTCCATGGCAGAGGCAGACTGTTTGTATGTGGCCTGTGTAGGCCACATCTTCCTCTGTGGCTTGTTGTTCTGTGCATTTCTGAACCCACCCATTTATTTTGGTTTGTCTTAAACTATATTTATCTTTTTCTCCCTGACAAGTGGGACTTGAAAAAGAACACAGTTTTAAGAGCAAAGCCAGAATATCTCTCCATCTCTGGCACTCACTTAGAGTCAAAATAATTACTGCAAGCATGCAGTATATAGACAAGGCCACCGTTCTGTAAGCCAACAATTTGATTATCCACGTGATGCTTAAACAGACATGTAATTGTAATTCATAAAAATGGTTTGCTGGTGAACCTGTTAAAAATGTCACTGAAAACAGTGCACTAAATACAGTTTGTAATATCTCACAATGAGCATTAACAAAAATCATAATGAGAAAGGCAAGCTAAGTAGAATTACCACATTGTGGTTGTATGCCTCCTCTAACCAATCAAGTTGCCCATCTGTTGAGACTCATAATCTAGTGAGTGGATGTTCATGTCCAATGTAATGAAATTATTCTCAGGTTTTTTTGAAAAATAGCTTTTGACAATAATGCCAGATAAATGTGGTCATAGGAGCGTGACCTTTGTCCAGCAACATCTAATTCTTTCATCCTTGATTCCAAATTTGTCCCAAAAAAGATTCCTTCTGGCATTCATGTGCTATTGCATTCACAAGAATGGTACAGACATGAGGTCAGAGTGACCTTGAACTTTGAGGACCAAATCGGTCTACCCTTCAGTCCAAGTAAATATTTGTGACATAGATATAATGCCTCTGGTCTCAGTTTTTGTGTAGTCCAAAAATAAAGCACAACACGGCTGTGGGCGGCTGTGGCTCAGGAGGTAGAGCAGTCGCCTGCCAATTGTGGGATCGGTGGTTTGATTCCCAGCTCCTCCTGTCATATGTTGAAGTGTCCTTGGGCAAGATACTAAACCCCAAATTGCCCCCGGTGTGTAAGATCAAGCTGCATAGCAGCTCTGCCATCGGTGTGTGAGTGTGTGTGTGTGTGTGCTTGTGTGTGTGAATGAGAAACAGTATAAAGCGCTTTGAGTACCAGTCTAGGTAGAAAAGCGCTATATAAGTGCAGACCATTTAACACAGAGCACATTACTTCTAAAACAGTGTGAATAAATCATGTGAAGTTTCTATGTTCACTTGACACTGGAAGCTATCACACAGGGTCCTTCATGCCTGTCTGTCAATTTTCAGACCTTTAATCTAATATATATTGAAAAAACAAAAAAAATTACTTTTCTTGGGGATCAAAACGAATGAATACCACTTTGGAAAAACAAGGTGTTTTCCGATTGTACTAAACACCAAAAACAGTAAAAATTTTCCCTTCCCTATGTATTAATTATGCCTACCTAATTATACCAATTAAACAGTGTCTTGTTTTGGTGTGTTTCATGAGAGCCAAAAGTTGTTTGCACAGAAGCTACAACCTTTGTATAAAAACAAAATAAACGCTTTTCAATTCTGATTTGGGTTTATGCAAAACAACACTAAGTCACAGTTCATTCCCCAATTCCCCACCAAACCTGAGGCACAACCTGCTTGAAATACAGAAAAATTGCACAATTTCCTGCTGACAGAGACAATACAGAGCCTGCTAACACCACCTGTGCCTAGACCAAAGGCCAAGCCAGTGGGACACACCTGCCTGAAACGCAAGCGCTGTGCCTATAAACAAAAGCTTGGCCATTAGCGCTAGCCGTTGGCGCTAGGCTAAAGGCTAACCCGTCTTCCATCTTGTTCTCCAACAAGTGCTCACTGGACAACAAGGTGGACCATCTGCGGCTTCAGCATTCAAGCCAGCAGTAAATAAAGAACTGTTGCATCTTTATTTTCATGGAGACGTCACTTAACGTGGGCAGACTCAGCTATCGAGCTAGCTGGGCTAGCATGCTACAGAGCAGACAGAGACGTTTACATCAACATACTCTGGTGCACAAACTATGCTGAGGTGAGCCACCACAGCTCACCTCAAGTGGAGTTTTTAAAATCAGTTTTCAGTAAGTGTCGCCCATTCAACCGGCTGAGAGAATATTCCGATGTGCTAATGTTAGCTGTGTTCCTGCCACCCGGCGCAGATGCTCACCTGGCGCTAGACGAGCTGTATAAGGTTAGAAACAAGCTCCAAACGTGCACCCAAACGGATTTTTCATTGTTCCTGGCAACTTCCACCACGCATAACTCAAATCAGTTTTGCCCAATTTCAACATATATGAGCTTTGCTACAAGAGAGGAGAAGTGCTTGGACAACTCCAAAAGGAGCAGAACGAGATCTATGCCCGGTTTGATGTGATGAACAACGAGCATTGCGATGATAGGAGAGCCTCCGTCCACCGACCAGATCATCCTTCTGCCTGTAGCCAATGTGAGGAGAACCTTCACCAAGGTCAACCCACAGAAAGCTGCTGCTGATGAACATCCCAGCATGCTTCAAGTCCACCACCATCATCCCGCTGCCAAAGAAATTGTCTGTATCCTGTCTGAACAACTACCATCCTATCGCCCTGACTCCCATCATCACGAGGTTGCACCGTCATACACAGCTCGAACCACATCGTGACAACGACACAAATGTGACTCATCAGCCACAACAACGAGTTGGCGTACAGAGACAAGGTTCAGCAGCTGGCTATCTGGTACGACGCAAACAACCTGACAAAACAAACAAAACAAATGTTCGTCGACTTCAGGAAAACCTGCTCCACCCACACCCCATTCAGCATCCACAGCTCCACAGTAGAGGCTGTTAAGAACACCAAGTTCCTGGGACTTCACATCTCAGATGATCTCACCTGGACCACCAACACCACCTACATCACCAAGAAGGTCTGACCAGCTGCATCTCCATATGGTTTGGCAACTCCAAAGTGGTCGAGAAAAAACAACTTCCACGCATTGTGAGGACAGCTGGCAACATCATCAGTGTGTCTCCCCTCGCTGCAGGAGATCTTCCACAAGCACTGCATCAGGAAGGCCTCCTGCATTGTGTTTGTACCTTCACATGGACTGTTTACACTCCTCCCATCCGGCAGACGCTATTGCAGCATCCAGGCCCAATCCACCAGACTGCTTTTCCCACAAGCCATCAGACTTTTGAACATTCTACGCGTCCTCCCACACACCTGGACTAGAAACTCTTTGCACCACTGCACTTTACTCATAACGGTCTTCTGATACACACGCTGCTACATTACCAATCTCATCTGTCCAAATAGAACCGTCTCATTGTTACAGACTGTACAGCACTGTCACTTTAAACTGCTGCTAACTGACATTCATTTAATGAACAAAAGAACTGCTTGCTCTTAGGCACTGTTTATCACCTACCAACTAGATTTAATATTGAACTGTTATGGACCTCATGCACATCCAATGCACAAAGACAATCTCAGGACTTGCATAGAAGGTGAAATACCACGTGAAAATTGTTTCCCATCTGTTTTTTTAGTTTATTTTCAGTTTAAAGTGTATATTTTTATATTGTACCTTAGTTGAAAGTTTAGATTTTTATAATCTATTTTTATACAGTACAGGCCCAAAAGTTTGGACACACCTTCTCATTCAATGTGTTTTGGGGTTAGCTGGACTGCAGAGTGAAGGCAAAGGAGCCAACAAGTGCTAAACACCTCTGGGAACTCCTTCAAGGCTGTTTCAGGCAACTACCTCCTGAAGCTCATCGAGAGAATGCCAGGAGTGTGCAAAGCAGTAATCAGAGCAAAGGGTGGCTATTTTGAAGAAACTAGAATATAAAAGATGTTTTCAATTATTTCACCTTTTTTGTTTTGTAACTCCACATGTGTTCATTCATAGTTTTGATCCCTTCATTGAGAATCTACCAATGTAAATGGTCATGAAAATAAAGAAAACAACATTGAATGAATTGACTGTGTCCAAACCTTTGGCCTGTACTGTATATTATTTTGCTTATTCTGTATGCTTATTTGTTCTGTACTGATAAAGCTGGAGCCATGTCCTCTCGTTCTCTGTGTACCTGTACAGTATATAGGGGAGATGACAATAAAGATTACTTTGAAACGAGTCACTCAAAATTTAAGCAAAATCAACGCTTTCAGCTTTAATTTAAGGTGTACCATGTCTTTTGTTTCGCTGGTATTAAGCAACAGATTGTGTTTTGAGCACCAACCTTCTTCTCAGTTTGCCGTCTCAATCCCTTCGCTAGTGAGGCTGATGACCATGATGTCATCTGCAAATTTAATGATGGTTTTGGAGGGGAAGGTGCAGGTGCAGTCGTGGTTTTACAGAGCGCATAAAAGAGGGCTCAGCCCAGGGATGAGCCTGTGCCGATGGTCAGGGTAGAGGAGCAGGTGGTGCCCACTTTAAATATTTGTGGGAGATTTGTTAGAAGATCCTTGATCCAGGCACAGGTGGGAGATCCAAGTCAGTCAGCTTGTCAACCAGTATGTCACTTTGCTTGGCAGACGCTTTTTATCCAAAGCGACTTACAGGGATCTAGTGCTGAGTGTCTGGCTCAGGGACACACCTGGTGGGGGATGGGCTAGGAGTCAGGCTGGGATTCGAACCTACAACCTTCTACATAAGATAAGACTTTATTGATCCCACAGCGGGGAAATTAGTGTGTTACCACAGCTCAGTGCAGAAGCAAAGAGTAGAAACTGGCATAAAAAAAATGAAACAAGATAGACACTATATACAACTGGAGATTCTATGTACACACATACACAGTATGTATTACGGATAAAGGCTTGAACGATGTGCATACATCTACATCCCAGTCTGACGCTTAACCCAACTTTAGACACAGAGGGATGGTAGCCTGTGTCAGTGAGAGTTTAAACATCATCAGGACTGCCACTAGTTGGTTAGCACAGGCACAAAGTACTTTACTGAGTTCACCATCCGGTCCAGCGTTTTTTCTGATGTACACAGCCTTCAACACCTGCCTCACTTGGTATTCCTGGAGCATGAGTGTGCAGTGACTGGAGGTCTGTGGTGATGGCAGCTAGGTGTGTTACTTTAAACTGGACAAAGAAATTGTTTAATTCCTCTACCAGCAAGGCTTTAGCATTGTTGGTGGATGAGCCCTTGCAGTTGGTGATGCTCGTTAGTCCCTGCCACACCAGTCGTGGGTGGTTGTTTGTGAGATGGCCGCTTCCACTTTCCATTTATAAGCCTCCTTTGTAGCTTTGATGCCTCTCCACAGGTCTGACCTAGCTATGCTGTAATGTCACCTGACTTGAAGGCTGAGTTCTGGTGATAAAGAACAGTAAAGCTATAATATCTTGAAACAGTTTTGAGTTGATCTCAAACTGGGTTGGCTTGGATTCTTGTTGCTCTTTAAAGAAGCACGCTGACTAAAAGAAAACGGGAACTCTTGCCGACCCACACAAACTTCCCTCTTACACAAAAAATTTTGACAGCTCTACTCCAAAGACCATTGCGCAGACTGAGCGAATAAGCCACAGATAAACTTGGAGGTTTAAATGATGCAAGAAGGTGGGCAGCTACTCAGGAGGATGAATCAGAATTTCTCAGTGCATGGGTATACACTCTAAATATGAATTATTAAGTGGCTATCATACCCCCATAGTATGAAAATAAATCCAAGGGTGGGCAGAATGAGAAGGGGGTGAGATTGTGGACATGAATACTGATAGTGGAAATCCCAGAAGAGGTACAGGTACTTAAAGGTCGCCAGAAATCTTGCTTGGATCTCCACTTCAAGTACCTAATCATGCCTTATATGCTCTGATGTGGTGGATCACAATAAATACTGTAACCAGAGGGATACGACATAATACTCAACATTCTATGTGATATGGCTGAACCAAAGTTACTGGTAAGAACAGTAAAACAACAGGGGAGTAGTTTGAAAAAACTACGTTTTTTAAAGTTCACACAAGACAAGTATTAATTTGATTGATTGCATAAAAGTACAAAATGTATATGAAAGGCATTAATAATATTTATATTTGGATCTAATTAGATGGAAAAATTTGTCATGCATCTTTAGAAAGATGGAAACCTTCAGAGAACAAAGGTGAATGTAATTGAATCTTTCACCACAAGATGGGGTGTGTATAAGAGGTCTTAATCCACTCTACACATGCTCCTAAGGCTCTGGGACACAGTTCCCTGGGAATGTCACAAACCAGAATTACACAGCAAAACTGTTTGTGTCTCTGATGTTCAAATCACACCCCTGGTTTACAATGTTAGTGTAAAACAGTTATTTCACTCAATAGTAAATAAGTATATTAATTTGATTAGTTACAAAAAACATTTTTATAAAGGCATTATATGTATGTATGTACACTACCAGTCAAAAGTTGGGACATACATAGAAATGACCATGTTTGTGAAAGAAAAGCAGATTTCATAACATCAAATTGATCAGAATGAATGTATAGACATTGTTCATATTGTAAATGACTATTGTAGCTGAAAACAACTGTTTTTAAAAGAAATATTTACATAAACATACAGAGGCCTAAATTCTGCAAACATTAGTACTGTCCTCCAATAGCATGTTATGTTTGTTAATGTAAATTTATTAATTTAAAAGGATAAGTGATCACTACAAAACCATGTGGAATGATGGTAACACAACTGAATATGTGTATCCTTTCATGGAAAACATTTTTGACAATTAGTGTATGTTGGAATTTTATATATTTCAATTTAAATGCATAGGTTCTTACACTGTGCAGGAACAACAAAGTGACTAGACATTGCTTTGTAATGCTACAAAATTATAGTGGGAAAACATCTTGAAACAGTTGTCTAAAAAAGGACTGCTGAATGAACTGGTGTTTAAGAAGCATATCGTAAATGTTGTTTACATCAAACTATTTTGTTTTAGTAAAGTGATAAAAATCTGACAGCAGAAAAAAAACATTTCATGGTCCTAGATCACAGCAGATATAAGCTGCACATTTTAACCCATCACACCTGATCAGATGGTTTTAAAGCCCTAACCGCTACACGGCTCCCTATATCAAGATGTATCAAACTGAACATTTGGGAGTGAAGCCAACTAAATCACAACCATGTGTGTAACGATCAGAGGTGGGAAGTAACGAGTTACATTTACTTAAGCAAGTTTTTGACAAAAAACTTAAAGTACTGCTAAATCCAAAATAGTTATCACACTGTCAAAACATTAAAATCTAGTCCACTCATGTGATTTTAAATTATAATAATAATTCACAATAATTCAAACTCATGACAACTAGATTTATTTTTGCTGGGTTGAAGCTACTTGGATGAGCAGTGAAATGCTTTAACCTAAAAGAAAGAAATCAATTTGCCACCCAACTTCCAGACATCTTCAAAGTAGTCTACATGAAGTAGCAGACAGTGAATGAAAAGACACGAGAAATGTCACAGTTCAACCATACATATGATACCTACTGTAGGTGTTTGATTGTTAGATTTGGAAATTTGTGTTTATTGTGCTTTAATTTGTTATTTTGTAAAGATGTTATTTATTTTTTCTCATTGTTTAATTATTTTGAAATACTAGAATTTTCACATTATTTTATATTTTTGTCTGATTACATGATTATTTTTAAATAATTCAGATATTACAATTAAACAGTTACTCACTACTTGAGTAGTCTTTTCACCAAGTACTTCTTTATTCATACTTGAGTATTTTTTTGAATAACTACATTTTACTTCTACATGATAATATTATTTTGAAGTTACCCTACTCTTACTTGAGTACAATTTTTGGCTACTCTACCTATCTCTGGTAGTGATAGTTGAGCCATTCAGTGTTGTGCTTAGTCCAGCATAAGGTCTTTGCAAGTTGATGCAAAAATATTTACAAATTCCAACTTTAAGGACAGATAAGAATGCAAAGCTTCAAATTCCCCTGTAAAATGAAATTACACATCATCATTGGAAAGTTGTAGGAAAAACATTGTTTTTTTTGTTTTTCTGATAACTGGCAATGTCTCATGTCTGTAAATTGTACTGTACTGACCTGTGGATCTCTGGCGAGGATACAGTAGGAAAATCTTGTGTACTGTATATTGTCCCCAGTAAAAGCAGGAAACCATCTACAAATCCAGACTTTTTTAAGTGATATGAAAATACCAGCAAGCTAAGGTCATATTAGTCACTAGTAAATAATTTGTAACCAGGTAGGGGTTTATATGTATGTAAAAAGCTACCACCCAAGTAAGATACTAGATAATTGCTAGAGTGATTAATACATCGACATACAACTGGCAACAAAGTAAAATGAACTGACTACCTGAATGTACAGAATGACCAGCTTTTTCTGTCAATGATTTTTTTCCTTCCTGATATATATTCTAAGATGACAATGACAGAATTCATCAGGTCCAAATTGTGAAAGAGTGGTTTAGGGAGCATAAGGTATAATTTTTACCAGAACAGTCCAGACCTTATCCCAACAAAAAAAACTTAGGGATGTACTGGAGAATACTTCACACAGCAAGTCCAAGATCTTGGTGAGATATTAATGCAACATTGGACTGAAATAAATTTGGTGACATTACTATAACATTTTTCCTGTATGCCAAAAAGTGTTGGGTTTATGATCAAAAGATGAATATGAGACAAAGGTTCAAAGGTTAGTCATGTAGTTAATGCCATGTATTAATTCACACATTAACCAACAGAGAAAGAAAATATCCCTTAATATCAGGTAATCCAAATTTTAGGCGAATAAAAGTATTGGAACAGATTTATTCAAGTAAATTAATAAAATTATATATGGCGGTATTTAGCAGCAAATCCTTTGTTTGCAATAACTGCATCAAGCCTGTGACTCACTGACATCACCAAGTTGATGGTTTATTCTTCTGATTTGCTTTTCAAAGCTTTTACTGCAGCAGGGGAGAGGTTTTCTCCTTATCAGCTTTCTCTTCAGCCGTGACTGTCTTGATGCATAATGAAGGTCCTCCCAATTAATAGTTTAGTAGACAAATAATAGTAGACAAAATGTTTATGTACACCTCTTAATTCATCCTGCTTCTATGATAATGAGTTACTACATGACATAGTTTAGTGAGCCCGTTTCAGAGGGACCCATGCAAGTCATACCTCCACCATGCTTCACAGATGAGTGTGCATGGTTTATTTCGTAAGAAGTTCTTTTGTATTACTTTGTTAGAGGTTAATCTTGGTCTCATCAGTCCACAAAACTTTGTTCCAGAACTTTTGTGGCTCTTGTCTGTACTTTTTTCCACAAATTCCTTTCCAAGATTTCCAATTGTCACTGCTGGTGAGGGGTTTGCATCTTTTGGTATGGCCCTTGTATTTCTGCTCATGAAGTATTGTTTGCATTATTTCACTGATTGTTGATTAGGGTTTTTTCTTCACAGCTTTACAATGCTTCTGTCATCAGCTGTTGTTGCTCTTTCTGACAGAATCACTCAGTGTATCCTGCTCAATGCGCCAGTGGTTTCTTTCCCCATAGAGAATTAAGACCTTTTCCCTCATAGACATCAGTTGATCTTAATCTCAAATGTCTTTCAGTGTACAACAAAAACAAATTAGCCTTTCCATTTAAATACACACACACACACACATATATATATAGTACACAGACTGATAAGATACAGTAGACTGGGTACTGGGAAAAAGTAAGCAGTTGTTGTTTGTATGACTGTTGATTGGCCCTGTAATTCACTCTATGTTGTGATGTCTTAAAAGGAGATTTTACACTAATTGCTTTTATTTAAAACAGAGTCTTATATAAGCCTGTTAACAATGAATTGAACAGTGTCTTGCAAGCATGGTCCCAAAGCGCCCAAACTACGTTACCAAAGATAAAGCCTGTACTGGTGCCAGCGTTTGACCGTCTGCTTTCTCTATCATAGCTAGCTGTCTTTTCTTCTCCCTCTCTCTCCTCCATACTCTAAGCACCAAGTATAAAGAAGGGGGCAGCCCAAGTGGGAGAGAGTGGGTTTTCTAGAATTCACCTTTTATCTCACATACAGCAGTGGAGTGGAGGACAGGAAAGGAGCAATAAAGTGAAATTTAGAGAGATGATAGCTGAGGCAGAGCTACAGAAAAAGAAGGGGAGCAGCTGAGAAAAAAGGTGATATTTCTTTTTTTTTCAGCAAATATTGCATGGTCTATATCTGAGGAGGAAATGTTAAGAAGACATTCCAGGGAGATGCAGAGATGGTACAGCTTTCAATTTTACTTTACTGACTGCAAGCCTCAAAAGCACTACCAACTCTTTAAACTATACACAAATTTAGCCATTGTTTTGTTAGTCCTACAACGCACATCTAATCAGATCTGAAAGACTATTCTTGCACTAAAAGCTTAAAATGTGTAAACTAATTTAGCATGAGAACACAGAAGGTATCAGTTTACATTTTCCTAGGCACAGGTTTGGTGCTTTCACCTATATGGGTCCACCTGGAAGTACCTGGCAATATCATGTCTCTCCGTCTGTGGTCCTGGGAGTGCATTATAATGAGCACAGAATTTACATAATCTTGTCCAACTTGACAACTTTTTTCTGACTTGTACACCACAGCCAGGAACATAAACCAATGGCAACCATGTCAGAATAGAGGGAGAAGAAACCATGGTTTCATTTAATGTCACATTTCTATTCACTTGTGTTCCAGTAACTGAAGCAGTGAAGTATGTAAGAGATTACAGGATGACCCCACTCTCAGAAAAATTACCTCTCTCAACACAGACCAAGTGTGTCTTCAATCCACATATTTCATATACAAAGGCCAGTACTACAGGCAGAAACATGGGTATGCCATGGGTTCCCCTGTTTCACCTATAGTAGCCAATCTGTATATGGAAGAACTGGAAAAGAGGGCTCTATCATCCTATCCTGGAACTCCACCGAGCCATTAGTTCAATATGTGGATGACACCTGGCTGAAAATCAAATCTCAGGACGTAGCACAGTTCACGGACCACATCAAAGCAGCGGACAAACACATCTAGTTCACCATGGAGGACATGAAACATAACAGGCTTGCCTTCTTAGACTGTGAAATTTCCATCGCCAACAGGGGACATCTGAAAGTTGATGTGTACCAGAAACCAGACTTGCACCATCCACTAGAGCACAAACTAGGTGTCATCAGGACTTTACAACACAGAGCAAACACCATCCCCAAAGACTCAGAGGCCAGGGAAGCAGAAGAACACCACGTCAAAAAAGCCCTGAGTAAATGTGGCTATTCCAGCTGGACCTTTGCCAAGGCAGGGAAATCACGTAAAGAACGCTCTAAGCGAGGCAGGAGAGAGGAAGGGCAGCTGCTGCCTAAGCGAAAACCCTTGGTGATCCCTTATGTGTCAGGAGTGTTTTTTTCTCAAAACGCTGGGTTTCAGTGGCTTTCAAACCCCAAAACACGCTACGCCAAAGATTGGTCCATCCCAAGGATCGGGAACCCTGGCACAAACAAAGTAACATAGTGTACGCAGTCTGAAAGTGGAGTCATGGCAACTGGACTGGCAAGAGACATTTCATTCTGCATCCACAGAACTTTATCAATCTGAGGGAAGTTGGCTAGTCACCACAAATTTATCCTCCAGGTTGGTGTCACCTCACACCTACCTTGAATAGGCTCGTTAAGTGAAACAAAGGCAGGGGATGAGTGTGGGTAGATGTAAGGTGTTGAGGTGTTGCTCAGGGCCTGAATCAGCGGTGTACCTTCATCTGAAGGACAAAGGACACTCATTTATGGACCAAAATGTACAAATTAGCAGAGAAGATAGGTGGTTTGAGAGAGGAGTGAGGGAAGCCTTGCATGTGCAAATAAACAACCCCTCACTCAACAGAGGTGGAGGCCTCAGACACAACTTATCTTC
>JAUYWH010000018.1:20055411-20176729 GCA_034779795.1 Ctenopoma multispine | reverse complement strand
ATAAGGTTTGGGGAAACCTGCAGTCAGTTGAGACTGAGGAAGAGACTTGGATAAGTCTTGAAATATTTCTCACACTAAGTGTTGATTTACTTCAGTGTTTCAGTGAGTCATAGCTGACTTTTTTCCTCTGTGTCTGTGTGTTTGTGTGTGTGGAAAGCTGTGTCCCGTCTAAACAGGTGACATGTACAGGGGACTGCAGCGACTGAAACTCATTAGAAACTATTGTTTTGCTTTGCCCGGACATCGATATCAGCGAATTCTACAACATTCCGCGTTTAATATTGGATTCCATTTTAATGTTTCAATTCTGTGATTCTGTCCGCGTTTTTCGCATCACAGAAATCATAGGGCCCTATGTTTGGTGTACAAGCCAGGTCCTATTTACAGTGAAGAGCAGTTGTCGCTGACCCCGATTTTTTAACCTGCATGTGTTAAAAATTGTACTGAGAACTTCGGCTAGTGCTGCAGCAAGAAGTTGAGTTCCTCATTGCCGTTTATACCTCCTGCAAATATAGTTTACATTAGGATGATCTTTACTCAAGTATGAAAAGAGGGACACTGCAAATAAGTCATAAGAACAGCGAGAAGATGAATAAAATAACTTAAGAAGAAAAACGAACTGTGTCTCAAGACTGTGAAGCACAGGAAAGATGGTGATGGCGGAGAGACAGTATCAGGTCAATCTAATGTTGAAGCTAGCGCTAACTGCAACACACTGCTTGAAAGTCTAACACTACTCTCCAAAGAGCTAAAAGACTTTAAACAAGATATAGGCAAAGATTTGAATTCATTCAAAAGCAATGTAAAAAAAAACTATGAAAGATGACCTTGTCAAGACTGTTGAGCACAGGAAAGATGGCGATGACGAAGAAACAATGTCAGGTAAAGCTAATGTTGAAGCTAGCATTAATTGCAATGCACTGCTTGAAAGTCTAAAAAAAGACTAAAAGTCTAAAAGACTTTAAACCAGATATACTGGGACACTGGACTGCAGATGTATAGGAGTACGGATGAGGGAGCCCAGGACTTGAATAAACGTAGATTCATTGTGACAGTGACCAAGATTATGAGCACTATGACGGTTATTGAAAAGCAACTGAATGAGCTGTTGATTACAAAGCAATGAAGAATAGGAATGACAGATAATAATATTATAGATACTGTGGTTGAATGTTAATGGTCTGAATAACTCTAAAAATAATGTCCAAATTAAAGAATGACAAATCACAGATAATGTGTCTACTCGAAACAATAATTAAAAAATGTAATACAATAAAAATAATATATTTTTTGCAGCACAAATTAGACACATAACCTGCTAGTGTGACAAAGATTACAGAGCAATCTACATTGCAAATCTAAATTGACAATGTGGTTTAATAAAACATACCTAGCTCATGTACAGTGTTGTATTTTACATTTGCATTTGTTTTTTGCCTTGTGGATGCTATATTATTCTGTCAGTGTTTGCTTCATGCATGGCTGGTTATCGAAGAACTGGAGTCATATTCATTTGGACTGTAAGCATTTTCACATCTGTCTAACCCACAATGTCCAGACGTTACCAGTCAAATGCGCAGTGGGCAGAATCACACAGGTCCATACAGAAATAGATGCTCCATGCCAGAACAAATTTTGAAAGAAAATTTATAGGCTGTAACATTGTTGTCAGAGAAGCTAATAGTTTACTTGCATGTTTCAGTAACTTCTGCAGAGATGTCATCAATCAGAACCATCTTTTCTAGTTTTAAAATAAACATAGGGTGGCACAGTGGTGTGGTGATTAGCACTGTTGCCTCACAGCGACAAGGACCGTGGTTCAAATCAAACAGTATTCAAAAAATTCTCTCTATGGGCGAAATTCAGCTGCTACAGCAACACAATGACAAGCAAGGACGAGAACTGTAAAAGAACAAGGCACAGTAAAAAAAAAAAAAAAACAGGAACTAAGGTAAATAAGGATATTACAGTACAGTTAAAACTTAATATTTAAAATTAAAAAATATACAAACAAAAGCTTTAAGAGTCCAATAATTTACTGAATCTTGTAGTTTACTAGAATGTAATGCTATGTATGCACAATGGGGGTGAACGAAAGTGCTAGCATTGTATAGGCATACATGGTCACTGCCCCACAAATTAAGCTAGCAAAAGCTTTCAAAAATGCAAGACTGAAATTAAAAATGCTTAGAAATACTTCATACTAAAAGTGGACCTCACCCCATCATTTTAAGGTATGTTCTGTTTACCCCCGATATCCTTCACAGAACCTTCACAGATATCCCCAGATTGAGGTTGACAATAACAAAATGCCTATAAAAAAAAAGAAGCCAGTCTAAGCAAATATTCAGTAAACAATTGCCAAAATACTGCCAAAGATCTTGGAAACATATGGTGTATATTTAAACATATACAGGGTTTGTGTGTGAATAGTTTTTAAGAAATCCAATTTAAAGAGAGAGAAACTAGCCATCTTAAAGTTGGTAATTCATGCTCTTACTTAAAGTTGGTAAGCCTTGCACTTATCTTATTTCAAGTGTCTACAAAGTAAAGTAATTGTGTTAAGGAAAAATGAAGCTAGAGCAAGATGAAGCTCCTCTCTTCAGATGGACTGTAAATTAAGATGAACCTACTTGAGAATAACTCCCAATCAGCCGCCAAACACAGAATCTCTGATGAATGGTGAAGGGCATTCATTGAAGAGGAGTTTAACATCATTGCGTCTGATTGACTGGGCTTTCAACCACCTTGGGTTAAGGGGACTCGTGGGATTAGCCTGGTCAGACAGAACAAGAGAGAGCAAGTGAGCAAGAGAGACAGAGAGAAAGATAGTGAAATAGAAACAGTGGGCACTTCAGTAAATAAGTAGTCCACAGAGAGTTGAACAGCAGTCTAGTGGAGCCTCATCACAGCCAGTCTGTCAGTCAGTCAGGTGAAGCAAGGGCTAAAAGGGTCCTAATGAAGACAGCTTAACACCAATTGTCTTGAAACTGACCAGCAAAAAAAAAAAATATATATATATATATATCCATCGTCCTCACTGTTTGATATTGCACACTCAAAGTCACTAACAAGAACAACACAACAAGATCAAACTGACCAACTGAGCCAACAACAAATTTTGTTCATTCTCTTTAGAATGAGCATAGTCGAGAAATAACAGGAAAGTGACAACTGTTTTACTATACAGCTGCAGACCAAAGCCTGCATGCCAAAATAAGTCAGATTCATTAGTTTCCATTATAAATGTACAAATTTGAATTGTTTTTAAATTATATTAATTAGTCCACCAAACTAGATGGAAAGCATCTGTAAACTGCCATCTTCAGGTCTCTCCACAGATGTAAGTCTGGGCTTTGGCCAGATAATTCAAGGACAATTGTTCTGAAACCACTCCAACTTGGCTTTAGGTTTTGGGTTACTGTTGTGCCACTGTTGTGCTGAAAGATCCCAGACTAAGGTCATATGCACTCTGGAGCTGGGGTTTTTTTCAAGAAACTATTTGACTGCATTCATCATTGCCTCAATTCTCAACAGTCTCACTGTCAATAATGCAAAGAAGCTCTACAAGAGCATGCTGCTGCCTTGACCACATCTTAACACAGGGATGGTATAAGCCAGGTGATGAGCAATGCTATGGTGTCAAACATAGTACTTGAAGTTCTGGCCAAAGAGTTTAGTTTCTGTCTCATCAGATTAGAGACTCTTCTTCCTCGTTCCTGAGTGTACTCTGATGGGCAAAAGTGGTGATTTTCTCAATTGAAGAATTTAAATTCTCGAAGCAGTATGCAAGAAGTGAAGGGGTCCAAATTCTTTCTGAACCCACTGTAAATTACTGCAATTTCAAAAAGCCTCCCCAGTGTTATTAATAATACACATTCATGACATTGCTTAACTGAGTCATTAAATATGTATATACACATTGGGATACAGAATTTCCACAGATTTTAAAACATTTTAATGATCCTAAATGTTCCTAGAAAAAATGCTGTCAAGAGAAGAGATAATTAAAAGACAAAAACCAGATATATTTTTAAAAAAATTAAACCAGGCCCCCTACAATAATGCCCCTTTTTAGATAATTATTACTGCCTACCTTGGAAAATTTGGATAAATATATAAGTTTACTGTTCGCGAACCCCTATTACACTACTATCACATTTTCCTAGTGGCAACACACGTACGGTTCATGAAACTATGCCTTGATGCTGTCTGAATCCCATTATATGGGAACAAAAAAATACTTTTAGGTTTGTAAAGAAACAGTGGATAAAGTGGAGAGCCAATCATTCCCACTGACCAGCCTACCCCAGTAGCATTGCCTCAGGACACAGCCTCTGGGTGGCCCCTAACCAGTCCTTGGCTGCCCTCTCTATGGTAAGTGCTCTGTCACAAGGCTGCCAGGGGCTACAGCATATGCCACCGAATCCCAGGAGTATTCCAAATGGTAAACAGAGGCCCTGCTAATGGAGGTATGATTCTCTGTAGGTAATGTATGTATGTCTATGCCTCAGACTGACCTTTAGCTGGGTCACTCCTCCCCACCAAATGACTTTATGGGTGGATGACACTGCATTGTCGGCTTGGTACATGAAAGCAAAAAAATTTTAATAGACAGAAAAAAGAGAAATGAACGAATTGATAACAAAGAGACAGAACTTTTCATTGAAAAGTCGCTCTGCAAGTCCAAGACACAACAATGCACAAGGTACAAATAGAATCCTCAAACACATGCCCACATTTAAAAATGGTCTAAAAACATCCACACAAATATAGTCCCATATCAAAATATGTTTGTTTATTCTGCCATAGTTAAAAAGGTTTTTTTTTTAACTATGGCATGCCATTTTAAAATTGTCATTGTTGACACATGTGACAATAGTACAAAGACATTAGTACTTATGTTAAAAAAATAAATCCCATTTGGCCCCTGTGTTATGATCATGCATTATAACAACCACTGGTGTATTTTCATTGTTCTGCATATAAACACAATCTTTACACATAATGACACGTTTCTGAGCCATCCACCTAGTAAACAGTCTACAAGGACTGCTGAGTGGAAACTGTTATGCTGAGGATCTGACCTACTGTATGAGCCCTGCCAAACAAAATTTTCCATTTATTGTGTGTGTAGTGTTGACTTATTTGTACTGCATGGATGTCCTCTGCCAGTCAAGCATGACACTACCCACCCTGTTACATGTGCACTGAAACACAATCATAGAGCAAAACATTTGGTACTTCTTTCCCTTACAATGGCCAGTGCCCCAGTGTGTAACTACCATTCTGTGGGCATCTAACATAATTACAGGGCTTTGTGGGTTTGTAGAGTATCAGGGCTAGATAAAGCCGTCATTACTGTTCATATATACAGTGTTGACACATAACCCCAGTGCTGAGTACAAGTACAACTGTATTATCTTTTCTGTACAAGTCTATAATTAGTTTTTCCTTTGTTACAAAGTGGGCATATGTTTCATGGAAGAAGGAAAAAAAAAAACATTACTTCAAACCTTAACCGTGTCCCATTTCTCTGAGATAGTTTTTATAGCAAGCAAAGATAAGAGGAAAGCTACAGGGAGGGACTTTATAATGTGTCTCCATATCAGGGAGTATGTGGGGAGTTCAGAGGCAAGGTGGAATGAGGAGCCCGGGGCTTATGTCTTCAAATCACAGCTTCCCAAGCAGTGTCTCTGCTTTACAATTGTGAAGATGTTAGTGTAGCAGGAATTAGTTCTGACAGTGCATATTCATAAATGTACTTACAGTATGTGTGTTTAATGCAGACAGTCAAAGATAATATATATAATCCCAAATTACAACCATGTCATTAAAATCATGTTTAGGGGCTTCTGTCCAATATGACAGGCTAAGAGTGAGGGTGAATATGCCAGCATCCATAACATATAAGAGGTCACATTGAACTGGGCATTGGTAGAGTATGAAATGTAGTGTTTGTGAGGGTCCAATAGTGAAAGCGAAAGTAATATACAGATTTGTTGTATTCATTCTTCATGCCCTTTCTCTTGGGCAAAATACAAGAGATGAGTACATTGCTATCATTCCACATAAACTTATTTGGCAGTGCTCTCATTTTTCTCTTTCCTTTCTTTATGCAGGCTGCAAAACTAGTGACCTGGTTTATGGCTACACATGCAGGGGGAAGACAAGGCCAAATGAGAGAAAAGATAGAAGGGTAAGGGAAAAAAAAAAAAAAAAAACAGAAAAATAAATTGAGTGAAAAACCCAAGAACAGAGAAGAGGGCGGGAGAGTGGTGTCATGGGAGCTGAGAGAGTATCTAGTGCCATGCTATTGAGCGCCTGGAAGAGCACAGTCTCTGATTTCTTCCTCTTCTGCTTTTTTCCCTTTCAAAGAGCACTTGAAAGCTCTTCTGAGGTATCGAGCAGGTGGGAGTGTATGGTGAGCCGAGAATGGGCAGGGCTGTGCAAAGCAGCTCCCTTTTTCTGTATCCAGTGCACAGAAGTGGAGGACTCAGAGGTCCAAAGGCCCAGTGGCCCAGAGCTCCAGCCAAGCGTCTCTGAGGAGCCTTCAGCTGGGCAGAGGTGGAAATTGGAGGTGTGAGGCTGGGCACCTAGGATGAAGGCTAAGTACAAAGGCTGCCTAAAAAGTATCCACACTTGGAAAAAGGAGAGCAACTCGATACATATTTCAAGAGATATACTTTGACACACTTTGATTTTTTTTTAACCAAAGCTGAACAACATTTGACACTGTCATTTAGCACTCTTATACCAACTCAGCAACCCATTTTAGCATTTGTAATGTTTCTCTTCATTAGATGTATAGTACCTAACCCTCAACACTCACTTTATGTAAACAACATTGACAGCATTGATGCAGTATTGCCAATATTTTTATGTGCAAATACGCTACAGAATATATTAACACATGCTACGGGAATGAGCATCCTTAATATGAATCATTATGACACTTTTATTATGTTGTTATTGAGACCTGTATAACACCGCTAAATTCAACCAGGCTAGAAGGCAGTATTGATGCAATCCAGATTTTTTAAAGTTTGCACTTTAATATAATTGATCAAAACAGCAACCAGCCTTTGAATGCGTGGTCCTCTGGGAGTAACTTCAAACAGTATCAATTATAGAAATCAGCTCAGAGGAGTTGAGTCAATTCCCTATCAATAAAGTATTCAGCAGCAATCACCAAGAGATTAGGGGAAAGATGAGCCAAGTGCATACCCACAGGACTGTCTAAATCTACTGTGTGGTGGATGCTCCAGTAAACTAAATAGATTGAGATGATCAAATAGAAGGTATTTCACACAAACACTGCATAGGGCTACAGTAAAATAAACTGTTAATACAGTGTTAACCTCTGGTAGACTGATCTTAAGTCTTGACTCTAACATGAACTGAGACAATAGACATATGTTTACTATATTTTATAATTTGCCTGCTCTGCATCCATTGCTATGTTACAGTTAGGGGTGGTAAAGGCTAACCATTAATCAATTTGTTGGCATTAACAATTTATTCATTAAACAAACACACTTGATACCGATTTCCTGATGACAAAGTCATAAACGATGAATAAAACAATTTTATGGTGGAAATATCTGAGCAATGCCAACAATAAGTACATCTGGTAAACCTGACAGGAGACCCCAATTATCAGGTATGGCTCAAAGAAAACTGCACTGCACACACAGCATGCTCTCACACACAGCTGAACAGTAACAATGTTATAAGCAGCACCCAGTTTATTATTAGCGGTCACTTTGTTAACCTAAACAAGCTAATACTAGCCTCTCTGTATGTTGTGTGTGGCGCAACTGTGTTACAGTTCACAAATACTAATGGTAAGATTTCAAGATAGTAACATTTTAACAATAGGTTGAGAATACAAAAATAACAACTCTCACCTTTAATTCTTTGTACAGTACTGGTAGTTTGGTCTGTGTTTCCTTCGTTCTAAAATATCATATATCTTATTGTACAGGTGAAGTCCTTCCTGCCAACAGCCATCACCCTGTACAATAAGTTCATTATGGCAGAGAGCTCTGCTCCAACTGTCCAACTGTCTGATTATGTTCCATCTATTCCATATTGCTTCATCTGATCCTCAATTCCTGTTTTAAGTGAATAATAATAATAAATTATAATAAATAATTTAAAAGAATAAAAGTGTTTTTTCTGTAGATTAAGTCCAACATGTCCTTGTTTTTGTTTAGATGTGTTTTTGATTTGTATTTTTTCCTGTATTTATCTTATTTTTCTGTGTTAATCTTTTCTTATCTTGGATTTTTCTATTTCGATACTGTTCTCTAATATTATTTTTAGCAGCTATTGAAACAGTGAAATTTCCCCTTAGGGATCAATTAAGTATCTATATATCTATTACAATATCTGTATATCAGCTTTTGGTAACGTAGTCCATAATTTCTCCCTAAACTCTTCAGTATATTACAATTATTATTACTCTGACAGTTGTAGTATTTCATCTTACGAATCACAGCAGTCTAGCTGACTTCTTGCTGCACCTGCAACCCCATATTTTGCTATTAAAGTCAGTCTTGCCAGATCTTGGGAGAGTAATAAGCATATAGGTCTACTACATGACAGGGGTCTTACAAACAAAAAAAAGAAAACACAGGCAACCCAGTGGCGCGCTGTGCATTTTCCACCCAGGCCTTCAGTGCTATCTTCTGAAAACAAAATGGCTTTAACACAACCTCAGCATGACAGTAGGACTACAGGCTATTGTTATTTGACTTAACTACTCCATACTTACAGCAACAGTAACTTTTTTCAAGTGGAAAAAAGTGATTTAACACGAGGCCCAACACCTATGAGAGTTACAATACATTTTCTGGAGAGACACAAATACGATACGTAATATCTACAATATACCGCTATCATCCAGTGTAACAGGATGCAAATAGACATCACAAACAGACATCCCATCAACGACCAGTCACATTTACTTATGTCAAACAAGCAAACAAAATTATATTATAATTATAAATAACACTCAGGAACCAATTCAAACCAAGCTATAGCACAGACAAGCCAACACATTTGACCAGATAAGACAGTCACAGCCGTCTGAATAACGTTTAAACCAGCAGAAACGGTCTAAAGCAGCAACGTAAAGTTAGGTTCGGTAAAGTCAGATAAACACCCATTTAACTTACCAAAGCTGCTCATCATTTAAAAAAAACGTCCATCCTAAGTTTAGGTAAAACTCACGTTACGTACTAGATAGCTTCGGTTAGCTTAGCTTCGGTTAGCTTAGCGTCAGTTAGCAAACTGAAGCGCCGGTCACGATGACAACTCGTGACGTCAGCGGTCAGGCCTGCTAGAAGGCCCTGACGGGTCAAAGATCACGCCCAATACGGCAAACTTAAAATCTGATTGGTTAAAAAAAACCTGACAATCCACAAAACTGTCCCCATTGACAATAAACTACTGAAGCCTCACTCAGAGTATTGAAGGCCTGAGCTTAGCACAGCACAAGGGAGAAATCTGATTGGATAAAAGTTATATGCGCTGCACTGGAAGCAGCTGGAAGCAGCGAAACCGAGGGAGAAAGATAACAACAGATTGATGGGACATTTGTTACAAATACACTCAGCATTAATATAAATGGATATTAAATTATAAAGATATACTTTCTGGTCCTGACTATCTATAGGCCAGCTGAGAAGGCTTTTGCTGGCCGTGACCAAGCATCAGCACCTGACCAATTAATGTTAATTATTAAGAATAGCATTTTCTACAGTATATTTTATTCAAAATTGCTTAGGCATAACAACACTATTATTTAATCATCATTTTATACTTAATATGTGACTAAATCATCAACTGTCATCTCTCGCTGGACAAAATACACTACAGCAACTGAAACTTAAAAACTGCTCTTCGTAAAATAAGCCTACTTTATATCATATTAATTCTGTATAAAATGTTGCTTACCTGTTGTTTTAATCCAGCTCTGCAAAGCAAGCTGCCAGATGTATTGTCACGTGAGCTCCAGGGTGAAGTCGAGCGTGGACCGTACAGCAACATCTGCCACCTACCTGATCGTTCCTACCTTTATACAGTGGACCCAATAACATATAATGACACCTAATGACACCAACAGTGAAACACCAGATATCCCAAAATGGCTCTTACACCCACATTAGCTGATTTAATGTTGCAAGATAATGTGGACTTTAGCTTATCTTAATGTAACATTAGCTTCGTTAACTTTTTATATGAAGGATACAAACTTCTACTTTCTAGCCGAAGCTAACTGAGCCAGCGAATAACCTTAATAGCTAGCATAATACAGGGCAGCACTGCACAACGGGATGCTAAAATGGACGCACAGTTCTGAACAGATATCCACATTTTTATTTTATTTCACTGGTCAAATCATTCATTGTTAATCATTTTCAAAATTCCAAAAGACTCACGAGTAGTTTCACACACATCGACAAAATCACAACTGGATGCTATCACGTTTGTGGTACTGGCAAGGAGGCATGACCACCATACATGTATTTATAAGTGACCTCCAAAAAACAAGCTCAGAGTCACTTACAATAAGTGGACTTGGCAAAAATTGTTAGTGTTAATGTTTTTCTTCTCTTATTTCATGTAAGGTTATTGGCTGAGCTCCTTGATGCTGGAGAAAACATACTGTATGACGGCCTCCGAGGTGCTTTTCATACCATAAAAGTACTGTCACATTTTCAGATTTTTGCTATTAACTTCACTAGAGTATTTGATCTTCTGACATCCTTACTTGGATGACATCAAATGGAGATAAAGTATCAGCAAAACTTCTGAGAGAGAGAAAAAAAGGCATTAATCTTCAGCTCAGGCTTGTTAAACAATTAGTTGTAGTGGTTGTTATCAGACTGCCTCTGTCTATCATAATCTTGATAATTTATCCTCATGATAAGAACTTGTAATATATTATTTTACACTGACAATATAGTTGTGTGATTACGTGTAAGCATAGATGTCCTGTACCAACAGAGGGAGGAAATGTATAATGAATTGTCATAACCTCAAGCAAACACAGAAACGCCTTTAATTCTGAAGTTTTGTTTGTTTGTCTGATGTGAAAAGGTGTGAACACTGGGACAATTTACTTAGCCAAAGACATGATGCCAAACTGCTGACAAGGGTGGATCAAGGTTAAAGGTTAAAAAGAAAATGACACCATATATAAAATCCTGACAAAGAAATATTTCATTCATATTTTATTCTGTTGCCTACATAATTCTAGTATTTGATGATTATTGTTGAATGGTTCTATTTTACCTCATTATTTAAATCATTAACACAAAAATATTAATAATAATAAATATTAATAATAAAACAATGGGATCTACTGTAATTTGAAAACCATATCACCCAACTCTACTGTCTATGGTTGCCTCTCACATACACCCATACATACAACACAAAAACACATGCATGCACATTTCCTCCATTTCTCCACAATATTAGCATTACACCATATATTGACAGAAGCACAGCATATCAGTGACACCTTCAATCTTTACAGACCCTTCTCCCTGAAAGCCTCTGTTGCGACACAATCATTACAAATTGATTGCAAAATAGCTAACAATCATGATTAAATCATTAAATTCTTGTCTACGGTTCAGAGAATGGGAAGAAAATTAACTTCCCACCAACCTCATTTTTTTCTGAACACGAAATAATGATTTTCTGCCAGTCTAATTACAAAGCCAACATCTGATCAAGCCCGCATCCAGAGGGGATTATCACATGCACCAGTATTAGACCTCATTACCAGCCTGAGTGCAGAATTATTACATCTTGTAATTGGATGGTGAGATTTATATACAGATCAGGCCTGTTTCTGTAAGATTGTAATTACAGGCTTCGTTGGTTAGCTACTTATCACTCAGCAGTAGAGTGCAGGAAATCGGTGCATGGGAGAGCATTTCATTAACCCTTCACCCTGTCAGACAGGGGAAACACTGTACCTTCTATGTCTGTTTTAGGGACAGTGGCATCATTCACACATCTAATAATTTATCACACCCTCCTTTGCCCCATGCCAGCATACCATACCATCTCTTCAATGAACAGTCCCGTGACATTTGTCAGAATGAACCATCAATTTTCATTGTCGACTGAGCTCTATTTTCTCATTAGTGAAGATATGTACAATATGCCCCCAAAAGAAGCACGATGTAACACCTTGCTTCAGACTTCGCTGACTAAGGTTAA
Source organism: Ctenopoma multispine (assembly GCA_034779795.1). NCBI lineage: Eukaryota > Metazoa > Chordata > Actinopteri > Anabantiformes > Anabantidae > Ctenopoma > Ctenopoma multispine. Next base: position 20,164,483 of record JAUYWH010000018.1, on the reverse strand, counting down.
AATGCTAAAAGCTCATATACTTCATCTCTGGAGGAGTGTATATCTGCTTTACTCTGTGAGCAAAGCCTGTTTGCCTTAAACCCATGCAAATTACTGAATACACTATTCCCTTTTGTCATGAGGAGGCCTTTAATTAATTGATCAGGTCCATGAAAGAAATCTGCCAAGTGTGATCAGACAGGGCCAGAAAGTCCCAGCCTCCATCAGTTGAGCAAAAGACAGCAATAGGGAGGTTTCTGTAGTCATCATCGTCATCTTTCATGGTCACAACTCACAAACAGATCACTCACAATAAAGCAAAGTAAATCTACTCTGACAATGTCAAGCTCTGACACCTTTAACATATGGTAATAAATTGAAAACAGGTCTAAGGAAAATCCTGAAGCAAATGCAATGAAAGATGACAGTGGGAGGAAAAACAAGAAATGTTTGCTATAACATGAAGCTGATAGAACACAACTCATTTGCTGTTCACCATCCTGCAACTCAGCAAGAAACACCTTGAGCCACGAGTCAGGGTGACACTAGCGAGGAAGAAAATAAAGTATCAGCACCTCTTCACAGTTAACACCCATACAACTTACTTTCTCTCTGCATATCACTGTGCCCTCCCCTGTAACAATCAATACAGGCCTACATTTTATGAGACAAGGAGTTAACTTGTTCAATTATGCCACAGACAGCTCTATTCTTTTGTAACAAGTAATCTGGGTAGTGAAATCAATACTGACAGGCTCACAGCACGCTAGCTAATTTCATATTACCTCCAGCCAATAGCAGAGCAGCTTGTAATGGAGCAGTAGTTCCACTTCATTATAAGAAAGGAGGGGGGATCAATACTAGCAAAGATGCACACGCACACACACACACACACGAACGCGCACACATCAACACACACATACAGACATAGCAAAAAGGTCTGATTTTCTGCACACAGACCTGTACAAACACATATGGGCAAAGAGGGCAACTCTGCTACTTCACAGCCCCAAGGGGCTACACAGAGCTGTCTGATGCAAGGCAGAAAGGTGGAGGGGGAGGTTGGGGGGGGTCCAGGGTCATGACCCCTCCAAAATAAATTACACATCCAATCATAAGCAAACACACGCACACATATACACGCGCACACACACACACACACACACTCTTTTAAAAAATACACATCTCTTCTTTTCAAACTGCCAAGCAATCATGAGGGAAATATAAACATTTTTATGCACTGATCTTCCTTTAAGCACACAAATACACACACATAAAACTTGACTTCTTCACAACAAGGTCACCATCTGATTCAGAGCTTGACTACTGAGAAGGAAAGAGAAAAAGAATGAGAGAGAAAAAATAAGGAGGATAACCTTCAGATGGAAGATCAAGTCTTTGACCTCTGCAGTTAATTACAAATTAAACTCCATATCTTCTTTTGTAAAAAAAAAAAAAAAACTCTATTCTTTTTTCCCATTATTGTTATCACTCTGTAGGATTAGCTGGGGACTAAAGGGATGATGTTGTCTAAGCCGATGTCAACTGTACAATTACTCGACTCATCCATCCCTTTCCAAGAAAAATAAGACACTGTAGATTAAGATAAGCCGTCTTGAGGAAGAATGGGGATGTAAAGCCTTTGACAATTACTAAGTACACATGGAACAGGGTGACGATTGCTCTTGGTAAACAAACTAAATGCTCATTAGACTTAACTCTGACGTTCCTTTTTTCATGACTTCCCATTATGCAATTTGGCTTTATTGCACTCATTAATAATCTTTACCAGGTTAGGCCGCGTTCACAATGACAGCAGCATCATTTAGCTTTACTAAAAGGAACCCAAAGAACTGACGGCTACGTGAGAACACATCAACTGTGTTAGACGAGAACACAATTAAATGCATTTTAATCTAAATATCCCTCAGTATATGCTTTATTTTTCACCTTTAATTTTCTATGGCACTATTCAATATGGAAATCCAGTTAGCGAGGAGATACGCTTTATGAGCCTGACAGAGTTGTACAACACTAGGGCTCATCATTCATCAGCTATTAACAGGCTGGCAATGTCTCAGCAACAGGCCACACAGGCCTCTAACCAATGCCTGGCGTTGGGTGGGATTATGTTTAGGACTCAGTTATTCATTGGTAATATATAGAATGTACTACATATGCTGAAATATGTGATATAGGGCTGGTTGTTGAAAGGTTTATAATGTGGACCATTGCAAGGTCTCTCTTATATGTTGCAGCCATTCCCTATATTAATGGAGATTACAGATGTTCATCTTCATACAGATGTATAAAACCCGAATTTATGACATAATTACTCAACACAACCTCCATATTCAGAATATTGTCTTTTGTTGGTTCAAAGTGACTGTGACATCCATACTCGCAGGGGGTGTCACTTCCACAGTTCATTACTTTTATGTTGATTAATTGGAAGCATGTTAGACTAAAACTCGTCCTGAACATTAGCACTAGAGGTGCAGAGGTGTCTGACTATCAGTAATAACTACACAGATTACTTTTCTTTTCCTTTTGTGTCATCAACGTGCATTCTATATATATCAGCGAACATGTAACTCCAACTCTTTAAGCAGTAAGACACACATCCTCATCTTCTGCACAATTGGTTAATATATATTTTAAATTATAAAACTACTAATAGTGGAGCACCCTGGTATGAATGGTTACAGGACATTCCACTTAACTGTACTGTCCCCCAGTTCTAGTGTAACTGGGAATTTTTGTTGCATGTCATACTCTATTTTCACTATATTCCTGTCATCCACTCGATAATCAACTAAAATGCCAAAAGTAATCTTAAATCATTAATAGCAAATAATCGATTATTGATTAATAATTGATAGGAAGAACATTTTTACCAGAGCCCCCAAATACTCCTTGCACCAAAGCCCCCATTTAATATTATCTCCTAACAAAATCTAATCCCAGGCCTAACTAAAATTTTTTCCTTTTTATTAAAAAAAATTACATTTGGCATGTATTAAAATGTATCTTAAATAAATAACTAAATAATAATCTAATTATTTTAATTATCATAAACAGTGAAGCACCTGTTATATAGGACTATCTGCATGAAAGTGAGACACAGACTGAGAAACCGAGACATGGCATAGCAGGTGTTGAGCGACTGAAGATTCCGACTCAGTCTCCCCCATTTTCACCTCCCATTAACTGATTAGTCTCCCATTTCTTCCCCATCAGTGCAATGACCTGGATTCTGGTAGGATAGTGATGGTCATCCAGGGCGGGATCTGGTGAGTGGGGCCAAATCATTTGGGGATGGCGGAACCATAAATCAGCAGCAGCGGGAGATAAGAGTGAGGGGGGATTTATAAAGATGTTGCGCTCAGCCAGCCCACTTGTGGACACTGTGATGAATTCAGAAGCACATTGCCAAGGCAAACTACTTCATTATACCATGGCCCAGTGGCCATTAATCTCCCTGGGAGGCCAGCATCCTGGGGGATCGCCAGACCAAAGAATTTATTCAGGCCCGGAGGTACCCATTTCATTAGCCATTCAATCTGTTCAGTCCCCTCTCTCTTCTTCATCTCTCTCTCTCTCAACGTGCTATTTCTATAGTTTATAATATAATAAATAATAATAATAAATAGTAGCTTAGTTTGTTTTTTATCTCTGTGTGTCATCATTATTTTAATAAATTACATATTCACACAGCATTCTTCTCATTTTAATTCCATTCATTTAATAGAATATTTTACATATACACTAGGTTGGTTTTGGCTTCATTTGGAATTGTATTAACAAATGGTTTTCTCTTTTGTAACACATGCACATCAGCAACATATGATGGTTTTTGCATTTGTTTATGGATTGTAAATTTGCAATGACTTTTTATAGTGAGCCCAGTTTTCTCAAAAAGTACAGCTAAATTTGTGTACTCCAACACTGCAAGTTCATGTGCAACAGACAACCATTCAGTCCTTACGGCAAGGAGGAGAGGCAGAGTGGAGATAGAGAAGCGATTCCCAGAGGTAAACTCTCAACTGCCGGCTACTTTGGACCTTTAATGGTGTCATTACTGGGGGCAAGTGCTGCTGGCCCAATGTGTAATGGGAGGGTCAACATGCGGTGATTACTTATTAATGCTCAGACTACTTATTCTGCACACACATATAGAAAACAAATATGCTACTGCCTCTGTGTAATACAAGTGTTACCCCTATCGTAGTACATAGCGCAGGCCACCCACCATGCCTACACGGGCTTTTTTTTAAATGTTTTAAATCTAATATTGTCTCTTATGTATTCACTTGGAAATAACCATTTGTGTTTGTGAGTCTGTTATTTGCCTGTCTCCTCCCTGCTTTAGCTCTGGTAAATAAAAATTTACAGATTGCAAAAGACATGAGAAATGTGAACGAGTGTGACCTGAGAATACTGCTTTAAATGGATTTAACGCTAAGGTTTATGGAAGCAAGGTGTTATCTTCAGTGATTCTTCATCTGGCCCTCAGAAAGTTACAGTAGGTTTGTAAGATTTAAAACCGGACTAGAAATAAATAACCAGAGTGCATGCACGCAAAACATCTGTCATGCTTATGCCACAATTCCTAAAAAAAAGTCTAGGGGAAACACTGCTATTACTGTGGTTAAGCAGAGCAACTGGACACATACAGTGAACACTGCTACATACCTACACATGTGCTTCAAGGTGAATCACTGATGCCTTTGGAATTTGTGAAAGCCTGAAGACATCACTATGCTAAACAACTGAGGTTAGTAGTAGTACTTGTTACAGACTTGGATTTAAGAATTGGCAAATGGAAATTCTTTGTCAGACACTAAAACAAAAAAACTCACACATATTAGTGTTTTTGGAGACTGAAGAACTGAGAATACACTATATCGATCTGTCTATCTATCTATCTATCTACAGTATATATTTTGAATAATTTCATCAACCATGCTCTGTCTCGGAGGACCTTTTCCACTTTAAACACTTAATGGGCCAAATAAATAATGATGGCTTGTGTACTGTTAGAGTGTTAACGTTAATGGCACCAGTCACTAGTTCAGGGTCCCACAGGAGACCTTTAAACAAATAATTTGCTTCCGCTCAGGCCACCACACTGTAGCCATTTGCCAAGCACATTCTGGGCCTTTAAGTAGCAGTCAGCCCTGAATTGTGACTCTTCAGTTCACTGGCTGTCTGTATAGCTCCTTAGAGAGAAATAGTGGGACAGGGACAGAGAGGAATGGGGACTGACAATTATGAGTAAAGCTAAATCTGTCACCTGTTACTAGGTAAGAAAAACACCAATCAACAATATATCAACTAACAGTGAACAAGATTAAAATGACATCAGCTGCACATCATTTCCAAACATGCCGGTGTTTTAAGTAGCTGTCAAGTGTACATAAAGTTGTGATAAGGGTGCAGCATGTGCCACGGCAAATTGTGATGAAAATATGCAATGTGGGCACGATGACAGGAATGGCACAGTAAGATATGTTGATTACCTGGATGACATGCTGCAGATTTGAGTTCACCCAGACTTATGTAAACAACTGTCACCTTGCAGTTGTTAACACATGGTAGTTTTAGCTCTTGTGCGTTTTAACATTCATTTTTTAACTAAGCAAATGGTTGCAAACCTCATAAACTTCATTCAGTGGGATAAACTAGATCTCTATTAAATTATTAAAGTTCAGATTTAACTTCTAATAAGTATCACAGTCTCTGTAAGATTTGATAGACACAATAAATAGATAGGTACTCTTAGTGTTGACTACGACCTATTGCCAGCTACCTATTATTTATCTATTATCCACCATGACCTCAGAACTGCATTACTATTTACTCTTGACTGCAGTCAACAGCAACAGAGTCCCTTGGTCTCTTCTGGCTGCCCACAGTATCCTTAAATCAGCTTCGCCACTGATTCCCTGAAGTGCCAATACCGTACAAAACATCTGTATTAGAACAAATTAAGATAGGAAAATGTTCTACATACTACTAGGAGCAGACACAGTTTCTACACTGATCAAATAACTAGTGTGTATTTGTGTGCTGTCAGACTAGTCTGTGCTGGCATCCTACGTTTGAAGCTTATTATAATAACCCCATTATGACACCAGGATTTAATTCAAACATCTTTCCTGACAAAAAAAAAATCAATAACATCTTTTCCTAGACCTCTGCTTTTATTTTTCTATGTAAGCTAAGCATGTTCTGACTCTACTCTACACCCAAGATTTTACTCTGAGCAGGCTCCAGTAAAACCCTAGAGAAAGCAAGCAGACACCATTATTTGATCTATAGTGCCATCTCCTCACTGAAGAGAGGACAGAAACATCAAATTCCCCCGAAATGACATCTGAACATCAATCAACATCAACATGGTCCCCACCCCTCCAATGTGACAGTAAAAGCCATATTGATTTTCACCCAGATTAAGGATACTGTTGGGAGCAATTTAAACATACAAGCTTAAGTGTCCAGGCCCAGTCATGAGTGATGTGTTTCAGCATGTATAATCATACTGACGCAGCGCATTTCGCAGGGAGGAAAGAGTCTGGAAGATGAAAGTATTGAAAAGACCTCAGATAGATCTGTATACAGTACTGTATACAGAAAGGCAGATGATCACGATCTAACAGAAGCAAGGTCAGACAGACCTGTCAGATGCAACTAGATTAAAATTGTTTTTTGAAACTTAATAAGCAAATTGTTTGAATAGTTTTTTCAAAAACAAATAGGAAATACAGTAGATTGAAAAGGAATCATTACACTAATTATAGGAGCATACAGGGGATAAATGAAGGATAAACACCACTGCCTAGGTGTTTTTTAAGTGTGAATTTAGGTACAAGCTAGTTTTCTGAAACTAGCAAGTTTGACTAATTGTTCCTGCAGTCAATAATTACAGTAGGTGAGGTAACATTAATTATGCTGGTGGTTCTGAGGTAGCTTAGGAAATAGGCCTATGATCTCCGCTGAAAATGCTGTCTGTAAAAAACTGCCATTTATGTAGCAAAATAGCTGCTTACTTAATTTGGTCACTTGGGCCATCTCCTACATCATGCATAGACCTACACTTCAGCACTGTGACCAAACAAACTGACCATGAGCATGAGTTCATGACTCATGCAAGAGGGGGCCTGTCTGTGGACTGCAAGGTGCTGCATTCCCCTCAGCATGATCCACGATTTTTTAAAAAGACTTTATTTACACTCTAGTGTCTATATACAAACAGCACTGTATCACATCTAATCACATAAAAGGGAAAAATAAATCAAATAACCCTGAAAAAACAGAATACAACATACAATCAGGATCAGAATCAGGTGTATTCGCCAAGTATGCAGCACATACAAGGTATTTGCTTCTGGTCTTTTGTGCCTCTTCTAGGACAGTACAGACATTGACAATAACAACAAAGATTAGGTTACAGACAACAGCTACACAATTGGTTGTGGAAAACAGTAAATTATACAGTGTGGCACATAGACAGAAAGACGAAAGTGTGTGTGTGTGGAGCAGATACAGAAACAGTTTTTAGTGGTCATCAGGTGCAGTATGTTGGATTGTAGTGTGTAGTTTAATAAAGTTTTAATAATAAAAATAAATAAATAAATCAAACAATATAAAAGTTCAAATCCAGACCCTTTTGTCTGTGGTAAAAGTTTCACTGCAGCTTTTCTACCTAAGAAGTTCAAATTCAAAACAGTAAAGAATCGTGATAGTTCATTAATGAAGATGAAAAAGTTTGAAGATGAAGATGACACGCTTTCAAGAATCTTGATTTATGAATGAAGAATTTTCCCAACAATATAATATGGTTGAATAAAAGATCAAGCTTTTCATCACTGAATACAATACCAAAGATCATGATCCACTTTTCCAACTAATGGCAGGTGGTGAGCTTCTGCTTCTTCTTCTCTGCGTTTTACCACATCTGGCATCTTTTATGTTTCATTACTGTCTTCTCAAAATCCATTTCTGTTATAGCGCGTATCATTGTTATAGTGTGTGTTATCTGCACTGTCTCTGTGTTTCTTATATTAGCAACTCTGACTTCCACTGGTCCTGTATAATCATCTCACCACTTTTGTCTGTGTAGTTCCTGCATGATTCTAGAATATCTTCTGATAGACACGTAATTAAGATTAATATGTCCACCTCGCAGTCTAGTTATTTATATTTGTTTCTTTCTGCTTGATGTCTTTCTTCTCATTATATCTCTTTTTTTCTGAAAAGACGTAGATGTTGTTCTTTTAGGGCGGTGGTGTAGTGGTTAGCACTGTCACCTCACAGCAAGAAGGACCTCGATTCAAATCCACGGGTCGGGCAGGTGCCTTTCTGTGTGGGTTTTCTCTGGGTGCTCTGGCTTCCTCCCACCATCTAAAGACATGCACTTTAGGTTAATCGGTAACTCTATATTGTCTGTATGTGGGAATGGTCGTTTGTCTCTATATGTCTGCTCTGTGATAGACTGGTGACCGGTCCAGTGTGTACCCCATCTCAGCGGGGCTAGGCTCCAGCACTCCTGTGACCCTTACCGGGACAAGCGGTTGAGATGACGGATGGATGAACGTTGTCATTTTATTTCAGTCACACTACTGTGGCTACTGTTGATTTATTTTGTTCTCCACATGCTTTTCCCTTTTGATTTTCCAAGACTAATATTAACTCTAATTGTTCATTATTCAACAGTTACTTTTGCTTTCTGCTTTTTTGTATCCTGGAATACTAGAATGTGCTGGTAGCCAGATGAATGTGATGTTTTGCCCTCCAGTTAATTATTTCTGAATTGCTGAAAAATATTTATTAAAGCAAAACCTAATGGTTACTGGCTGTGCCTATTGTAATCCTTTTAACATGCTTCCACAGAGTCACTGTATATCATAGTATTTTTATTGGTCTTATTTGTTCTACCCATTCTAATGTCACAGATACAATAGTTCGGTAGTAAATACACTCAGATAGATTGTCATTCATTTTATAATCTCTACTTTGTAACTAGGAATCACCACTGCCTCTCTTGTTGTTTTTCTTAGTGGGTCCTTTGACATGTCATGTCATGTACTTTCGTTCCCTATAAATATAGCAATCATGAACCACGTCAGTGGTTTTATTAGTGTGGATCCAGACAGGCCTCACAGACCATATCACAACAAAATTCTTTGTCATGTGTACTCTCATAATCTCTTGCTGTTTAAATTGATTACTGTGAGAAGGTTCACAACATATACCCAGGGCAGTATTGCTATTTATTATTCTTTATATGTGTTTTATTATATTCTAATATAATATTTATTAAGTTTAATATGTATTGATTAAGCTCTCTATGAAAAACCTAATTTATAGCCATATCAGTGCATATGACTTACATCAGCAAATTTGTATAATATACTTTTACTTTAGCTGTGTCTCCTTCTGCCTTTGAGATTATTGCTAACAGCATCTTAACCATCATTCAACTTCGTCATATTTATGCTATCAAGGCAGGTGCGCACAGGCACCTACAGATGTGCAAGTAAATTCATGTTCCCATACACATCCATTCGGCCTATCCAGATTGTCCTTCCCCCAGCTGAGCAGCAGTGCTGAGGCCATGGATCCTGATGGCACTGATGATGCTTCATGCAGCCCTCGGGCCTCTGAAGGTTACATTCCTGACCTCTGTGGTCTCCTAGTTGTAGGTTGGTGTAATAGATAAGGCTGTTCATAGATATTTAGTCCTATAAAGCTCATATCTACTGTAGCTCATAATCTGTGTTTCATTAGAAATTGTCATAAAGGAGTAACCTTACCACTAAAAATACTGCCTGAAAATGTTTGGCAGATGTTTGGTGATTTCTCCATCTATAAATTACTATATGCATACACGAAGTAATACTTATATAATTGCATTAGTTTTACTATTTGAGTGACTCTTGCACGACTCTTGTTTGTACCTAGTATATGTGCATAAAATTTTAATCCACAGCTCTGTAGCTGCTTATAATATGTATATACATAATAATATATATACATAATATGTATAGAGATATGTCTGAAGTACACAAGTTTACTTTAAACCCAAGCTTATGATGTACTTTTGAATATTTGCTTGGCCTTCAGTCAACAGTGTTGCTTACATGTATTACTTACATAATATCCCAACCAGGGAAATCAACTGGGTGAATTAGTGAAGGTAAGTATTAGTAAAGAAAATGGAGGCAGATGAAAACCATTGGGGGATAAGAGAGAGGACACAAAGCTAGACAGATAAATAATACATAGTGCTAAGACACAGATGAAAGAATATGAGGCAAATGGAGAGAAACATTGTTTTGCGCCAAAATTAAACAGCTTCACATTCAGTGTTGTAGAACAATTAAAGCCTATGTGAGACCTGAACAAGCGTGCCCTTCCATTTAAATGTTGCTCTTGAACATGTGATAGGTGCCGGGAAAAACAAGCTATTAGAGCCAGTTCAAGTAAACAAAATAGGACTCCAGCAGGAACAAGCAACATTGAAGGTTTGGATGGGTGGGTAGGCGTCTTTGAAGTGGCTCGGAGTATTCCCCTGACACCTCTAAGATATTTATTTGAATAATGTGCAGATTCACACCCGAGCGAGCAGAGATCTGTACGGTAGGTGGGAAGATGACAGGGTTTAATTTTCAACTCTACTGAGAGGAGTTGTGAGAGTGAGGGAGGGAGAGAGGAAAGAGAAACAAGGGAATTAAAGAGAGAAAGAAATAAAGAGCTAGACATGAGATGAGAAAGGCAGATGGAGGTGTATCGGGTTCCCTAAAAACATTTTGACATTTTAAACCTACGGCAATTTGCAGGCAGTAAATAAAGGGAAGGGAATCAATAGCAGTCAGTGATAAGGGGATAAAGCAGCTAAATATAAAATACAGCCTAACAAAATGGTATGGATTTCCAATGGGGCCACGTGACACAAGCTGCTTTGAAATGCAAATAGTAACTTATGCACATTGTCCTTCTCATGCCTGACCACCTATTGATCCACTAAAACAAATTCTATTGATCATTGAATATTTAATGGTGATAATTAAATCTCTCATGGAGGTACTTACACCCCATTTCCAGTTTTCATCATCTTACTCAGGAGACCTGCCTTTGACTCAATGAAGCTTCAGGACTGCTCAGTGTGAAACAGCACACAACTCACGTCAGTACAACTGTTGGGAATGTTGCGCAACCTGTGTCCTGTAAACTTGCGATAAAAGAAGAAACAGGTCTATTAAAAATGAGAAGTGAATATCATCTTCTGTGACTCTAATTGCGGCAGAATTTTAATTTTTTGCTTAAACTGGGGGATAGGTGAGAAATGATGTACTGACCTGACTAGTTTGGTTCAAAAACCAGAGGTGGTAAGTAACTAAGTATATGTACTCAAGTTATACTTAAGTACAATTTTACGATACTTGTACTTTACTTCGCTGCATTAATTTTGACAACATTAGCTACTAGTTACTTTTTGCTGGATTATATTCTTATAAAAATCATTATATCTTAATAAAATGCTGATGTTTCATTTATGTATTAAGCTCATATAAATATATAAGGTGGATAAAATCAGCTCCACCTTTATGGAGCAGATTTTGTTTTGTGCTGTTTTTGTTTTGCAGTCTGTAAGCAACAACACATTTTAGTCATAATTATCACCTTGTTGAATTGTCAAACTAATCTAGACTAGATTTCTACATTTATATTATCAACACCATCAAATTCAATGTTGTTTAAAACACACTGTTAGTGGACTACTTTTTTACTTTAAGATGTATACAGGTTGTACTTTTCTGGTTAAACTGAGTAAATTACTGAGTTTGTTTACTTTTTACACCTACGTCAAAAACAACAGCATCATTGTGCATTTATCCTAAATCTGTCCTATATTGTGTGGTTGTCAGGCATTTTTGTCCGAAGCACCTCTTCAGTCCCATCAGATTAGATGAAGGACTATTACATTGACATCACCAGGCATATTCCAATGTGTTCATTCATTAGAATCAGTTTAAAATTTTTTTCAACAGGACTGTAATATTACAATATATGTTTTAAAAATGTCCGTATATATATCATTAGATTTTTTCACAGTGATCCTAGGAAAGAGTCAGTGTTGAACTCTGGTCTTCTTGATTTTCTCTTCTATTTTTTAATAGGTTAATTAAAATGTGAAGTGGGAGAAGTTGAATGTGTCAACTATTATTTAGTGCTTTTAGCCATCTACTGTACATGTAGTGTAGTGTCCTGGTTATAACCTCTGTGCTTGCTTACTGACTAGGTTTAGATCATATGGCCTCATTTAAAGTCAATTTAAAGTTTAGTGTGTATTAAAGCTCTAGTGGTAGTTTTACAGTGTATTTCCTGATTAAACAACACTCATTGGAAATCTATCAGACTAAACCAAACTAAACCTAAAACACCTATATACTTTAAGTGGTTGTATCAAGCCTTGTCAGCACTCTACACCAATACAGTGTGATTACCAATAACATTTGGCTACTGTGGCTGTAGATGCTGTGCAGTGATGCAGGGCAGATTATTGAATGCATGCTTGTCAAAACAAAACGTCACAATGTTAGCGTTTCCGTCATATCTCTGCATAAGGTAGAACACAAAATACAATAGGTTCCAGATCACATAACATCATGTACTTTACCCAGGTGAATAGAACCGAAACTTATATCGCTCATCTCGTCTGACTGCTCATCTGTGAGTTTGATAGAAAAAAGGCATAATACCAAAAATATTAGGAAGATGCTTTCAGTTCTCAAGACCCACAATTTAAAAATGCCCTTACAAGTGAAAGAAGAATAATCATCTTAATGGAGTGACATAATTTATTACATTATGAGACTGGCAAACAGGAAAGGGGTGCTGTCAGGATAGTATCAGAGGGCAGTTCTCACTGCATGGGCCAGTGTTTAACAAAGTGCCAATCAATAGCCCTTTTATTAGTGACCGAAATCAATGTACCAGTGACTGACAGAGCCAATTAACAATATCGACCACCTAGACAGAAGAAAGAGAAGAAGAGAAGGGGGTGGGTGGTGAAGGAGAGAGACAGCAAAGAAAATACTGAAGACGATAGCAAAGGATGAGCTGAGGGTGGTTTCCTCAGGTCTTGTTTTCCTTCTCATTTGTAAGGAAGAAGCGACTGTGGAGGGAGAAGACCAGATTCCCACCAAGCAAGAGGTCCCAAGGGTCTCTGGCTGAGGACACTCTGACACTAAGCAGAGGCCGCTTATCTTCCAGAAGGAAGTGAGTGTGTCTGTATATATGTATGGCAGTAACGGGGGGTGGAGTTGAGGGGAAGTTGCAGCCCACCTCCCACACACCACCAATTCATGCACAGGATCTGCTAGAGCTGGCGAGCTGTACTGGGAACAGGGCGCCGCTCATCTTCTCACTGCTCGTTCTGAATAATAATGAGGTCACGGGGCTGTAAGGTCTCTGTGCACACGCAATGTCACCTTTCTCCTGACTATGAATGTGTGTGTGTCTGTGAGGTAACCTAGGCTTGGGCAAATACATTACATAATCTTTAGTGGTCACTGTATAATACTAAAACCGTATGAGTCATATGTGTCAGGGCTGTTGGTTATGTCTTAACTAAACTAAACTGTAAGTAACATTATAGTCTTCTGGACACTTAAGTGTCATAATGTAAATGACTGTAATTACTACTGCATCTCTAAAACACAAGCTTTTCATAAGTAGACCTGTTACCAGGTGTGTGACAGTATTTTTTTCAAAACTGTGGATAAATATAAATATAATTTAAAATATATATAAATATATTAGATTTGTTTATGTATAACCTTCCTAGTTTCATGTATTTTATTTATTTTATGTTACTTTGTTAGTTTTTTAGTCCTGTAACATTTATCAGTAATTATCAATGCATGTCAATATTCCTTTTTACAGTAACTGCTGTCCCTGGCTGGATATTTTAAAAAGCTCAGCAGATACATACTCAGAACTAAATAATAGCCTGTAAAGCCATTATTCTGTATTTGACTTACTTCTCTATCAAATGAACATTGCTTCAATTTTCTACCTATGCCAAAAATAATAATAGCTATAACAGGTAAAGCTCAAATGTTATCATAACTAAGTGAGAGTAGCAGATGATCTTTGCTAACATGCAAGACCCCCAACATTTTCATTTGTTGTCTGTTCCCAAAGAGAAAGAAGTCAGGAGGATATCTGCTTCATGTCAGCTGGCAGTGTAGCACTTGGCTTATGGGTTATCAGGCTCCATGTATCAGTCTGTGGTCGGAACATGGACTTCTCCTTCCTTAAGGAAATGCTCTGAACCAATGTGCCGACAGCTTGAGGAGGTGCAACAGAGAGAGGAGAGGGGAAGCACTGGATAGACCTGAGAGAGGTGGAAGGAAGACGACAAGGATGGAAAATGAGTAGAGGAAAGACAATAGGAAATGACAGTGTGTGAAGCGATAAGCCCCTGGCAAGGACCCCCACACCCTGGGGGAGGACTCGGGGCTGCAAGGCTTCAGACTCAGTGCTCAGTCTTGCCTCTGTCCCTGCTGACCCTGCCCAGGCATCTCATTGCCAAGACTGTAGACAGTATTGTATGAGTTACTGCTTTGCTTAAAGTTTACATTCAATTTTAACAGAAGTATAATAATAATGATGATGAAATGTAGTCTATTTAAAATTTTTAATAAAATTATATTTAAAACTAAGAAAGCAATTACTGATTATAATGCAATACTTAAACACACCAGATATTTAAGAACACTTGTTATGTACAAAGTTTATTTATGTATATATGTGCACAATTTTAACATGATCTGTGTTTAAATAAAATATGCACACGATATATGACATTGTTTGGTATATTGTATATTAGTATCTTGGAATCTTGGAAGGAATCTTTTGCAATAACATGTTTACATGTAACAATTGAATCTAATCTAATGTAATTAAATAGGTTAAGTTTGAAGTCACTTCAAAATACAATACAAAAACCAATAAGGAAAAGTACATGAGCACACATAATCTTAATTAGCTTGTAGGAGTTGTTAACAAAGGACTGTATGACTTTTTATTGCTGTTGTCATGAAAAGGAAAAGTTACAAAGAAATGTGTTGCCTTCTTTACTCTTACAGTTTCAGAATCCTTTAGCGCATCAGAATAAGCTCAAATAAATAAAATGAAATAAATGAAAAATAAAACTCAAAATTCTGGTCAATGTGGTGTGCAGATTTCCTTTACTTTTTATTGTGGCACATTCTATTATCATTTTCATCCAATAATGAAACTGTGTGCATTAACACTCACAGTGTGTTTACATTTCAACAACTGCCCTGATATCACATATGCAATGTTTGTTATACTCCATCTAACAATATTACATATATCATATTAATATTATTATAACAATAGTGCTGCCACATGCAAGACAAGGTGAGCGCGCGCACACACACACACACACACACGCGCGCGCGCGCACTTGCATGCACAGAATACAGTATAGTGTAATTTGATAGTTGCCATGTATACTTGTAACTGAAGAGGCTAAACTGTAAATGCAGTCAAGGCATAAAACGTACACATAGTTGATCAGAATAGAAAAGACAGGCAAAAATAAAACAACAGTGAACAACAACCTTCTGCGAAAGGTCAAGCACATACTACATCCACACAGTCTGCAGTCTGTACACACAGATACACTGATCGGCAGACACAGTCAGCAGACGTACAGACTAAGAAGACAGACACAAAGTTAATGAAACTAACAGCAATGTCAATTTAAATCTCAAACTCATGGTTTTATCTGATGGGACACACTGTAACATGACAAGATGAATCATAGTAAAAGGTAAAGAAATGTGTGAAATGTAAGATGCACCCGACTGTCTCTATAATATCATAGGCAACAGCAGTGTTGCTTGCAGGGTTTTTGTTTTACATTTTATTTTAGCCTGTAATTTTTAAGTGTCATTTTTTAGTGAAATAATTTACTAAATGAAATGTGGTAAATCCCGATCTGAAGAACATCTTGTCTTGTCAATGCACTTGTAATAATGTTAGCATCCAGAGCCAGTGGAAGTCTGCACCTTCTGCACACTCTGCCAATATGCTTTTCACAGAGTGAAAAGGTAATGTGTATCACGGTGGTTTTATATTAAAAGGTTGTGAATATAACACGTTTCTCCCCAGTTTGTTAGAAATAACACTGGAGTACTCATTGACTGCTAATGCTATCAGATAGTAAATAAATACCTCAGTTACAAAACACTGCACATTATATTTTAATCAACTAAATCTATTTCTCCTGACATTCTGATTTGAGCAACATCTTTTCCTGTCAGTGAAATTCTAACACTAGTGGATGTTAGCTTCTAACAGGGAAGCTGAGAACTGTCAAGGATCAAATTAGATGATATCTGATAACTATCAGCTGTCAGACATGATTCACCAGCAGTTTGTCAGTGCTGTCATACCACCCCGTCAATAAATATAGATTGAATGGAATAATTAAAATGATGAAAATATTAGTATCTCAGCTACTGTGTGTGCTCTCTAGATGCAGATTAATTTTTAGGTTCTTTGAGCTTATTAGTAAAATACTGATGTGAAATCTTTCAGCCCAGTTAAGGCAGCACTCGCGGCTGGATTTCATTATTTGCTGATAATTGCATTTGATTTAATTAAACAAAATCTGTTATGCAGTATTTCTACAATGTCTAATTTATTCTGATAATAATATCAATAATTTATGTCTAATTTATTTCAGTATTATTTTGTAGCACTCAATAGGTGTACAGTTTTCACAGTAGTGATTACAACTTTACTTATGGTGTAAATTGACGGATTCACCCCCTCAATCCTGGCTGAGACATAACTTTTTGCCTTTGCCACAGATCAGAGCTATATCTGTGAAACTTTTAGGATCATTTCCACTCTTCGCTGAAGGATGAGTACATGCGTGTACATGTGTTATATATCTAATGTGCATATTTTATGACAAAAGCAAATTATTGTATACTAATATTTGCTCCCATTGCTGCTGCTCCTAGGTAACACATTTGTTTTACTTTGTTACTGATGTGCACTTCAATATCTATGTGTTTTTCCCCTTTTTAGCCTTAAGCTAACATCGTATATTTACTCTCAACACCTTGGGGTGACACTGCTGTGCTTGCCGCATGGAATTTAAGCCGTGCTCCCAACCAAAGAGCTTTTTTACAGCCTCCTCAGACACCGCCTGTGTCGATTTGTTTTCCCACAAGCAGTGTAAACACAACACTTCTTGAAGGACGCTTATTCACCATATATTTAAAAGGATGACTGTTACCCCTAGTTTCCCCTTTATGCACCAATTTTCTCTTCATATTTTACCCCTTATCGTTCTCAGAATAAATATGCTTGAGAAAAATAGAAGGCACATCTACACTGTAGATAGTTCAACCTCAAAATGGAAAACATCTTGAACTGAGCAGAAAAAGAGAATCTGCAGATGAGACAAGTTTTATTTCACGGTCTATGCCCCGTTATTTAGAGGTGCCTGTGTCACTCTGTGTTAACCAATCCAGTTCTCCTGCTTTCTTCAAAGTAATCTTGACAATCTGCAAATCACAATTAGCCACCAAAGTCTTGTTTTTTTTTTTGTAATCTGATGATGTTTTAGAAATGAGGCCAAGGTCAGGGTTCACTCAGCAAACCATGTATTAAACACGTTTACATTGACCAGTGTACCGATCAAAGGTATGATTTCACCTTCTGGACCTTCTGATGTTGGCAACCATGTAACATCTGCTTTTGGACTAGAGCCCCTTTTCTTTTCTTTTTTTTTTTGTTTTGTTCTAAGGTAGATCCACACTGGACAAAAGAAAAAAAAGAGAAAAAAACTTTTCTCAGGTTAGATTTCAAATTGAAGACTAGGGAAATGGAAGCACAATAACCACTATAATGTGCAAATCAAACCGATAACACAATTTTTTTCTGAAGCTTTCTGAAGTTTGAAACAGCAGAATATAAGCAAAAAAATACAATGAGGATAAGTTATTGTATATGTATTGAAATAAGCGAAGTGGGCCATTTGTATTGTATAAATCTGGTTGCTAAGAGACTGAACCCATCAACGGTTAAGGACAGAGCGAAAGTGTCAGGTTTTGTGTATGGAAAAGAAAATATAGCATCATTAGCTCTGCAGCCTGACATAGTGTGACTGCAAAGGACTTGAAGACAAAGACAAATGTTGCAGCAAAAATATTTTTAGCTGCATCTGGATCTGGTTGAGAGTCGACCATGGAGGGACCTCCACTGGCTATGCAGCAAATGAGGAACAGAGCACTGAAGCGATTGAACTGTCATTGGTAGAATTCCGATTCCATCCTTTTGGGGGCTCTGCTGAGACCTCAGGGCCTGGGTATCAGTTAAGATTTCACAAAAAACTTATCTGGTAGCAGTTAGTGATAAGCTGGCACACTTACCTCGACATGAAATCAATTAAGTCAATTTTCTTTTACCTGTACCAAAGGCAGAGCTAAATGATGATGAAGACCAATTGGTCACTACACATTTGGTTTTCCCAGGATGGCAATGTTCAATCAAAACAAAAAAATGTGCCTGCAGTTATGAAAGAAAGATACATTTTCACTTTTTTTCATATATGTAATACAAGCCTAATTCACCTCTCTACATGATTTTGTTTTTCCTTTCTTTGCTGTTGCCTTGACCTATTGGAGAGAAATCAAAGCGGATATGCAAGGGCTTTAGGAAGAGAGACATTTCCCCCCCTTCGGGCCTCTGAACTTTCAACTGAACTTTTAGCATGTGTTAAACACTATATTGATGTTATTGAAATTGACACTGCTATGCTACAAGAGAAGAGAGAGCAGCTCATTCTCCACCATCATTCACCCACTTTCTAGGCGGACACATATACACAAGCATACAACACTCAAAAGTTCACCGTCTAAACTCATTGCCAGAAACCAAGGAGAGAAATCCAAAACAATCCCTTTTTTTTCTTCTTAAAGAAGAGCAAATCTAACTGTCAGCTCAGCGAGGATTATTCCACCATGGTTGGCTCTCGAACTTCCCCACCATAATCCACCCAAAAAAACTCTTGGTGAAGCCTTTCAAAACAATTTATGCAAACAAACATCAAGCTCAGCTATTTGTATTGGCACCACTCTGCAGTAAACCAGACTGAACCAAGACCAGATGGGGCTGGGCCTTTTCTGTCTCTGTGTGGTGCAGCACAAGAGGCAGCTCAACAGACACGCTCAACCCAGAGCACTGCCTTGTGTAATGGAGAGTGTTTCAATATTTAGACCGTTTCTCATCACATTCCCCACTTCTGGGTGTATGTGTGTGTGTGCGCAGTTTATTTCCACAAGGACTCAAAAAAAAAAAAAAAAAACCACAGGGAAATTATTGCAACCATTTCTGTATTGTGTTGTCATAATGTTTCTTTTTGCACCATTTTAACTTGTTTGGAGTTTAAATCTTTAAAGCAGGCTTTGATTTACATGTATAATATAATATCTGAGGCGTTCTTCACATATCTTAATACTTTATTCACCTCTTGACCCTGTATAATGTTTAAAGCTGTGCTATGTAACATACAAGTTCCCCTGTAAATACGACCATAAATGAGAGAAAAGATGCCAGTACATAGTCTGACCCATCTGGTGTTGACAGCAGTGGCTGTACTGTGGCCGTAATTGGACTGACAGTAATAGGAACTGTCTTTCTGCCTCTTTAGGCCCTAGAGATGGGCCACAATGCTGCAGTGAATTAACAACTGCAGTCAGATGGAAACCATGTAACTGCAATTTTCTTCGTCTTCCTTTTTCTCTCTTCTGTTTGAGCGCTGACACGATCATTTATGAGTTGAGCGCATTTCATGATCCTCATACGCTTGAAACCTGGTCAACCACCATGTGATTTCAAAAATACATTGTTGTCAATGAGAAAATGAACCCTTTATTCGTCATTCCAGAGAAGCTTGTTTTTTGCAGATACATGCTTTTACCCGACAGCAGCATTTTGCGGCTGCTGGCTCTCCGCCTTGAGGGAAAGTTCGGTTTGAAGTCAGCATTCATCTTGGCGAAGACCACACATAGACAAACAGGCATGGGAGAAAGAAGATAGCTTACACACACTCCTTACTGCTGATGACTGAAAATACATATTTGATCACATTCACATCCAAGTGGGAAAGCTGATGCTCAAGTAGGTCTATGCAATGCCACAGCAGTAGCTTGGACATGCCCAGAATAGACATGTAAACACACACGCTTGCTGACATGAACGCACATACAGTGCAGTAAAAATATTTGCATCTATCCTGATTTTATTTTTTTGCATATTTGTCATATTTAAGTGATTTACATCATAAAACCAATTTTATTATAACACAAAGATAACCCGAGACCCAAGTAAGACAAAATGCAGTTTTTAAATGGGGATTTCATTTATTAAGGGACTAAAAGCTGCCCAAACCTGCTTGGTCCTATGTGAAAAAAGTAATTGTCGCTCCCTTGCTAAATCATGAATGAACTGTGATTAACCACATTCTCACCACACAGGCCCAATAACTGTCAGACCTGTTGAACCAAGAAATCACTTAAATAGAAGCTGTCTGACAGAGTGAAGCCCGCTAAAAGGTCTAAGAAAAATCTAAAGAAATTCAAGAACAGATGAAAAACAAAGTAACTAACAAGTAACAGTCTGTAAAAAGGTTACAAACTCAAGCATACCACAGTGAGAGCCATAGTTCACTTTTTCACATTGGGTCAGGCAGGTTTGGAAAGCATTTTGTATTTACTCTGCTTATCGTTGTGTAATATTTAAATTAGTTTGATGATCTGAATCATTTAGGAGTTACAGACATACACAACACAAAAACAGGAAGAGGGCCAATACTTTTTCACAGCACTGTAGACAAAGAACCTAAGACCCTGAGATGAAAGACCGTATCATATGATAAACCTACATGCAAACACACACACACACACACACAGGGAGAAAATAGACACACATTCCTCCCACTCTCTCGCACACACACCTACACTCACACAAGCTGTGCGAGTCAGGCTCCTCTCTCCATAAGCAGTTATTTCCCAGAGTCACTGCCAGCACTCTCCCTCTTTCTCTCTCAGTGACAAGCTACAAATCCCTGACACCACCACTGATGATAGCTTTACAGTAGAGCCTCAAGGGGACTCTGCCAGGCTGCACAGACAAACAACACACACATGCCTTTCTTTCCTTCTCTCTCCCTCTCTCAGGCGCCCCAGGGGCCTCTGGAATATGCGACTCCCAACACAAAATGTCTAGGGTTTGTTTGAGTTAAACATCTGACTGCAAGCAATCAAAGGGATGAGGGTACAAATGAAACAGCAATTATGCCTGTCCATTCATGTAGAGATCCATGTTTAAATAGAGGAAAACAAAACCAAATAGATACAGTATATGTGTAACGATGTTCTTTTACACACCAACGTTGTGTTGTAAAGTTGAGATACAGAAGCATAATAGAAGAATTAACTTCTGCTGTGATCAAATATGGTAACTGTTCTATTTTTTTTTTCTCTACACCACATTGATTTATTGAGACGGTGGTCATGATATCATAGTGGCCCTGTTTGATGAAGCTTTAATGACACCCTCTGTATGCTGTAATTATTCACCAGCCTCAAGGATGTTTGTTTTGGTGTTAAGCGGCCACTGCTGTGACCATGTCCTCCATTGCTCTATTATTTCTCATTACAATATTTATTACCTTTCTTTCCATTTTGGATAATTTAGCAGTATTAATAATGTTATTCGTGGGGGGAAGTTTGCGTGTGTGCAGTGTATGTGTGTGTGTGCTTGTGTAATAATTCCATATCACAAGTGCCTTGGATTTATTGGCATATACCAATTTGGCTTTAATGAGATCACACACCTCCAGGTAGGTGCTGCTTCATCCCCTGCTCGGCTCAGCATTCTCCCTCCTTCTCTCCGTCTGTCTGCCCTTATTACCATTTCATACACACCCTCACCACCTCCACCACCACCGCCTCTACCCCCCATCTGATGAAAAACCAGAAAGGCTTTGTGTGGTTCATTAAGTCAGCATAGGAAATGTATTAAGTAGGAGAATATGGCTGGAAGCTACTGAGTGTTGACTTAACCTTTCCAGATTTTTTATTTTACTTTTTCCACTCAGTGATGTTTCTAATGGAAGATGCATGCATTACTCAGTCTCATTAGTAACAGCCTGGATCACTTACAACAAGATATAATAGAGTTTGGACTTGCTTATTCTTAAATAACACGAGTGACTGTACTGTAAGAGTAAATGTCTTTGTCTGCTAGTAGTTACATGTTTTAGTGCACCAGTCTTGAGTCAAATGGTAACTTTACAAAGCACATCAGCCTGAGTTTGTTTCAGTCTGTTTGAAGCAGAGGCTTGATTATGGTAATTATTATTATCAGTAGTATTATTTGTATCATGAGGATGCTGGAATGCAAAATGCTTAATTAACATTGTCTTGCAAAACTTTCTTGTGATTATGTGATTTATTTCATGCTTTTTGTGTTGGTCTTTCTGGACATCCTCATAAATAGTTTTCTTTTATTTTCCTAACTTTGGGTAAATTCTACATGGTTTAAATGTAGTGGTAAATGCACACAAAGAATTGAAGGGACTTGCCTAGATTATAAAAACAGCTTGTACATCCTCGTGCTAAAGAAGCTGCTACCTGAGAGAGGACATTACCCCTGTTATGTTAACAGACTTGGAAGAACATATTCTAAATCATGCAATTCACTGACAAATACAATTAAAGCTATAGATATTAACTGTGTGAGAAATAGGAATTGCTAATTGCCTTTGTCAGCCTTTTAGCTGCTAGAAAACAAAACCTTGTTAAATGTGATTAGTAAGTTATTCAGACAAAACACAGAAATGGTTCATTGTTTGGTTGTCATACATTTTATAGGAAAGGGCACTGTGGTCAGTCTGTCTTTACAATTAGTGCTCATTTCAGCTTGATTCAACGGGATCTACACTGACTGCTGGACATGCATTATGCATGAGTCTGTCCATATGCACTTGGGCCATCATGCATGCCCTTGTGGAAATGCATTGACTACCGGCATGCAAGTACATTTAGCTTTCTTTCAGGCTCTGTGTTTGCACACCTTCTAACAGTTTAGGTTTAAAGTGTGCATTATCCCGAATAATAAGTTGAAACATTCATCATTAATGGTAAATGGGAAGTTGAAAAATGAGATTTATTATTCACATCTTTGTTGTTCACATTCAGTCTAGTCAGTCACTTTCCAGTTAAAAACATTCAAAACATGCATTTTCAAATTTCAATAATTCTGATCAATTGTAGGGCTAAACATTCCTTTTGAGAAAAATTTATATCTCATAAGAAGTAGATAAAAAATATTAGACTTTCGTTTGTTCAGATGGGATTTGAACACTAATCAATAGTTGGTATGGAGTTAGAAAGAATCAACAAGTTGGAGACAATAGAATTTTTTTTTTTTTGAAAGAATTAATTCAAAGGAAGATTTAATATAGTTTGGTAACACGGAGAATAATAGACACTGTTTAGTCCATCACTGCACTGCTGAAGCTTTGGAGCCTGTCAGAAGCTACGAACGGTTGTCAGAACCAAAGACGTGTTGTGTGTGCGTGTGTGTGTGTGTGTGTGTGTGTGTGTGTGTGTGTGTGAGTTGCTCTAGCCTGTGGGTGTTTTAAAAATGGTACTTCCCAGAGCCTGGACCACACTGTCCACTTTATCTCTGTGGAAAATCTCTGACGGGAGATCTTCATCTCCTACACGCGGCTCTTTAGCGCCCCTTGGAGAGAGAGCCCGTAATCACAGAAGCGTCTCTTGGGGAGGAAACGCCATACATCCGTTTGGAAAAGAAGGACACCGATAAATTTGGCACAAGGTATCAGCCATGACAACAGAAACCTTACACAGCCCTAGATAGACAGAAACAGCCAGATCATATGACTCAGTAGGACTGATGTTTGCTGTCACTGCCAATACAAATATATTGTGTATATGGGGAAACAATACACCCCCTCCCTCCCTGTCCCAGCTCAGCATCACACGAGAGGGGCGCACAGCTTGTTTATGTTTATTTGAGAAAGGGAGAGAACTGGTGATGGTTGAGCTGCTGATCTAATAAGGCTTAAAATTGTTTCTCGTTTCATTCACTGTGAGGCAGCATCATTCCTTACCCATCTTTCAAGTGAGCATCATTCAATTAAAAATGCAATTCTCGTCGCTCCCATCCACTGATATTTAATTAGACTGGGTTGCAGGGCTTCCACTGTCTTTTTTTTTTCCAGTACAGCTCTTCAGATTTCACCTCTAAGGCATATTTTCACTGTGTTACTCGTTGGTTAAACAAGGGCATGTATCCATTTGTTAATTGATACAATTACGCATTACGCGTTATGGTCACGCAGGTCTCCAGGCGCGCATCAATCACTGGTCTATTGACCTGCCAAACACCCCTCTAACCGTTCCTGCTGGGACTGCCCCGCTCTCTAATAGAGAAAGATAGTAACATCATCATCATTAACTCCGGGATGGAACTCTGGCCAGAGAGTCAGAGGCGAACAGAGGTCGGTATTAAAAAAGAAAAAAAAAGTCTTAGCGGCGTATAATCAAACTACTTTATAGATTGTAAATATACTGTGTCAAACGACAAACAGAAAATAAGACACTGTTGTTTACATGTGATTCATATTTCTCTGGATGAAAAGAAAATCATTTCTTAAGATAAATGTGTCAGTGATAACTAAGACGACTGATAAAAAATGTCTTTATTTTGTCTTATCTATTTGACTTCACAAAGGGTTTCCATATGTTGCCATGTTCCAATTCAATAATGACGAACAATAATACAATTTATCAAGACGCTGTTCGGCAAATTGGTGAAATAATTCTATTACAGAATTGGCACGAGAGTTGATACAGTGCACCTTAAGAAAACCCTGTGTTGGACGTGATTGGCAAAGACATTATTCTATCCTCGGTACCCTGCCGTTCCGGGATTACAGTGACGTCACGCTGATACCCCTGCATGGATGAATGCTAAAGAACTATAGAGCCACAAATAATAGCACAAGCAGAGTCCATATCTTGCAAGTCTTACGTTATCCTTTAAGCCTCCTTCAGCTAACACAACAACAATTTTTTTTTTGCACTTAATGACGCTTAATTTCATTTCTTATCGGGTCCTCGGGAGGGGGGGATTATTCATTCATATAAAACAATCTGCAGCTGGTGCCAGCCTAAAGTCTCCCTCCTATGAGTGAAGTCATCTATTATTGAGCGAAAGGCCGTGCGTGGAAATGTGTGTAAGACGGTGGATTTGAAGTAGATTTGGTTGCAATCGATCAAGGGTGAAGAATATTGCTGATGGTAACAAAAGAAGCAGCTATGTCTTTCTCGCAATTTGGATACCCGTACAATACAACTTCACAGGTAAGCCACTTTGCTTTTTATGTCTCCAAAGTTTTGTGTACACACACGCGCGCGCGTAAATTGCCTTTTTGCATTCTTTCTTTTATTTCTCTGTAGTCTGAGCACTTGTCTCTAATAAGAAACATTAGGGAACGAGTGGCTGATCTGAGAGTATTGACAGCTATTTCCGCGTGGTGCTTTTGTTGATGAACCAAATATCGATAAACATGCAGCCGTGTCCAATTACACTGAATTATGAATGAACTCACGTGTTTTTTCTGATGACAATAGAGATGAATGTCACCTATTGCACACGTCGAGGTGTAGCTGGGCTGTGTGGCACGCTTTACACATTGGCAAACTTTCTTTTGAAATGATTGGGACGAGCAGACAATCTGCGTTGTTTGACAGGTTTGAAAACTTGATTAAAACGAGTTATTTGCGTTTTAAGAAACTATTATTGCGCCTTGTGTCTAAATGAGGAAAGTTCGAAGAAGCTGAAGTTGGTGAGGTGACAAAAGTTACTTCCCTGGCAAGTCGCTCAACTTTTATATCAATAATAGTTATGATACTCGCTTAATACTAACGTTCAGTAAATTAGATGTAAAAATGTTTTAAATTTCAGATGAAGTGATGAGTTTTTCCTTATGCTGTGTGTAAGTTCGTATTCTGAAACTGGAGCAAATCACTTTTTACGCACGGATTGCAAACACCTCTTTTCATCCATACATCCCCTAGGAAATATCCATCTGGTGTTTACTTATACCGTATTACATTATTTTTGTTACTTGAAAACTGGACAAAGATGTGATACCGCGTATTACACTTGTTACCATTGTAAACCACTATAACTCTTATTTCATCAGTTACCTGGGAAGTGACTTACCTTAAATTAACGCAGTTTACAAGTTAAGATAATGACACGTGATTCACGATAACTGAACTGAAACGAAACCAGCTCACAGTTTCTCTCGTTTTAACATTTCAAGACTAGAAGCACTAGACTGCGTAACTTGTAAAAGATGGATATCTTTTTTTGCAGAGCATCGCCCACAGTCAGCTCACAGTTGTCACACACATCCAGATAAGAGCTCAAACAGCCAATGACCATTTCTATCCACGGTTCTCTTCATGCAGTTTTTCGTGTCGGCAAACCCCAGTACGACTTGCTGCGATTCGATTTCCAGGTCGGTCTCTGACGGGACAGGCGGCTCCCAGACCGCCGCTGCCTCCTTCTGCTGCCCGTCCTACGAGAACCGGCTCCTGGCGAGCAGCCGGACGGAGCTGAACGCGGCGCTGGGGATGTACAGCTCTCCCTACGCTGCTGCGGCCGCCGCCAGCCAGAACTACGCCAACTATTTTCCCTACAGCACCGACCCATCCGCTATCTACTCCACACTGGTGGGCTCACTTTGCCTCATCTGCTGCGCAAAGAGGGGGGGGGGAGGGAGCCTCAGGCTGAACGATCAACCGGGTTTTGTTGATCAATTTATCCCAACACTGCAAATACATCAATCTGGACAAGTCGTTTGATTCAGCTGAAAGTCTGATCTTCTTCCCATTTAAAACAAGTAAAAAATCCTGTCACTGAGGTGAGGGAAGAAGTATAGACAGTATGTAGAGGGACTGATCCACAGATGTTTCAATCAAACGTAATTTCATCAGTATGATGACGAAGCTCCTTTGTTTCAAAATAATGGCTCTACTTTCTGTTACTGAACTTTGCAGAGAAAAGTTAAATGACGTTATTCTCCTGGCTGAATTGTGCACCTGCAAAAGTATCATTTTGTTGTGCATAAAAGACTAAATGTTTTGTTAGATGTAATTTTTGCAGTGCTGCTTCCTATCCCCTATAGTGGATGGCCATAGTAAAAAAGAAAAGTATACTGTCTATGTAAACATTGCACAATGCATTAAGAGAACAGCAATAAAGTCAAAAAATACATTTATAATAATAATAATAAAGTGCATCATGTAGCACTTACTTTAAATCTGTTAATTGATTTATGTGAGTTTGTTTTCTAGCTTTGATTACTCTTGGTTAGAGGGACATACACTTGCTTTAACTCATAAAAATAAGAAATATCTTCACCTTATTATAAAAGATTTCAATTTCAAATGCTTCAATCAAATCTCAGAATGTTGCACATTGTTCTAACAATATCTTTCTCTTTTACAGAACCCACAGTATGACATTAAGGACAGCACAGGCACTTTACACTCTGGCATCACTCAAACTGCTGCATACTACCCTTATGACCATTCACTGGGACAGTATCAATACGACAGGTAAGCTCTGTTCATTTCTGGATACCATATGTAATTTGAGCTTCAGTAAACCTGCCGAACAGTATTCTACCACTTATCATTGAAAGCAGCCTTTCACTTAGGGACGATGCCGCATTCAGATCAAAGGTCACAGTGTAACTCCATACTGATACCTGCACGGAGTGAAGCTGTATATATTTCAAACAGCAGGGAGAAGGAGTATAGGATGTCTAGAGTGAGTAGTCTATGATATCCTTCACTTACTGCACTAATGGCCTGCGTGTGTGTATGTGTGTGTGTGTGTGTGTGTGTGTCCCTTTCCAGATACGGGACAGTAGATTTTAATGGTACAGCCAGAAGAAAGAATGCAACTCGTGAAACCACCAGCACCCTAAAAACATGGTTGTATGAGCACCGCAAGAACCCCTACCCCACCAAGGGTGAAAAGATCATGCTGGCCATCATCACCAAAATGACTCTTACCCAAGTGTCTACGTGGTTTGCCAATGCCAGGAGGAGGTTAAAAAAGGAGAACAAGATGACCTGGTCACCAAAGAATAAGGCTGGTGATGACAGGAAGGATGATCTTAACAAGAGCGACCAAGACTGTGTCACCAAAGGTGATCTAGTGTGTCAAAATGTCCAAATATGTATTTAATCATTGGAAAGTATTGTATTCACACTAAACCAGTCACACAAACTAAAGTGTAAGTTCAAACAGTCTTAAGCTTAACATATTCTTTGTTCCGTGCAGATTCAGGTGACTGTAAGGAGGAGAAGGATCTTCATCTAAGTGATCTGGACGACATGGATGACGACGACTGTGACAAGCTGGACAGTGACTGTGAAAAAGTGGTTGCAGATGAGCAGGACCTTCAGAGGGCTATGGCAATATCTGCAGCCCCTCAAAAAAGAGACTGCAGCTCTGAGCTACACCTGAGTTTAACTAACAGCTTCCACGCGTTCCCCTGCGCCATTAAAAGTGTCGCCACCCTCCCTCCTCTTCCGTCTGACTTCCTGGATCCTGTTGTGTCCAAAGCACCTTCCTTGACCGGCCCTGCAGCAGGCACCTTGGACCTGTCTCACTTTGAAGCATCAGAAAAACCGCGGATTTGGTCTCTGGCTCGTACGGCAGCTTCGGGTGTCATACTGAGCCCTCAGCAGCATGGCTCTGAGCTGAGAACAGGCAGCTCAGCTGGGGACTGCCAGCTCCAGAGTACCAGGCTTACTGGGGCTTCTGCTGGACAGTGTGGGGGCATGAGAAGTCTCCATGAATCCGGTGGTGTCACAAATGCTGAGAGTCCCTTCTCTGAGGGCTCATCGTTGCACACAAAAGTCTATGGCACTGGCAGCTACAGTCACAAAGGCCTCCAACTGCACTGTCCATCCTATGCTACACTCCCAGACACATGCCAATACTCCACCATTCAAGGTATGAGATCCTTGACTTTCAACACTACAAGAGAAGCAGCTAAATCGCTTTTACAAAATTTACAGGTTGTCAAAGTGTTGTGGAAAAACATTATTTACCATAGTTTAATATACATTAGGACAAACCAGCACTGGCAAACATATTTTTGTGTGTTTTTGGATATGGTAACGTCTATTTTTAAGTTTATGAAGTGACAAGACACTTTCTGCCAACTTGCACCTGTAGCGTGTTTCTTAGTTATGCTTTTATCCTGTGCATAGGATTCTCTGGTGGCAAAGCAGAGACGCAGTCACCTGACCTCAGCGAAACCTGTGGAACCATGCAGGATGACAAGGTCACTGCGTTCAGACCAGTGATGAAGAGGTGAAGCAGGTAAGAGTGAGCACTGAGCTGGAAGACACCAGTGAATCACACACACACAAACACAGGGCACAGAGAAAAAAAACCACTTACAGGGGAACAGAGATGCACACACGCACACACACACACACACACACACACACACACACACACACACACGCACACACACACATACACAGACTCTCGCACACTTTTTTAAATTTATAATAACCATCTAAATATGAAAGATAATATTAACACTTATATTACAGTAAACCCTTTTTTTATTTGATATGTTACAGTACAAATGAATGAACATCCTTCTCATTTTTGGAACTTATATTAATCCCTGTTGTCTTTTTGTTTCTTCTAGATTTCTGAAAACTGCCCCACAATAAATAATAGGACATTAATTATGCACTAAAAGACACAGTGGCGGAGTAGTGGCCTCAGTACGACACATGGGAGCTACCTTGCGCTGCTTCAGTGAGGACGGTCAAACTGTGGACGTGGCTATCATTTTGCACAACATTGTTTTTATGGTGTAAAAGACTTTATGCAAAAATTCTAGATGCAAAGGTATGAGAATGGCCATATAAAAACGGCCGAATTTGTGTTGGGCAATCGTGTAGAGTAGCAAAATTATTTATTTCTCTGTGTATTTATTACTTTGTTATGTTGTATTTTTTTGTTGTTTCTTATTTAATGTGCTTATTGGTTGAATTCGTACCTCCTTTATTGTTTTGTTAAGTGTCGCGTTTTACTGTGGCTTCGTGTCTTTCTGCTTGATGTAAAAGAGAAAAGCTTGTCGGACATAAAGTTGGCTACAAACGGACTGGATCCCCTGTGTTGCGCGCGGACCTGGATACCTTTGTCATTGTGTTCAAATGTGAGCTTCATCCTGTGTTTGACGTTCATACAGTTTTTTTTTTTTCTAACAATACATTTTTTTTTTCCAAGAGCTTTCGTTTTCAGTGTCGTGGTTATTTTTAGGGCTGCACGTCCATTTGGCCAATTAAAACATTTGCGGATGTGCGTTTGATCAAAGTTGATGATGCTGATTCGACGCACGAAGCCGCAGCGCTGACGGAAGGTCATAATTCAGAGGAGGACGTGAGTGAAATCCACAAGTCGTGGAAGAAAGGGGGCATCGTCTCTCTATTGTCAGCATCTAATCAGGAGTGGCATCAAACACTTTGTTACTGTTCAGGGCGAGCAACGAGGCAGGGACACGGGATGAATGCTGCTTTGTCCCCTGGGTAGCGAGCCGCTACTCTAACTTAACACTGTGTTAATTAACAGGTCATTTGTAGGATCAAACCCAGCAGAGAAATTCACATGGTGCCTCACAGCCCCTTTGATTTGGCTGTTTTGCCTGTAGTTCATCTCGTTAGAGTCTAACTCTTCTGACTCCTCATCAGACAGCTGAAATAAGATGATCACTGTAGTCCCGGATGCGTGTTGACGGTCTGAAAAGTTTTCCGTCATCACATTTCAAACTTTGAAATTTAAATAGTGTCTAGTAAACTAATTGCTGTTGGTCAACTTGCACACTATTCAGTCTGAGGAGTCTGAAACTTTACAGAGCGAACGACGTGAAACGAAAACTTCTGAGCAGCTTGTCTGCCTGAAACCTTTTCGGGATTTAATTTAAAATATATAGTGTTATATTATATATCAAATCGGTGATTTTCATTTCTTTTTATTCCCTTTTCTGATTTGATCTACCTCCTTAATTCCTGAAATCAGTAAATTATTCTTACACCAGCAGGAAAACATTTATATTTTAATACTAAATTTCATTCCGGACCACCACTGAATAAATACCTGAAAGTAGCACACAACGGACTTGCAAAACGTAATTTCAGGTCGTATTTGTGGGATTATACTTATAATAAAAGTGTGCATTAGGGCAATTCAGGCTCAATTCTAAGGCCCTGTGGTCATCCTGTGTGTCTTTGGCCAATAGTGAAGCTGCTAGTAACGCACGAAGCCTGGTAAATCCAGGATCAGGTCAGGAATAATAATTTTGTCCTATTTAGATTTTTTTTCCAATTCTTTTTCCTTCAGTGTTAATCTGAAACCTAATAAATCACGTGCAAGAGAGCAAAAACAATTTGATCTAGACAATAATATGTGAATAGACATGACTGCATTAACCAATGAATTACTTTATTTATTAACATGATAGAGTAACAACAAAAAATTATGCAAACAAAATATGGAGAGTAAAATAAAGTTGATGTCTACAAGGCAGGAATGACAGCTCTTCATATGAGGTCAACACTGCAGCAGTTCGCCTGGTAATGACAAGCTGCTAACAGCGAGCCTCTCCTCAGCAGTAATCAGTCATGACACCTGATCTGATGCTCTTTACATTAAAATGTAGGGTAGGTGTGTATCAAATATTTACAACTACATTCAATTAAATTGGAGGCTGGACAGAAAAGCTGCTTTATGCTATTGAAGGTAATGATGCATGCACAATGGGATTACCAGCATGGTGATGTACCTAAGGGAAAGCAAAGATAATGGACACGATGGGCCCGTATAGTAACGTATGCCTGAACCAGCTAACGGGTCAATTAGTCTGTGCTATACATGGTGTCTTACATATGGCCAAAGCATCTGCACAGAGGAGAGACAATCAAGAGGCACATCAGCCATATGTACTTTAAATGAAAGCTGATCTGGATGTGACAGAAACTGCATAACTGATGTTAACATGTATACGGCAACACGGGGAGAAAGCCAACACTTGCTCAAGTGAAATAAAATGATCTGAAGTGAAAGTAAGGTTAAACATTTGGTAGTTTTGGAGGTGGGGGAGGGGACAAACACAAGACATTTTGTTTGTCTTACATCTTTAATCTGAGGTCAGACATGAAATCTGTGGCAAACTACAATGCTACAGAATAATAAGTTCCTTAGGTAGCCTATATATGCACAGCTAAATCTCCCTAATACATGCCTTCTTCTTGGTAAATTACATTTTTCATTAGGTAGGGGGATATGGGGCATGCCTATGAGAGCATGTTTGCATAATCCAAAACAGATTTTAGATAATCTGTGAATGAGGCACAAATATGCAACAAAAAAAAGAAAAACAAGCTATAGTAAACATGAATTCTTAACTAGGATTGACATCATTAATCTGTGAAAATCAGAAGGTGTCTTTATACTCATACGCATGTTGTTACTCCCATAAATGCCCCTCCCATTCAGTTTAACCCTCACCCCTCCTCTACTGTCATGGGTCATTGATCTTTTCGGGGCCAAGATGCCGCTTGCACTCTGTGCTCTTTTCAAGTCACTCAGCCAGCTGACTGTTATAACCAACACATAACAATCATATATGTACAGTAAATAAATCAAGATCATTTTGTTAGTAATGTTGTAAGTACGTGTACATTAGCATTTCCAGCTACTAACCTGCATATTAACTGTGAAACAAAGAGTAAACACTATGTAACATTTTGACAGTAAATACTCATAAAAGTCAATTATTTG
The DNA here is from genome assembly GCA_034779795.1 of Ctenopoma multispine. Classification (NCBI taxonomy): domain Eukaryota; kingdom Metazoa; phylum Chordata; class Actinopteri; order Anabantiformes; family Anabantidae; genus Ctenopoma; species Ctenopoma multispine. Next base: position 20,131,459 of record JAUYWH010000018.1, on the reverse strand, counting down.
ACGAGAGTCATGTTCATATTCTGCTGTTTTTCTATCTTTCAGAGAAAATAATCAGTGATCAGGGAGTTGACAATTTATGAATTTAACATTCAACAGTTTCTAAACAGGCGTTGAGGGGTTTCTACATTTTAATTTTTTTCATTTTCATTGCATTAAATGTAAACAGCTTTACATGTTTTTTCAGAGAAAACCTTGAAACCTGTAAAAAGTGTGAGTTAAGGACAACTCTGTCCAGTCATCTGCTCTAATATGATTTTTGACATATTGTGAGACAGACGTCAGGATAATGCATAATCTTTGCACTGGACATTTTTAAAATGGTGAGATGAAGAAACCCCCGGATCAGATCAGAGGTAGGTTTGTGTGTTTTGAGTGGCATGAGAGGGACGTGCACAAGCATCACAACTGTTTGTTTTGTGCATTTCTCCTAAGCAGGGTCTTTAAGGGGCTAAGACTAGTTGAACAAAGACTGTTATTGTGGTATGTTGTGTAATATAATGCTATAGGTCAATGAGGGGTTAACCTCTGACAAAGCACTGTCATGGACATTCATCACATGTACACTTTAGGCCTCCACTTAATGAGCATGTGCCCACAAAGTAAAAGAATAAGAATTATTGTGACACGATAGCAATGACCCCTTCATATAAATAGGAGCCATGATAACAACAACAACAACAACATCTCAAACAATATTTTGGCCTCTAGTCTGACAAAATAGCCAGCATGGAGGTGCCATTTGATGTGTCCCACGCTGGGCAGCCATGGCTCATAAAACAAAGTCTTTGTACCAGTGGCTCAAAGTTCAGATGAGGGGGACAATATACACACTTCATTACATTTTGTCAAAAGGCGCAATGAAATGTGTGTGGGACATTGTTTCTGTGCATGTCTCCCTCCATGGAATTTCTGATTGCTGATGTTGCTACAAGGTCTTTGCTAATGAGTTTTGTCAAAGACAATTATGGACTTGGTGGAACAGCCAGAGAAGGAATGAAAAACTGGCTTTGTGCGGTTTGGGTAGATGTTGCATTACGACCCCTGCTTCTTTCTGTACGCTGTGTTGACCTGTGCTGTATGTCCCCCCCCAAAGAAACTAGGCCCTCTGTTCCATTATCAGTGCTGAACCCGAAGCAGTGTGATCTGCTCCAGCAGGACTGAGACCTCTTCATACTTCATGTCCCCAACCTGATCCCAGTGTATTAAGCAGGAATTTCCCAGGGCCGTCTGTCTTCTGTAGGCTTCTGTCCTCTTAGAATAAACAGAGTCTCAGAGTCTTCTCTGGCCTGTTAAGTATTTTTTTCTTTTTATCTCGCTTCACTTAGAAACTGTTACTGCTTAATACTGTTGATGTGAGAGTCGCTCTGTAACAAAGCCTTAAATCTTTACTTTCATGTCTTCTGCTGGGTGCCCAGGTCTCAGTTCCACTGCTAATCTAGAGGCAGTGTTGGGGAGCAATTACATGTAATTCAATTATGTGTAACTAAATTACAAAATAAATGTAATTGTAACCAGATACAGTTACTGTGTAATTGAATTACTAATCAAAATGTTGTTACACATATGTAACAATAATGATAAAATAACTAATCATTCTGTTGATTTTCATATTTTCATTGTGGGGGAATCTCTTCTGTGATTTGTTTTAGTGGTTGTGCTTTCAACGCAAAACTCTCCAATCTTAAATTGTTTTGCTGAAGAGCTTTTAATGAAAGTCTGACGGTAATCAGTGTGGAGTAATGTAAATGTATGTATTTAGACCTTTTTGGCTTCATTGTCCAGTTTGAATATTTGTTTGGAAAGTAATCAAATGTAATAATTGACTTTACTTTGATGAACAAATTAAAATATTTATATTACTTATTACGGTTTTAACACGGTAACTAGTATCTGTGTCTCTCAGCGGTATCTGTAGCCTATTACATTTTAAAAGAGGGCTTAGTCAGTCTCACTCTTATACCATTTGTAAACAGTGGATCGAGAATAGGAACATGAAATAAGCAGGTCGAGATTCTCCAATCACAAAGCAAACCCTCAAGTAAACAGTGAAATACATTTTTACTGAATGTGCAAGAGCTTTTATGTGCGGCCTGATTCCTGTACTGTACCAGTGCACTGCTGAAGTGTGTGCACTTTTATTATGTTGTTTATTCTTTTATGGGGGTCTGCTGGACTAGCATTTTTCTGTTGCTGACCTTAGGCTTGAATCAGAATAATCTTCTGTGTCATTTTAATGCCTTTTAATAATCCCTGCATCTCATTTTTAATCTCGCTCTCTCCTTCTGTTTTTCTTCCCCTTTAGTTGGGCATCTGTTGGTCTTTAGTGCCAGCTAGTAAGGCTCCATTTGGCTTTTAAAAAGGGTATATCTTGTCGTAGCCTGACGACCGAAAGGATACACATCGCAAATTCTACTATCTCAACAAGCCATGTAACTCATGCAAATAAAAAAAATAAAATACAACTTTAAACACTTTATATGCAGCTCTATGAATCATTAAAGAGGAGGCAGAGATCACGTGACTGAAAAAGGCAGAGTACTGACAATAAATGAACATGTTAGGAGGGTTTGTCTGGGTGTTAGCTACGGTGGACACCTCACACATACTGTTATACTGCTTTTGGTGAAGCTGTTTTGAAAGGTTTGAAAAGAAGACAAACCGCTTCACCATTTTTTTCTGTTGGACATCAAAGGGCGACTGCACCGATTTTCAACTTGCTTCCTATAGTTCTACTCTTGGGGAGTATATACCACAAGTATGTAAATTGTTTTAAACTTCTCCATATTTTAAATATCTCTCTACTTCAAGTTGAAAAAAAAATCAACTAATGCTGTGATCTGGAGGAGGTTTTCAGTTGACAGTATATTATCTGATTGCTCATACTAAAGAAAGTTAAGTATTGGTCAAACTGCTCCTCCAGGCCTCTAGACGACATCATCTGAATTGATAATGCATCCAGATGACATCATCTGTGAGTTCAGCTAGAGAATAGAGAAGCTTAATAGTGTAGGTATATATTTCTCTCACCCCAAGAAGGAAATTGAAAATTGGTGAAGTTGCCCTTTAAACTAACCAATAGTTTGTTAACACATTAGCCCAAACTATTTGGCAGCCTGGGGTAGTTCACTTAGAGGAACATTTTAGTACAAGAAACCTCCATTCCAATGTTTTTTACAGAGATAATAATATTATAGTTTTGCAGGTGTTCTGAAACCATAAAATTATTTTTAAATACTTAGGTAAAGATGAAACCTTCTATATATATTCAATAAATCCACAAACTCACACACAGTTTTGTAACTTCACATTACATGGACACAAATCACATACAAGGTTGAACTTTTGGTTTTTAGTGATTTAGGATGATTCGGAGAAAAATCCAGTCACTATGGGTTTATTTTTGTGGAGCTGTATAAGTGACAGCTTGTGGAGCAGTTCATTTGGACTGCAGACAATAACAATGTTCAGCAACAGTATTCTGCAAAGCAGCAGCAGGACTATCAATTCTCTTCAATTTATGTCTCCAATTTCCTGAGTTCAGCCTGTGCCAACACCACTGCAGATTTGACAGATGAAGTCCAGCACATGAAGCCAGCAGCTTGTCTCTCTTGGAGACTCTACACCTTTTTATTCCCCCCCTTCTTCACAGATACGCGATACAATGAGAGGCAGTAGCAGCAGCACCTATAATGAACAGCCTCCTCCACCTGAACATAGTAGTTCCACTACATTAGTTTCATTGGCATCATGCAGGCAAGAGGAAAACTCACAGCGGGACTCTGTAACAGTATGGTGTCAACAGCACTCTTCTCCACTGGGCTCTGCTTGGGGGCCTGCCTCACTGTGTGAAGCTCCTGTGTAAGATTAGACACTGGTGTGCAAGTCAAATGATTGCTAGCTCTAATGGAGTCTCCACACCTGCTTGATGTCTACATTGGTTCTGCTTACTGTTTCTCATGGCCCTCATATATCAAGCAGACACACCAAGGAATGTAGAGCCATTTCCAAGAACAGTATATCCATGATTACAGAACGTATCATTACTTTGACAACACTGACCTCAAAAACCTATGCATGCAAAGTGACTAAAAATTACAGGAGTGCACCTTGAAGCAATTATGTCATGTTGAAAACTTACAGAAGGCTTCAGAACAAAAGTAATTTACGAGACTAGAGATAGCCTCATGGCCTGTAAATCAAATTACAGCCTTTAAATACATTGTATGGATGCCATGAAAAGTGAAAAATGACTTTGTTTATCACAAACAGACTGAAGGGGCTCTCTTCAAGCGACATCAGTGCACGGGCCGTAAAGAGGCCCACAACAAGCGAGCAGGGTGGCTGAAAACAAGGTGATGTTGCTCTGCGGTGGGACGCCAGTGGTGACGTGGCTTTGATACAGCGCAGCAGTAAGACAAAGAGGGGCAGTCACAACACGCTCCGCAATCTACAGCAGCAAGGTAAACAGCTGAGGGGAAAGGAGGAGGAGGAGGAGGAGGGAGGAGGTGGTGGAGAAAGATGAGGGGAGGAGGGAGCAGGAGAGGGAGGTGACACACAGACCGCACATTTTCAAAGTTCACTCTTAAACACACTACGCTCATAAAAGTACAGGTCCCATTATTCATGGGTGGGATTTCTCTCTCTGCCTTTTCTTTCTCTCTCTCTCTCGTTTGGCATGCAGGCAAATGTCCCAAACCCCGAAGCTGTGTCAAATGATGGAGCATCATAATTACGCTCTTTTTATTGGCCATCTTATTCCAACTATGACTGATGCAGCTCCCAACCCTAAGTGTTTCCATTTGCACTTTCATGTGGCAAACGAGCAGAGAAGCCACGGCTCGCCTGCCTTTCAAAGGTGGGCTGACAAATATTTATGGCCTGATGTGAAGTCACTTTTAATCAGGGATGGTGACCTGTTCCTGAGGAATCTGGCCACTGGAAAATCCTTATCTCCTGCCTAATAAATGAGCCTTCAAAAGACCCACTGCGCTTGCATTAGGTGGTTGTCTAAAAATAATAACTGACACATTTCTTTAGAATCATTCATAATCAAAAACCCAGTGGAAGAAAATGCAGATTCCTGCTGTAACATGGCAGAAATAAATCAATGACCTCCCTCTACTGGTCAGAGGCCAAACTACAAAAGAGCAAATTATCAGCCCTCTGTCTGCTTTTATGACCATTGCAGAAGGTAAGGTGACATGGCGTTTGTCAAGGAAGTATTCAGTTTACATAAAATGTTTTTTTTTATCTTGAGATATGTAAAATGCTGTGTGGTCTTTTAAATACATTTGATTAAATGATAAAAATTATGTTCACACACAGTAGGAAGAGAGATGAAGGACAAATTATCTGCAGCCTGCAACCCTAAATCCCTTTAAAACTTGTGGTTAACTTGAATTACATAGCACCAGTCAAAAATAAAAACCATTTTTTTAATCTGTTGTAAATCCTCTGTATAATACTGTGGGCAGCTGAGGATGTGCCTGATTGCAGAGAAAGCCAAGAAGCGATCTACTGATGAGAAACTATTAATAGAAATCACCTCGAACTTTCAGACTTCATGACCAAGTTGGTCAAGATGTTCTGTAATCCTTTGCTTTGGTTCAACTTCTTCTCTATTGTCCCCCTCTGTAATTCTGCTCTATGTTTTATGCTGTCTAGTTTGAAATCTAGATTTATGACACCAATATGTTCTTTTCCATGCTTTAACAGCCTATAAGGCATTAGGGGAGGGCTCCCTTAGTGAAAACAGATATTTTCCTCCGTATTAGGAGTTATGGGTAGAGTGATCCTTAAAAATGAAAGCCATAAATCATTTCCCTCTATGATTATACCATTAACAGGAGCATGGTTATGTCATTTAGGTCATGCTAATAGTTTGGGCTTGAGGTTGTGGCCGTAGAAGGAGCACAGTGTAACACACGTTCTCCTTTGCCAGCAAGAGGGGGCTATGCAAGAGCTGAGTTTGTCTTGGTGGTCTTGTGTTAGTGCTTCAGCTTTCATACCCTGATCACTGCAGACATTATCCGCATCTGCTCTGGATTTTGCCTCTCTTTTCCCTCTATCTTCCAGTTGGAGTTTCTATATTGGGCCCAATTGTGGTCTTCCAGAGAGACCCCGTGACAAACTATCAGAGCATTTTGCACTCTGCAAAAGGAACCGGATGCCAGCAGAGTACATATTAAATTTGTTACTAATTTTAAACTTGGCGTGGTGGACCATGTAGCTGCCACTAGTTTGCTGGAAGCAGGCGGGTTCAGCCCCACTGCGACCACAACCACAATACAAACAAAGCATATGGAACAGCAGCTTCCAGTGTACTACTGACAGTAAATGTTTAGAAAAGGAACTTTTAAAAATAACTCAGTGTAATAGAATTAGTGGCAGAGAGGCGCCTGGTACCATGTTTTTTTTCCCTTTTTAACTCATGTAATAGTTTAAAAAGCATAACCAAAACTCGGAAAAGAATGAGAGAGCTTTGTGTTTTTCTTGAGATATACATGGTTGGGAAATCCTTAGGCGTCCTTTTTTTTTTTAAGAGAGATCCTTAAAATTAAAAAAAAATCTAATCTTAATAATTTATTGAACAATGTGAATGCTGCAGTGAGAAAGTGCAAAAGGCATTAAATTATAGCAGCGAAGGTACATTTGAAACATGTGGACACATTTTGTTTCCTACCTTGTCGAGCAGCAGACATGTTAAGTTGCAGTCATGGAGCATTCAGTGTGAGATCACTGCTTTTAGCACCCAACGGAGTCTCATGCTGATTGAGATCAGCTGCTTTAGGAGAAAAAGTTCCAAGGGTTTGTTTCACTGTTGTATTTGTGTTTGTGTGTGGCTGTTTGACAGTGTAAAGCTCACTGGGATGTTCTCAGTTTTTTCTTTCTGCTTTTCCCTCTTCACTCCACTTCATGCATATTGTCTAAGTGGCTGTGTTAAACAGGATATAGTTGTTGGTCCCAGCTGCATCTGTCACCCATGGAACTGCAGTGACCTCTAGAGACAGTTGTCTCCACATACAATGATGAGGAAAGCTGAGGTGTATTGGCACAAATGAAGTGAGGTAAAAGTGGATGTGTGTGTGTGTGTGTGTGTGTGTGTGTGTGTGTGTGTGTGCGTGATCACAGAGTTAATTGAGACTGCGCTAGGAGGCCAGGCCTGGATGCATTATTAAATAAGACTGCCACAAACATTAAAACAGAATCCCACATACATGTAAAACAACTCACACAGACATGCACTCACATCATTAAAGGTGCAGACCAGCACTCAAAAGCACTAACACAGTTAAATAAACAGATGAGACCCAGGGCTACACTGCAGATCATTGAGATCAGTGTGAGAGCTGTGATCTAATATGTTTAGCAAACATTCATTTATTCTCCCCAATCAATAACACAGAGCAGCATGTGTTTATGACTCTGCCTTTACTCACTCAGTTCATCTGCAGTTCATCTGAACTGAAACACTGGTCTACCCTCCAACCCTCTGTCTCTTTTTCTCTTTCAGTCAATGACTATGTCACACTCTCTTTACTTTCTTTATTACCCCTTCTCTCTCACACATATGCACCTTTTTTTCAGTGTTTTGTGTAGTTGAACAAGGTTTGCAGCACTAAAAACCAATACTACAATATGCCTAGAGGCATATGGATCAAGGAAACTTGTGGGAAAACACTATTTAGTGTAATTTTGTAAAGTATGTCTGTCTACAGCTGTGAGTTAAAATCTTTGACACAACCACTGCAGTATGAGGGAGGCCAAATAGTATTTTAGGGTCCCTCTTAGTAAATATAAAATGTTTTGATAAGGAAACAGATGGAGACATACACATTTCCAGCTCATTTCGATGTGCAGAACTGCCACACCAAGAGAGAGTATAACCTTGAGTTGCGCTATGAAAGTAGACGCACTCTAGCTTAAAAAACGATTATACGGCATCTTCAAACATGCTGAACGATTCGCCATGGAGCCTTTACACTTCAAAATTCCCAAGGTAGAAAATTATCCTGAATAAAACGTTCCAAAACGTAGCTGTGAATCAATATCAGATGCAGGCTGAGTTTCATTTGAGGGAAACTGCTGCTTGCTTTAACTCTCCACCAAAGAACATAGTGTATCTAGGAAAGAATAGAGCTCATTCATACTCCCAAGTGCAGTAAAGGTATTTTATATGGGTAGTTATTATTGTTATCATAATTATCATTCTGTGTGTACCATAAAAGTGGATGATGGAGGATATATGGATGACCAATGTTATAAATAATGTTTGTGGTGGAGAGCTATAAAACTGTCCCCTCTTTTCTGTGGAGCGAAATAAATAACATGTGTGCTCATGCTCAGTGCACATCTACACTCATCTGAAATCTGTTTTATACAGTTAGGTTAGTAAGTATTGTGCTGCTACATTATTTATAGGACTATTCATGTAGATGTGTATGTCTCTTAGTGATTAAAATAATTTTAGGTTATATAAATATAATATAGTTTTTTGGTTGCATATAAAGAGATAATATATAACTCAGGTGTAGCTGTGTTCTTATATGTTATGTGTTATATGTGTATATTTATGTGCTTCCCATTAGCCATGTACAGTACAGGGGCTGATGCACAGATGCCCTGAGTGGTGCCATACGGCCGATGGCTCATTAGAGCTCAGATGGAAGACATGAATTAAAGAAGGAAAAGAGAGGAAACAATCAATCTGCCTAATGGGAATCCCCTCTGAGGAGTGTGGGCTAGCCGTCCCAGTGCAGCTGTAGCCATTTTTATATGTGACCTCCCAGCTTAAACAACCCACAAAAATGTCCCCGCTGGTACCATAGCCACCAACACTGGGGAGCACAGGACACACACCAAAAGACACCAAAGCCCCACAACAAGCTATTAGCACACGGGCCTCCCACAGAGTAAGTGGGCGCAGCTTGGCGGTAACGTGGTTTCTAAAGTGGAGCCTGGGAGACCTGATGTTCCCATGCGTCTCCAGCAGTCCCCCCGCACATGTGTCGTCCATACCAGGGAATGACACCCAGCTTGATGTGGGGGACAATCAAAGAAACTTGTTTTATAGTGTGGAGGGTGCCTGTGTGTTGGGAGGCATGCAGAAATTGTATGTTTACTCTCAGTGTGTGAGGTTGTGGCCAAGGTTAAACAATCATTATTGTGGTACAGCATAACTAGCATTCATTGGATCAAGATAGGGTTTCATCCCACAGTTCACCTGAACTTTCTCTCCTCCCACTTTAGTCTTCAAACAGCTTTGATAAGCTTTGATCTGCTACAGTGCATACTCTCTGCCTGCAGAAGACTACTTATCTATTCAGTGTGTGGTTGCCAACAGCCCTTTAAGAATCGAGTTATGCTAAACAGAGGTTGATTTAAACCAGAGGTTGACCTTTGCCCTGGGCTTAGAGGATAATGTCCCAAGCAAGGAGAGCAAAGTCTAGTTACCATCCATGAATCAGACCCCCACTGACATTATTTCAAAATTGCTTAGTTGCATGGAACTCCCTTTAGTGCTGAACGGACTTTCATAAAATTGATTTTCTGAGTACACCCTTTTAGCAGCTACTGTATAAGCTTGAAATATGAACCCTTCATTGCTGAAAGCATTTCATTTTTTGCCCCTGTGAGTAATGATCCTGGGAAGAAGTGTGTTTGAAATTCTCCTCAGCAGCTATTTCCATAATTAAACACTGCTAATTATAGAGCTTTGGCTGACTTTAAACAAACAGGCACAGTTGCCGAGCATGCTTTCACGGTTCTATTTGGAAGTTTATGCAAATTGTATCCGTATCGTTTGTTTTCTAAGATGAAACTGACAACATTAAGACACATTGCTCACGCTCATAAAGATCAGACAGCAATACTGAGAGGGAAAAATGACAAGCTATTAGTGGTTTGGAGGAAATACCCTGCACAGGTATGATATTCAGAACAATGAGTATCAAAGCTTTGACTGCAAAGGTATCAGATGATTTAATGTATTCACATACATGTGAGCATGTGTGTTTGTACGAACATGAATATGCATTCATTCATTACCAGAAGTGCCCCATGGTGGAAAAAAGCCCTTGTCTTGGCCAACAAACAATCCTGCATTGTTGATTCTAGTGCTGTGATACTGCTTATCAATTTATCAGCGTTTGACAGCAAGCCACTAGAAGCCATTATACCAGACAAATGAAAATTATATATGAAGATTAACATCAAGTAATTTGTTAGGGAGAAAATAATACTGCTAGGAAATAAACAGGGCACAGGAATGAGAGCTATGCTGCCAGTAATTCACATATCAACAGCATTTAAATTATTAAAAAGATTGGAAATCATAATTGGCCATATATTTTTCCCATTCTTCTCCACACAAATGGCTTGCCTGAGGTACTTGACATTCACCAGTGGTTTGTAATGTAAATGACAGAACGCATTTTCTCCATATCTTAACAGTGGATGGAGTGATTGACTACTGAATATAAGCAAGCTACAGGTGGGGGTCAATTATCATTTGAATAATCGAGCATCAGTGGCTGCCTAGCTTGGCTGCAAAGTATGACACATCTTTATCTCTATGCATTTCAATGAAGTCAGACTGGTACATAAAAGGTTATCACCTAGGAAACATATTTGCCTAGGCGCAAGTTAAACAGGCAAGTGAGATCAGCATAGATATTCAATTTAACCAGTCAACCCTGACCTATAAATATTTCAACAAAACCCAATGAGGACCCCTCCCTCCACCCAAACCCCCTTCTCTCCTTCTTTGATCCAATTCCATTTCAGCAGCGGGAGATACGAGGGAAGAGAGGGAGGAAGGACATGGGCGAAAGAGGGGAGGGTATGAGAAAAGAAAGTCAAGCATATTGTAGCTTATCTATTAAGTGGATTGCTTAATGCATCTGCCATGTTTTCACCCAAGGGATGGGCACAGATTGAGAGGGGAGAGAGGGGACAGATTCACACTACAGGAAACTGGTGGCTCTAAAGTTGAAGAGGAGATGTAGACTAATCTATAGTTGTGAGCTGACAAACCTGGCCTGACACTATGCTCTGTAGCCAGTAGACTCAGGAGATGGGCATTAATCACAGTGTGTGCTCTGCTGAGAGCACAGGCACACTGGGTACACCTCAAAGTGAGCTGGAGGTTATACAGGCGAGTGGATTAATCAATACATCCCCATAATAACAGCCAACCGCCAGCACTTAAAGCCCCACTGGTACCAAGGTACAGCATACTCACTCATACCTGACCAACACGTACAGACATGCACTCAAATTTACACAGAGGCAAAATCATGCACACACACTAGTGCATTTTCCGTTCAAGACTTCAGTTTCCTACCTTTTATCAGGAAGGACCTAACTGACTAGTTATAATTACAAGTATTCCATAATACCATTTTTCTGTGGTTGTCATACCTCCATTGTGTTGATGTCAACACAATGGAAATAATAGTTTGTCTGTGTGAGGATGACTTTCTCAAGGGTGGGGCACTTACATACAAAGAAAGTTGAAATCTACACTGTGGCAATAATCAATTGTTTCCACTGCCTAGTTTACTTTTCCCAAAGGTAAAATTATAAATCAAAAGTGGACACCAACAAGTCCTCCAACTTTAATACTTATACATGTTGTTTGTCCCAACCCTCTCATTTGACCAAAGTCACCGTTTGTCATAACAGCGCCCCCACGTAGGCATTTATTGAAGTTGTAAGGTGCCAAAATAGCAGCTACCTTCTCTTGTACTGTGCTTTTTTTGTGCCACTCATCCAACCCAAACCCCATCCTGGTGAACTATTAATTAATAGTGAGTGCCTGTGTGATGTTCACTGCATAAAGATACAGTATAACTATAATCTTGTATCAGCGGACCCCGAGAATAAAATATAAACCCTAAATTATCATAATATTCTCACTTTAAAATACCACACTTTGCTATGCTTGCACTGCTTCCTCGCCAACATCAAACTGACAAGCCCCATCAGCTGGGACTATATGGAGGACAGGGTTAGTGGGCTGGGCATGGGAGTTGGAGTGGTGCAGAGTATAAGATAACTGGAGTCACCAGTGTGCAAGGAGCACAAAAACTGGCTCGAGCCTTCTGTCAGTGGGCAGCGCCACTCCACCCTCATCGTAGAAGTCTGCCACCCACAGAGACCTCGATCAGCAGCCCCCGACCTGACAGCAGATCTGTCAGCCCCCCTGCCCCTCGCTTCATACAGTCAATGAGGGCTGGTTTAGTAGGAAGCAGACAGTGTAGCAGGAGGTGAAACTCCAACTATTTGTCAACGTGGAGCCCGTGTCAAAATGTCAGACCCGGGGACATTCCCCATGCAGCTGGGCTGTTAGTTAAGGAGACAGGCCGTATGGTTGGAGTAGGAGCATGCTGTCACCGACCAGTCAAACTGCCTGAGACCGACAATCAAGAAGCTTTTCTCTCTCTCTGTATCCCTCTTTATCTATCTATCACAACTCTCTTCCATGTGCTCAGTCTGACTCTTATCTATCCACAGCCTATTTCCTTGACTCTCTCAATCCCCTCAGCCTATTCAATCTCACATTCCGTTTTTTTTATCTGTTTATTATGTTTCCTCCTGTTTATAATTCATCACCTGTGCAGTCTATGCAATTTTTATGATTTTCATTCTATCAAACATAGGTTTCTTTTATTTATACAATCAAAATCACAGTTTCTCCATAATTTCTTCAGCATTGTACATATGGGGAAAAGTGAAGAAAATTAGAACGAGCAAAACAAGTACAGAAGAATTTCTCTTATTCTGGATAAGCTAGGGACATGTATTGAGATCCACCCAATCACTGACAGGGAACTGTCTTTTCAAAATATTATGCTTATATTTTGAATTCTGTTGTTTGTGGCAGATTGATACGTTGTCAAAAACAACTATTGCTATTAAAATCTCCTATGGCAAAATAGTAAACATCTTAGTATTTGCTTGAAGTGGCAAGTCTGGTGGTAATTTCATTGTCTACCAGTCTGGTCAAGATACACTCACCCTGGAGAGTTCTTATCCTAGAAGATTAAGAGCTGAAATAACAATAACAGAAAATCAAATCAAGTAACATATGAAACGTGAAAAAACAACATTAACTGTATTCATGAGCAACAAATTCATTGCTCTATCTTTTCTTAAGCTTCTTTGACTTGGCATTTACTAGGAGAGGGTGGAGGATTTACTGTGGCAAATGCAAACAGGATATTTATGGGTCAAACTCAGCCTAGCTGGCTTTATGGCAGATTATGCCCTTTTTTTTCCCAGAAGAGAACACACATTGAGTTTAATAGTGGTTTGATAACATTTTACAGCATTTAATTCTGAACCTTATTAGGTCATATAGCCGGACTGCTATGGGATCGGTGGAGGTGAAAGAGAAACAGGAGGTTTTGACAATGTTGTAATTGTTTGTGTGTGGATGTGTATGTATGTTTTCTCTCTTTTTTAAACCTGTCTTTCTCTCTTCTTTTCTGTCCATTTGTTTTTGTCATCTTAACACCCCTCCCTGAGTCCATCTGGTATCTTTGCTCCCCCTCAGAACGTGGGCCGGTGGAATTCCCTGGCCTAATTAATGAGCAGACATTCACAGACGTCCACGGCTCATGTGTCTGTCTCTGTACACCACCTTGCCTCAGGAGGCCCTTTATTGAAAAGGGAAATAAATTAGATTAACTGGACAGAATATACTAACCATGAGTTTTACATGTTAGTTTTTGACTAACACGGATTGTTAAAAAGGAAAGGACACAAGATGCTGAAGTCAGTATATATAGATATACAGTATAATGTAATCAGTAATGAAACATATATATATATATATATATATATATATATATATATATATATATATAAGTCAATATGCATAATTCTGTCAGAAAATACTGCATAAAAAAGGCACAGCACATTTAGGAGGCATGAGCCATTCCTCACATGGATCATATTAAAAGTCATATGAATGATTTCATCACACTCTCCCTTCTCATGTGCTGAAAAAGTCTTGGAAAAGACTAGGACTGCAAAAGAGAGACAGACAGAAAACTCTCTTGCTCTATATGTCTGGCAAAGTGCAAATGAGCAAGAAATTATGTGTTTGAAAATATTTGCCTTTTTCTTATCTTCTTTTGAGCTGTGACATTATTAGTCATATGGGATATCAATCATGCAGTGAGTTAATGACACATCCAGCCTATGAATCTTTCAGCTCCTTTCCCCAATCTCAACAAGGCATGCTGGGGCTGTTCCTGCTCAGAATCTGCCGGAGCAAGGCTGTGCTGGAGCCTGGGCAGATTTGCCAGCACCGACACTTTGATCTCAGCTTGCGGAACAGATAGCTGTGAGGCTGGGCCTGGATCTGGCTAGGCTGGAGTCTGGATGCTGCACTGCGTGGTGCATGCACACGCACAGTAGCTCCTACTCATCACTCTTCACACCTACCTGTATATGGTGAAAAACTTTTGTTGCAACACACAGGATTTTCTTATGATTGTTGTGATAATTTTTAAATGTGTTCAGAAAGATAAATGTTTTTTTTAATTTTTTTATTCTTTACCAACTGTGTTTTTCATATTTCAAATATTTTTAAAATAATGTTTGTTAACATACTTAAGAAACTGCAGCAGTTGATATTTTTTGTTAATATAATTAACTGCATGGCCCTACTTCCTATTTATTTAATTCCAGAAGAGCCAAAATTCAGGAACAGCCTGCTCTATTCACACTCCCTGGGCAGTTCCACTGACATACTTTTCCTGCTAATGGGGCCACCTGCAGGTCTGTTGAGAGCCCCGTTCGGACAGTGTCAGAGGGGAATGCAGACAGAGCAGGCGGTGATGTGGATGGGTGGTGGTGCTGGGCATCTGTGACTGGCACCAGCATAAGAGCTCTTTCATTTCCCCCTGTTCTGCTCAGTGCCACAGGCACACACACACAGAGCCGGGCACGGGTACAGGCCAGGGCACCAACACATGTCAGGAAATACTTTCTCTGTGATCTGACTGAGCGGGGCCCAAGTTAATACTCCCCTGACATTTGAACGGCAGTGTGGAAGCTGCATAGAATGCAAAATAGAAAAGGATCAAATCCAGAAAGGCCACTAATTTTACACCTAAACACTCATTTATTCCATCACAACTCTCATATATGCAATATGATCTCATACAATGTTTGATTCATCATAATACAATTTAATACTCCATGATACCATGTGTGAAATAAACAACATAATAATATAGTATTATATACGATATAGTATAACAGAATACAGCACAATACAGTACATTCATCACAACACATCATGAGAACATGATGTTATATAATATGATATGATAAAACATGATACTAGGTAATGTAATAAAATAAATGATACAATTCAATATCACATAAGACAGTACGATGTTTTGTATGATAGGATACTATAATACCAATTGTTACAATATAAAACGGCAGAATAAATTTCAATACTATATGATACAGTGTGATGCAACACACTATACAATAATACCATACAAAGCCACACAAAATTATCTGACACAAAATCCCACAACATTATTATGACATAACATGAAAAATAATAATATAAATGGAACATCTCATAACAAGACAGTATCATAATTGCCCTCACAAACATCGTGGTCTCCCTCATCGCTCGTGTGTGAGGGGGTGCTGAAAGAGTTGCATTCTGCATGCTGCTAAAACATACATGTCTCTCAATGTAAAATTGGAAAGAAAGAAAAAAAGATTTGAGAATTTTGAGATCTACTGTACAAAACATTAGTAAAAGATTTAGAGAACCCAGAGAAATTTCTGTACTACAGGACAAGCCTGAAAACCAGTGCTGATAGTCACATATACATAAATAAACATTATAAATATATCTAAATAAATATGAAAAAGAAGGCTGAGCAGGTAAAGTTCTATAGAAAATAGTAAAATAATAATAAAAATAATATTGTCAAGAGATAATGTAAATGTATTTCAATAATGTATCGATTTCCACATGAGTTAAGTTGTCTTTGTACAAAATCAAACAAATACACACAGAGTCCTATAATTATTATTACAACTACTGTGCTGTGTTACACACAGCTGCAGCAATGAGTCGTATAACTGTCAAAGATATGAATGAAAGCTTCTAACAATTTAACATATTCTTAAGAACCCCAGGTATTCTGCTGTGGGGTAAAAACCTGTCTAACCTAGCTTATGTCAAAGCAGAAGCTAGAGTGCTATTTTTCAATCTTTGTAATTACAGATACCTTTTACAATAATTGCATTTTAATTTGTATATTTAATGTAATAAATATGAAAACAAGACTCACAGTAGCAACCCATTGGACAACAGTGATAAAAAGGGCATTCGGTTAACAAACCCTGGGAGTGCCTGCTACCTGGGGTGTAATTTCCATAACCACCATTCTCAGCAGTTAAACAGAGGCATTTGGGAGAAAACACTGTGCAATCTTGACACACTGGGCCCTGCCTAGAGGCAGCCGTGCAAATTAATGAGTGTACCTTGCTCATTACACCAGAGAATAATCAGCCTTTTAATGCAAACCCATAATTTTCTGGGCCTCTGAAGGCCACAGGTCTATTCGTCATTTAGCTGCTCACACTACTGTAATTTTCAAACAAGCATGAGTTACGTCTTTCGTTTTAAGTATGATGTTTATATTGCCTACTTGAAGCTACACGTACCTACATGTACAAAGTTTCACTTGTCTTCTCTGACACAAATGATCACATCTCCTATGCTAAAATATTGCAGACAACTGATGTATCATGTCATCTTATAGTAAAAAAAAAGAATACAGTGTTGAAATTACATTATAGTATATTATCTTACAAATATATTTGAAAATTTATTGAATGTTTTGCTTTTTTTTTTTTTTTTTTTATAACTACTTTATTGATCTACATGAGAAAATTGTTGTTGGACAGCTGCACATATATGATATCACTGCTACAGGGTTTCAGAGTCATGTCCAAGAACACGTTGACACGAGGAACCAGGAACTGAACCACCAATCCTGGGGTTGATGGAGGACTGTCCTACCAACTGAGATACAGCCACCCACTCTAGCCGTCTATTCTGTAACTCCTGTCAGGTTGGTCAAATATCCAACCTCAGAGAATAATACTGACATTCATAACCACGTGCAAGTAAGGAAATCATTCATGCCTGATCTTCACGTTAACAGTTTGTTTTAAACATTTTATAAATCAACCATAATTCTTGTCAACAGACTACTAAACACACACACAGCTACACACAGTTCACCAAACACTCGATCACTGAGAACAGAAACCTGACTCTCCATTCAGAACAAAGTGGAAAAACACAGGCTGACTTAAGGGGGAATCAAAAAGAGAACGATTTAGAAATTCAAGGGGATCAAATGGTAGCTTTATTAGGACCTGAAGCTGCAGGGCTGGGTGGAATGAAAGCCTGTTCTGTGCTAGTCCTGACTGGCCAGGTCAGGCGAGACACTCAGTGAGAGAAAGCACTCAGGCCTGGAGGAGCCTTCACACCGTCAACCAAACCCTTATGGGTCATCCCACCCTTTTACCTTAGCATATTGCTACACTAATGTCTTTCTCAACAGGTACAGTGAGCACGGGGGCAGCCAGGTAACCCAACGCTGATGGGATGAGTCAGCCTCTCCGCAGGCAGGGCGGTCATTTTTGTGATCATCATGTTAACTCTGTCGCTTATGAGATGGCAAGCTTTTAAGTGAATGGGCTAAATGAATGGGGAAAGCTTTGCTCTAAGCAGCGAATGCAGGTGACGACAATTCAGGTCAAAGATTATCTTGTGTCTTACAGGGGTGTGTGGAACAAATCCAATTTTTGCAGCAGGGACAGAAAGTAAAGCAGGCCAAAGAGGATATCATTCATAATTACAAGGCTTAGCCAAAGCAAATTCTCCCCCACAGAGAACTTCAACAATGGCCTTAATTACATTTTTTCCTCCAACCCCACCTCAAAGTAAAAACATGGATGACAAATTTGGCATTGGGATTCCAGCTCATGGCTATTCTCTGTGCCAATTTCACTTTTTGCTTGTTGCCAAGACAAATCATATTAACATGTTACTAAAGAATGCTAAAACCTTTTGGCTGTATACCAGCCTACTGGTGCCAGTAAACTTCATTAAAGCAAAAAAAAAAAATGCTTTTAGGAAACCTTTCCTCCATTGCAATTATAAATAAGTTCCTTCATGGAGCTCCCGTCATGGGTGGGCTAGCAGCCCAGGGGCCACTGGCGTGCAGACAACTGATCACTAGCCTGAATAGAAAGCAAGCCCAGGGAGCCAGCTCAAGTAACTGCTTTGTTACTGAATAAATGTCACCAGCAACAAAGTTTACAAAGGGACATTTGTCAACATTTTTATGCAATAAAGGTCTATAACTATAATGACTACAGCCAAAAAAGTGTCACTCCTATCAGGGAGAGGAAAATAGTCTGTTCGCACATAAGACCTTACCTTGGTGGGTAACTAAAAAAGCACACGTGACTCAGTGCTTGACCCAGTGTGAATGTGTAAAGTGAGATGACTGGAACTTCTACAATACTGGAGACTCTTACATACTCCCGCCAAAGGCCTTTGTCTCTGCCTGCTGTCACTGCTGAAAAAATCCTCCCTGAGTTGCTTTACCTAATTAAATCTAACTGAAATGCACTGAATATGCAATTCATAAGAACAGTTTTACAAATCTGGCAACACTCACAGTTTGTCAGCCTCCTTATAAACCCCAGAGATATGTGTAGGCACATTATAACATATCTATTTAGCCTTAAATTGCAATGTTGTATTGTATTTGCTTAAAAAGAACTCCCAACTCTGGGAAACCTGCTCGTTCCAGCAACACAAGCCAACTGTAGATTAATAATTATTTGTGTATTTGTTTGTATAACTTTTATTGAACATTTAATGTTTTCAGTGGATTCTAATCCCCTCAATATATCCCTCAGGCGACATAGCAAATCATAGATAACAAACTTCTTTTCTGTTTCTCTCTCATCCTTGATCTGCCCAAACATGGTGTGGTAGACAATTAGACGTAATTATTTAGGGGTTATGAGATCAGATATCGCATTATAAGTCTGAGTGTAGTACAGTGAGACATCAACATGCTCTTGTTGTCAACATGTTTCGTCTTTTCCCAAATTGTTTAGTGCGGCATTTTACCTCATTTTCAAAAGAGCAGCAAACTGAGAACTGGGGATTTAGTTCTATTCAAGCTGGTCTTTTCATATCATCATTAGATAACGAGAGCTTCTGAGTGTTGAGACCTACTGACAACCTATTAGAACCTTTTCATCTGCAGCCGGCCCCAAGAGACTTGCTAGAGACTGAGCTATGAATGAAGGAGCTGTTTGAAGAGGCCAGCCAAAATCAGTCTGCTGTCTTCTCACCACTCCATCACTCAGTGACCTTCTCCACAGGACACACCAAACCAATCAGCAAAGGGGCCTTAAAACATCACCCTACCTGTCTCAGGCAATCCCTGATCTGTTAGAGGAACCCTCATTTGAGAGAGGCCATTAATCTTTCTTTCCTTCTCTTTCTGACACCTGAACCAGTCCCACCCAGCAGCCAGCCACTTCACAACAGCCTCTTCTCTGAGCTCAATAAGATCTGATCAGAGTCGTGCGCGACGCCGCCTGCCGAGAAGCAGCTATGCTACCTCCAAACAAATATATGAACACATTATGAAGCACATACAATGCAAAAAAAAAACTATATATACTGACACAAACATACACTTTTTCTGAGCTTACTAACAGGAAACCATCTGAGACTGACTCTGACAGCAAGCTGATCCCTTCTCCTCATCTCTCCCACTCTCAGATTCACGCAAACACATCTCTGCCTGACAATTTCTCTCATTGTAGTCAGACGCCAAACGGAAGGGAGTTGAGGGGTTTTAAAGATGACTTCTGACACAAACGAGGCGCCTTAAAGATGCTCTTGAGGATGGTTTTTTTGCCTAAATGCATGTTTGTTTGAACACACGCAGGTGCACTCACACCCAGATGTTATTCCTGTGTTACTGACACCAAAATGATGTTTCTCACTGAAACCCCTGATACTAATGCCTCCTCATGAACTGGGTGGATGATGCGATGACAGTAAGTTCAGAGGATGCCGATGATGCGCAGTGATACGACAGCTTACAGCTGTGATACCTGTTTAGACAAACCCTCTGACAACAACATGTGTCACTAAGCAAGGCTTTAGCACAGCAGATTCCCTCATAACAAGATGCGGATTTGTTTGCCTTAGAAGTACGGAGACTAGTCTCCAAGCATCTCTTATGACAGTTAGCACTAAGCCACAATGTTTACACAGCCCACTGGGGCTATTTCACTTTCCAGAAACCAAAATAGCAGTCATCTCCCAAATCTTCCTGTGAAGAGAGAAAGTCTCACAGGTGAGGATAAAAGGAGAAAGGGACAAGCTTTCAGTTTAGTGGCCCTAAACTCCTGCGCAGCACACTCCACCGTCTGGCACAACACACTGAGCCATCTTGACAGGAGGGGGCTGTATGGCATTTGAGGGGGTTAGATAGGGTCATGGAGCCTTGCTCAGCAGGGATTAGGAGGCGTGTGGCCCCTTTCGCTTCTAATCAAACCTTTTACAATGGGATAAGCAGTATTGTGTGGTTCGTGCTCCTCTTAATGTGTCTCCCAAAATCTTCCCTCTCAGTGACTATAGGAGGTCTGCAATATATCAGCAGATTAAACTGTCTGCTTATTGCTTTGTACTTATTAGGTTAGTCAAAGGTGGTGATGCAACATCTAGATATGTTGTTATAAAGAATCTTCTACGGTTTTTTGTTTGTTATGCCCTTCATTTCAACAATAGAAAGATTTTTCTAGACTGTTTCCACCCTCTAATGCTGCCTTTGAGTTGCATGTTTACTAAATTGGAAGAAGCTTCATAGGCTACTCTGTAACTGACTCTCATATGCCGCACATATAAAGCAAAAGATTTGATTGTCAAGTAAGATAGATTCTCCAAAATTTTTATTGGTAAAGAAAATTGATCAGTCTCATGTGCAGCTGCTGGTTTGATTCATATGCATCTCTTTAGATCCACATCAGGCAGATCACAGAGGGCTTTTGTCACAACTGACTGTTTTACTAGTTGTTTCAACTTTGCAGAGCTTTTCTGAAGAGTTAGGTAAACAGTGTTAACAAGGTAGAGGTTTTCATGGTCTGACTGAACAAAAGCCTGAGACAAGGAACTTTGCCTGCGCTACCATCCACCATGATCAGTATCCTTAATCTGGGAGTCAGACTGCATAGCTTCTGATTTCTCTGTTAGAACATGGAGAGAAGAACGGTCCATGGAACATCAAAGGGGCAAGAAGACGCACATGGCTGCTAATTTTTCAGACTGGGCATATGTGGCGGAGAGCTTGGATTTGAGGCTCTCCTCTCACTTCAAAGCCAGGCGCCTTAAAAGGTCTGGCTGTGTTTTGACGTGGATCTGCAGAGGTGAATGAGAATCAAGCACCCGCTGCAGACCCTTCAGAAGTCAAGCTCACTCTGTTTAACACCCCCCACCCCCTATTCTCCCTCTGCACACACTCTCTCCTCCCTGCCTTGACAAAGAGAAGAAGAAAAACAAGAAAATTCAATAATGCCTTTGAGAGGCAGGATTACCTGAGGAGACGCCTGCGCTGCTATGCCGCAAGTGAAATCTCATGTGCCCTCCTCTCCTTCTGCTCTCACTACATCCCTCCCTCCTTTCACTCCTCTCTTCCTTCTACTCCCTAGCTTGGCTAAAGACAGCCCTCAAAAGCACATCAAAACTCTCCTTTGATGCCATGGCAGGCAATTAACCCCTCGGGTCCAAATTTACAGATTGCTGGGGATGTGACACATTTTGGATGGGTGGGGTGGCAAGTGTGCATGTGCCTGCTCAGGGGGATATGGGATTGAGGTGGTTGGGTGTATTGTTTGTTTGTTGTAAAGCAGGCTACTTCTTTAATGAAGTGATGCCGCGGCAGACTTGATACAACCCATTTCTGTCAGTTTGAAAAGTAAAGTAGGGTAAACCTCTAGAGAAAGGGCTAGCCTCACCGGAGGAAGCGTTTGCACTCGATTATTTGTACTCCTGCTCACTTCTGATGAACAATGCTGCAATACAGAAGGAACAAAGGAGCCAGGCTCCTTGCGAATTTTAATTAAGTTGTGGGCGCAGTCAAACAATGATGAGGTCTATCCCAATTTCAACTGTGTTTTTGTGTCACTCTCTCCTCTTGTGTTGTTTTGCATAGAAAATAATTAGCCTGGGTTGGAGCAGGAGTGTTGGATGGAGATGGCAGATAAAGCTCAGTGTTCCCTTGACTGATGTTGGTGATGAAGTACATTATACGTCACTGGGTATTAATCACAGATTGAATGCCATGTGCGGCTTTGGTGCTGAAAAATGATGCACAGAATGACTCTATTCTGGAGAGTTGGTGTGTAACAAGCTCTGCCAAGTAATGCAATGACACTGTAGTGAAGGTGTGACAAGCATTACACAATGTGACAAGAACGGTCTAGTTTGAGTCCAGTCATCCGGTGTGCCATGACTGGTGACCCCTGGCAACAAGGGCTGTCTGTCTGATAAGGGGCTGTTGCTGTCCACACTGCTGACATTAAACACATCAAACCACCTGACACCTTCATTGCGTGGCATTCAGCCTCAGCTGTCTGTGCACGCCAGATAAAACACAGCCACATAACACTGTAAAAACTGAAAAGAATGACTGATGAAGATGTGTACGCGCCTACATTTAATTATTCATCCAAGCTAGGACATACCACAGCTTCTTCTCATGGTGAGTCCCATTTATGGCTTGCACACGTGGGTATTTTACCTGCTAGCTTTAGAGTTAGCAATGCTGTCAGTCATGGCAGTGGGTGTCCTCTTCTCCATTGCACATACGAGGCCTTGGAGTGTCTCTCCGTGCACTCACTCACACAATTACCTAAGTGCAAGCAAACATGCAACACTCTGATCTAGACAATTAGCACATATCACAGCGGTTGGGTACATAACATCAATCTGCAGTTTTTCTCTACTGACGACCAGTGAGTCATTTTTCCTCCCTCATTGCAGACTCCCTGCCTCTTTATCCTGCCAGATACAGGCAAAGGCTTCTGATCTCCTCAAGACATTGTTTTACAGAGGGATTTTGCGCCGCCCTCCCCTGGCAGACAGTGAGATTACACAGTGATTATGAGAAACTCAATATTGTATGACAGCCTTTTCCACGTGAGGGACTTACAATCATGTTTCATTAATTCAGCTTGAATGAAGCCTCATTTCAAGCATAGAGGAGCTTAAGATTTATGTGAAATTAATAACATAACAGATGTCTTCAGAATATTGTATCTCTGGTATAAATAAGGGAAATCTAATTATTTCCAAAACACATCAATAAATGGAGACTTTACACATGCGTACAAACAGACTTACAGAGGTGGCACTTAAGAGTTTAAGGGTTCTTTACCTACATTATGCTTTTTAAGGTATTACAGGGGTTGTCAAGTGACAGATTTGTGTCAGATGTCCTTATTTACTAATATCTCTTTGTTTTTAATTCTGGCGAACCATAGCAAAGATTGTGTTGAATATTTCAATAGAATCTAATCATCCAGGGATCTTGTTGAAACATGCTATGCATCAGAGCTCTCCTTTTTTTTTTTTTAATTTTTATGAGTTGCCATTACTTCTCATCTATTCTTCTGTAACAAAATGCATCTGTGTTTCGAAAATGTCTCACGCACTTTGTTCAAGCTCAGGGAGCCCTACACAAGATAGCCTCGGGCCAGAGCCGCTGTACTCCCTCTCCCTTTTGTATGCAGTCTCTCTGCCTAGACTAAATATGGGGACAAGAGCTTCACAGCCTACTGTCTTGCATGGTGCTGCCCTCCCCAGGTACTCCACCAGCGCAGCTCAAACACAGGCTGTGGGGAGACAGCATTTCTCTGCTTCAAAGAAGGGAAAAAGATAAATCATTCAGGTTGGGCTTTTGTTCCAATATGCCACGAAGCTGCGATCACAATCCCTTTATCCACTCTCTTTGTTTCCCAAACTAAAGCTTCTGGATGTGACAGTGAATATGACTTCCTCTGCAGGTTGTTTATGCAGCTCAATCACTATAATTCTTCAAATTTGAAATGACACCGCTGGCATGCTGGCTTTTATAAAAGTGGAGCTGTGAGATCTTATTGAGAAAAGATTGGCCACTTGACATTTAAGAAAGAAATATGTACACACATTTGGTGTACTCTACCAAATACTTAAATAGGTAGCTGTATACTGTAGATAAATGATGAGCTACTTCAAACTCTACAATAAAGGGAACTGAGTGACAGAACAATAAGTGCAAGATCTAAAATGAAAAATATGATAAATGAAAGCTAAACTGACAGTGATCATTGTTATTTTTGAAGCCATTTGAGCTGAGACAGACAGTGATTTACTCTGTAATTAATTTCATCACATTTATTCTGCTCCACTAAGTCACTTGAACCACAAATTCAACTTTTTGTTATCCTCACTGAGGAGGGCCTGTATTGATTCATGCTCTCAGTCACTGATGTGAGCCCTGTGTACGTCTTTGTCGGGCGAAGCTGCAGAACTCTTGTCTATGCCAGCCTGGTTAAGTCGTTTAAAGGAATACAATGCAAACAGAAAAAAACAATAAAGGAAAATCTGAGTTATTAAATTGGATATTGCAGTAATGCATAATCTAACTTCATCTCAATGAATCCGATGGAAAGTCTTTGTTTAGCCAGAGAGAGCTGAGGCACTCTAATAATTGAAAAACCAATTCAGATTTATATGAGAGCTGGGTCTATGCAAAAGTGGGCGGGTGGAGGAATGAGGTGTAAGGGTGCATTAATCTTTATAACATTATTATTTTTTCTTCATTTCTGGAATAACAATTGTCTGCTGTATAATAGGATCAAAGTGAGTTTGCTAATAATGTCTGAAGAAGAAGGGGCTTACAGTATGTCAGTCAA
This sequence comes from Ctenopoma multispine, assembly GCA_034779795.1. Lineage (NCBI taxonomy): Eukaryota > Metazoa > Chordata > Actinopteri > Anabantiformes > Anabantidae > Ctenopoma > Ctenopoma multispine. Next base: position 20,106,409 of record JAUYWH010000018.1, on the reverse strand, counting down.
ACACTTTCTAATGGTGTCTAATTCAGTCTGAACTCAGCAACCCTTTGCACTGCTTGCTCTGCTTTACACATCAATGGGCACAGTGGCCTCTAGCTCCTACCATGAACACAGTGGGGCAGAATGAAACACAGCATTGTACTAAACTGTCTTTAATCTATTCACTGTTAGAGCTCGGCTGATGTTCAGTGTGTCTGTTTTATAATTACATCCTGACAACAACTAGTACAACTCTTAACATTCATTGTACATTCTTGCTACATCGCACCATCACACTGTGTACGTTGTAAAGAGAAGTCTCTTAAAAGAACCAAAGTCTTTATGCATTTTTGAAATTTGAAATTTAGCTTTTATTGACATCCAGCTATTTCAGTTCTTAGGGGTTTTGGCTGAGATAAGTGTATCCATGTGACATGGTGTAATTTACTAATAAATAAAAAAAGGTGGTCCCAAGAGGTCCAGAAAAGGGAAAGTGCTCCTGTTTATAGCTCCTAGGGTGATGTGTGGAGAGACATGGAGCCCAGAAGCTCTGGCCACTTGCCAGCACTAACTGTACTTCTCCCACCCCTCCCTGCTGGGAGCACATCCATCTCCTACCCCAATCTGACACTCCGTTTATTCCCACATTCATTTGTCATGTCCCCAATCAGCTGGATGAATAGAAATGCTGTGACCATGATGGATGGCGATTCTAATTAAGACCAAACTTGAGATGCAATTTTCCTTTTTCTCCTTTTCTGTTTATCTAATAAGAGGATACCCCCTATCTTTGTTCCTGCTGGTGGTGATGGTCTTTACCGTCACTGTCTGTCAGCTGTAGGTCATCTGACAACAGAGAGGGAGAGAAAACGGAGAGAGGTGGGATGGGAAGTGGGGAGCAGCTGAAGTAACTCTGGACCCAGGATGCTTTTGTTTGTTTGTTTGCTGTGTTTAAAACAAAGAGCGCATGGCATTGAGAATTCCATCTGAAGGAACTCCCCTCAGAGATTAGTTATTCAAAGGCATGCAAATGACATTGCCATGTGCTGGTTTACAAGGGGGCTGTGTTCATTTTGGATCTGCTTAATTGCTTCATTTCTAAAATAACTTCTCTGTTGTTTACCAGTTCAATACAGATAAAGACTGTGTACAGCAGAGCTGTAGCACATTCGATGCATTCTTTTCTCTTTTTTTGCATTGTTTGTGCATTATTTCACTAGCAGGTCTTCAACGTGTTTATCAAAAATCCATACGCTGCTTTTTCATTTATTTTTTTATATTGTCTCTGTGAGTAAGGCAACTTGACAGCAATATCAAACCATAAAAAAATAATGGAAACACATGAAGCTGAATAAGTTGAGACTTAAACTTTTAAAAATTAGGACACACCAAACATTCACCATGTATAGAAAGGTTATAGAAAAGTCTTGTTTTATCTGTATACCTTACATAGCCTATCTCAAAAACTACTACATCACATTCTGCTGTTTTTAATGCAAAGGGGAATCAATCATTTATCACACTTTGTTTCTACTTTAAATTTTACAGCAAAGTAAGATTTAGGTTAAAACCAACTATTTTGCTTTTGTAGCATTGCAAACCGTTAACTTAAAAAATGCAACAAACCAATAACATTCACCTTTCCAAATCCAAGTCAGATAAAAAAAGAGAGTATCTATGTCCAGACTGTGTATCATTATGCATGAGATTACATGGAGAATGTGATAATGGGCATAATCCAGGAGAGGAAGTCCAGCATCACTTGTATCCAAAGGAGTTAATCACCTTGGTTAGGCACAGAAAGGCTGGATTGAATTACAAGGCAGCAGCGTATCTGTGGAAGTAGGCCATGCGTGACATGCCTGCACTCCTTTAAACATGCAATGCCAGCAGGGGCCTGAGCATTTTAAAATCACTGAAAAGAATCAATTACTGTAAATGCAACAGGGGCAGTCAAGCATGTAACATCTGACGTATCTTCACAGTTCAGTTTGAGGAACCTGAAGCAGTATTTGGAGATAAACAGAGTTTATCTATTGTTAAACTCTGTAGGGCAGCCAATATTATTCTAAAGTAATACCAATAATTCATGATACATATAACCCATCAAAAAACCTGGATATATTTGTAGCAGAGCTTTGGGAAAGGCTAATATTCAGGGTCAGATTTCCTATATCAGATACACACATGTTTTCATCTGCTGTTGAATCAAAGTGGTGAAAATGAAGTTTATAAAACAAATCTGAGAAAATAACGGTAAAAATTGTGACAAGTAGCTATTTATTTTCTCAATGAGTGAATGACACACTATAACATGTCTTCAGGTCTGTGATCTCATACAGAGAGAAGTAATATGAAATCTGTGGTTTTTAGATTGCTGTCCTCATCTAAACCCTTTGAAATAACTCCAATATTGCCCAAATATTCTTATTATGTCCATCACATAACCTGCTTTACTTCCAATCAGCCCAGAAGTCTTACTTCAGCTTTGTATCAACAGCAACATGCATAATCCCATGTTAAAAGGAATAACACATAATAAAAGGGGGAAAAAAACATCATCCCATGGTCAAGGCCTAAATCTGTTTTCCATGTTTGTCCTGAGTGGACAAGCAATGTTATTTATTGTGAAACAAGATGGGGACAAGGATCAGAGCTCCTCTTTGGGCCCCAATGCGAGGACTGAACCACTGTTTTCACATCATATCCCAGTGTATACAAGCTGTAAACCCACGTTGGTATGGTCTAGGCCCTTTGTTAACACTTGTATATTGGTCATTCTCTTGATCAGACATACTCACAAATATTGATCGCTACAAATTTCTGACATTGTCCCCATTGCCAGAACAGCAACCTTGAAAAAAATAAGGGGTAATGCCGAAGAGGATTGCCTGTCTAGCTCTGTCTGTGTTATGGAATGACAACCCCCCCCCCCCCCCCTCCTCTTCCTCATTGCCTGTGCATGCTTATTCTGGCTGTTCTTGTTTGAGGGGCATTGCTTGATCATTCATTATTAGCTCACGTCTGTCAAATCAAACAATGAATAGACTACTTAAAATTGATGACTATATAGAAGTGCATATGAGCAAAAAGCATTTCATTTAGTGCCCTGCTCTCAATGTAGGAGGTGACACCCATGATGGATATGACACTATACACCAGATTTATCTTGGAAATGGAATAATTATGCATTTAATGCATGACTGGTGGTCTGCATTTATACTGATAGCTAACAGGGTAGGCAGCAGGATAAGCAGAGGGGGTTGGACAGTAAAATCCCTGAGGCTGCATAGCCTTGGGCCCCATTGGAAATCTTTAAGTACTGGAAAATACATTTTCTTTGGTCAAGGTTAAGAAACAAGTTCACATATGGCAAGTGACACTCTGACAGTGTCACCTCCACAGGGACAGTCGGTTCATTGCAAGGTGACCTTAGAACAGCTAATGGTGACTAATACTCCCATAGAGGAGAGCTAAGGGTCATAACATGCCACGCCACTTACAGAAGAACGATACAGAGACACCAGCTAACACCGATCAATACACTGCATTACAAATTCCTCCATCTTTCTTTGTTCCTCTCTACATGATCAGACATGGGGAAACATAATGTAGAAATAATGTGGATTTCAATGCAATCTCCTGTGAAACTAGAACATAAACACCTGGCATGTAAATGCTCAGTGTTTCAAGAGAACGACTTTCTATTACTTTGGCTGTTCTGCTCAGGGAACTGAACAAACAGCTTTACAAGCAGCACTGCCTTTATAATTGAATGTGCACTTCCCAGACATCAAAACGATCTGAATGTGGCAGTGGAGGCCTTTCTCTTCATTTTACCTCAGCCTAACTTCAGACAGGGTTTCTCTTCTTATACCGTGGGGGGAGGATGGAATCCCTCACTAGTGCAGCTGAGTGTTTTGTGTAACACTAGACAAATAATCCTTCCTTCTCATTTTACAGGTATCCGTCATCCAAGTGTCAATCCTGCCGGCAGATTTCACACGCCACTGGCACCACTGCACCTCTGCCTGCTCACTTCCTGATTGCATAAATACTCCCAGTGACACAGTGGACTGCATCCAATTCCACACCCGCTCAGACATCTCAGGCAAGTACATGCACAGCTCATGAGGGAGTGTAAAAAAAGAAAAATTAACTCATAAACGCAGAGTGATATGTTAGGGTGGTTAAGGTTAAGAACAGAGTGTGGTATAAAAGAAAATTATACATTCACACACACACACATGTATATGTATATGTATATATATATATATATATATGTATATGTAGGTAGAGAGTACTGAAAGATTTTATAAAATGTTAGCAAAATTAAAAATACTGTGGCTCATATTAGCTCAAACAACGACTCTGTGATTAAAGTAATTGAGGTCATTAGCCTTGCATTTTTAAGTAATAAATTCCCTAAGGCTTAGTATGATTACACTGTTGTGTTGTGAGGCTTTTTGAAAAGCCACAAATCCACCCTGGTGCTAAGCTATGTACAACAAATGTTACAATGCCAAATTCCAGGTACAGGATGATGAATAACAGCTGAATGGGAAAGGAGTTCAAATTCATCGGGCAGGTTCCTATTCATTTCTGCTCCTGTGGTTTTAAAAGTGTGTGGTGGTGGTGGTGCACTGCCGTGCCTTTGATCAGCTGGTGGAGACAATGGAGCTCTCCTCAGCCCGGTGGCACAGAGTTTACCTGCTGCTAAGTCAGGTATCACAGCCAGGGACCAAGCACCTTAAAAAGGCTTTTACCCTCCTCTGGATCAGGCTGACAAGATTCATACAGTCTGGGTGTGGATAAGCGTCCCTGCTGTGGCACAGCGCCTTTCATGTCAGACTGTTTATGAGAATATGGAGATGGGTTTTGCGTGCTTATGGGTGCTCCTTAAAGCAGTGATACGACCTCAGGCTGGGCTTGATCCCTGACGAGTCAGAATCTACCTCTCGATGAATCTCTTGTAGCACACTTAATACCCATAAGAACATGGCGCACGAGGCCCCTCATCTTGGTAACAGAAAAGAATTTGAGAGCAGATTAATATTATGAACAGTAATATTCCCCCGGTGGCAACTGCATGTGCCAGGGATTACAGGGCTCTGGGGTGATTAGTGGCAGGGGAAGAAGGGTTACAAGTCCAAAAAACTTTTCATTTTCACCTAGGGCACAAGAGAACCTACATAGAGAGACATATAAACACATAATAATAGTGTGCATGTGTTGTGGTGTGTGTCCACTTCACAATCTACACCTTATTATATTATCTACCCTGCTATACATATCTTTAGATAAGTACTACGTTATGATGCATGGATCACATTTTCTTAAAAAAAATTATGTGATGTGAGTGAAAATCAGTGGATTTTTACATGTGATGTTGCACAAAACCAGTTATAATTTTCAAAGTGATTATGGCATAAATACCATAACAGAGTCATAAATATAGACTAAATTACATGCATATTAATAATATAGATTGAAAAGAAGAATGGATATAAAAGAGGTATGCACAGAAACGTTTTGGATCTATTATTTCAGGATGAAAACCAAAATTCTGCAATCGGACACAGATTTTAATAAACGCATCAGAAGAGGTGCATGAGCTCATTGAGCTACTGCTGAATGCCATCGCCAGGCCTATCACTGATCATTTTAAGTAACCACAACAGATTAGATCTTCACATCAGCTGCTTCCTTTGACTGTTTTATCTTCATCTTTATTATATCTAGTTTTTCTCACTGAAGGGTAAGAACACTGTTAGCTTAGTGAATTAAGAAAGGAAGCATACAAGGTGAAGAGTAGCAAAGTTAATCTCCCATGGGACAGCATCAGAGATCCCTCAGGTCTCTTTGTCCGGCCCACTGTAGGTATCAGTTTTCAGTGAGGCATGAGGACCTGCTAGGCTTAAGGCCCTACTCACTCTAAGCCTCATTATTCCCCTTGCCACCAGGCTGACGCCAGGCCACGCGTGCAAAGCAAGTCAAGGAAATCTCCTTCAGGACTTGCCTTATGATAGAACATTCAGCAATTTCCTCTGGTCTATTTGCATGAGGATAACGCACAGTTCACTTTGGCCATGTGCAACCAATAAGTCAGCTTAATGAAGGCCAGGCCACATAGGCAAAAGGGGGGAGGGGGGAAGAGAACGGGCCTCTCATGTCTGAAATTATACAGAGGAAAGTGGTCACGCCATTCTGCTGCTAGGTAGTGGCATGAAGGAAAAGAAACAACACTGTTTCCATTTAGAGTTAAGTTGGAATCACAGAGCACCAGAGATTGCACACATTTCTAACAGTAGGATATTTCCCTTCTTTAGATTTCAGTGTTGACTTTGTAGATTCCACAAGGTCTCTGAGATTGAGCAGAGGAAGGAAGGAGAGGGGCACTGCAGCACTACACCATGCAGAGTCTGAGTTTGTCAGCAGCTCGTAAGCCTGAAGTTCAAAGAGCAATCTGATAAAAAAGCTGTCTTGGCAGCGGTTTCCTCCTGTGTGTTTGCCAGTAGACGGCTTCCATCCGACTGCACCCAGTAGTCATCAATTAGAAAACTGAAAGGTGCCATCCACACACAAGCACAGCCACTATTTGGATGTGAGGTGAGCAGTCAGCAGAACTGAAAATGAGTTCAGACCTACAATCATATGGGACCAATAAACAGCAATGTTACACAATAGTTGCTTTTACAAATTATCGCTCTTCGCTGTTTTTCTTTGAACTTCTCTGATATTAAAGTATAATATACTAGCAAATATAACACAATAAACCAGCAGACAGTTATAAAGACAAAGTGTGTCCTCCAACATGTATTTGGAAACAGAATGTCATCAAAGTGATTATGCTTGTAAAGAACTGAAATAATAACTACATGAAGTAATTTGTATATGGCTTTACACGTAGCATATTACTGCCACTTTTGACATCCAGGTTTTAAAGCTTTGGACAGCAAATTAAACTCTCACAATGTTGATGTTTACCAATGTTTACCATATGAAAGGTGAAAATTGGTCAGTGTTGTGTTCTCAGCTTGTTTTTTCCTGCCCCCAAGTGGGCAAAAAATATCTATTTGCAAATCCAAGGACTAATGACATTTTAAATTAGTTAAAATAAATAAATAAATTCAGAAATTGTAAAGGCAAATAACTAACATTATTATTTGAGAATGGTATATTTGGAAAGACAAAGGCCTGAGCTTAACTGGGCCTATTTGCAAATAGGTTTTAACCACTGTATAACTACTACATGAGAAATTAAAAAATAAAAAGCAAACAATCTCTAGATCTTTTACCTAAATATCATTTAAAGTCTAGTGTGAGGAAACATCCCAAATCATAATGTTTGAAATGTATCATTATTGTGATAATGTGTTAGATGAATGACTTTTTTTTCTGAGCAGGCACCTGCAGGGTGACCTGTGACAATCTCGTGTACCACCTGAAGAAATTCATTTTCCCCTCTCACAGACTGTCTTAATCATACCCAAATAGGTTTTTCTTTCGCTGCCCGGTAACAATTTTTTTTGTATTATCAAGTGAGATTCAATCATTAAAATTCCAACCAGGTAGTTCATGTGGAAAAAAAACTGCTTTCAACATTAACCAAAAACACAGCAAAGACAATCTTTGCCGATCTGTGTTGTTTAAACGACAATTGTGGGATTAGAGAAGTTGATGGAAACTGTGGGTAGCAGTGAAAAGAGTAATATAAGCCCAAGAGTAGGGATGCTGTAGAAATCAATACCCCATTTCATTTGCATTACTTTGATCATGTACAGCAGGACCAGGAGATTAAGTAATACAGATTCTGCCTGACAGGCCGATCATTAACACTAGTTTGCAATCTGCCTGTGCATTCACTCGTCCTGTCTAACATCTTGGGAAAGACAAGTGTTCTACATAAGTGAATTTAGGAGGGCACATGTAAGACACTGGCTATAACAGGCTGAACAACGTGCTAGGTGAATGTTGCCTGTGTAAATCATCGTCTGAATTCAATCACACCTAAGTTTGTAGAGGAACAGGTGTAGGTGAGATCAAATGCAGCAATTTCCAGGAAAAAATAATCATCTGATCTTTGCAGGGTAGCTGAGGATAGATGGAATTTAGGTCAACAGTGATCATGTCAGAGGACGACCTCCACCCTTTCTCTCCAGCCACATAGGTCTCAGTGTCTCATTGGTTCACTCTCCTCCCTCTAATCCAGTCAGGGGTCACTCTGCTTAAATTCTCCAGCACAATGGTCCAAGCACACAAACGACCATTCCATATGCCACCGATAACCAAAATACATGACATATGACTCTCCTGGCCACAGTCTACTTTTCTTTGTCTGAATGCACGCAAACACATGAAATGATAATACAGACTAAGTCAGGTCTCAATATGTTGTGGAAATTACTGTCCCTGATACATTACATCTAAAATATAATGTGGCGGATTATGCTTTGATATCAGTTTTTACTTATTATTGTGTGTTAGGAAAAAAACACCTGCCCTCTATCCCAACAGGATTAACGGATTAATCTTGGTAAGATGTAACACACAGATGGTCAGACAGGAAAAATTAGAAAAATATGCAATGTGAATACATTTGTCTTGTGTAATATTGGATATGATTCATCTATCACTGAGATAATGGCTTGATGCATTGGTGTACTTAGCAAAGAGACAAAGTTAATTTCTTTATAGGCCAAATATTCCAACCAAGTTCCCCTGTAATAAAAATGATTCTTCAGGGAATAATATATAAATTAAAAGTACGCCATCTATTTGGTTTGCATAACAGCAACAGGGCTACCTTGTGCATTGATTCATTTCTAGTCACTTTTCAACACTGCAAACACAATACACTCAGAGGGATATGTTACTGCCTGCCATATGTTACTGTATATATTATCTATTATAACAAGGAATACACTCCAGTGGAAAATCTATCACAGATTACTTGTCTGTTGCTACTTGTTGAAAGGTAATCCTTTAAGGCAAAACAGCACATTGCATGACTGTCACCCGCAGATGGATGACTTTGCTGATTATTAGCATGAAGACAGAAAGGTGATATGCTAGATTTGAGTAGCACAATCACTGCTCCCCAAAGGGCAGTGGGCCTCAGTTTCCTGAGAAAGGTCTTTTTCAATATCCTGCAAACATGGATGGCAGCATGTGTGTTAACCGGTATTTAAAACACAGGGGGGCTATTGGGTGCAGACACAGCCCTAAAACGGGATTACAGATCACAGGTAGCAGCAATAGGAAAAGACACAGCTTCCGTGTGCAGAACACTGGCTCATACAGCAGCGCACTTCTGCTGCCACATCGCACAACAAGACTATTTTTTATGCAACATTGTCTAGACACTGTACTCTTGTCTACAATATACTTTACTGTTGCTGAGTGTGAGAACAGCACTGCTTACGCCACACAAGGAAATAGCATACTTTTATTTTCTTGTAACAGGAAGGAGGTATATTTTTATAACCATATTAAGAATGACATTACATTTAGTGACCCTTCTTAACATAAAGTGGCACAAACCTTCACTTGTATGTGATCTTACATCCCCTCTCCAGAAAATGCTAAGGAAGTGGGATCCGTAGCATATGACAATCGAAATGAATGAAAAAGAGGAGAGCAGTTTATTTACTTTGATGAAAAAGAAAAAAGAGAAAAACATATTGAATCGCGCTCCCTCACCTTAAGAAGTGAAATCGACTTTTGCCTGCACTTTGTGATGGTGGTTTCAAACCATAATGAGTGTTTGAGCTTCCAAAGCGTTGCTATTATCTTCAAAGAAGAAGATTAGATTTAGAAAGTAACAGTGGGAATTTGTTAGAGCCACTTTAAATTTGACTGATGCTTGAATGTAGTTGGTTGGAGAAGCAAAAAGAAAATGATTAAATCTTTCTGTTGAATTTTTGTTTTACATATAGCAGGCATGCTGTAAGACACACATCACATCAAGTTAAATTCAATGTGTTGGTCTGTTTGTGTACCCCAGTCTGAATAAAGCTGCTGACCGGTGTGTATTACACTTCCTCTACACAAAGCCTGATAAAGCTGTCTGCATAGCATCTTCCTGTATTTGTGCTGTATGTATTTAAGTGTGCTAGTCCGGCAAATAATGCATGATACTGAAAAATGTCAAAATGAGGCACGGCAATTTTAAAGTTGATGAGGCCAGGAAGAATGTTACCAGGCCTGACCATCTTTTCTTTTAATGAGTGAAAGGAAATGATAGTGAATCTGATTTCCCAAAGGGTCTCTGTTGTTTTTGAATCACTATTCTAATTTTCTTTCAATGGATGATTACTTATCTTCTGATTGTTTTTTCATTCCTAATTATACACGAGGGATAATACAAATACTATTAGCATAAAAAATGGTGTTAATGTATGAACTATAGCTGATGTGGGACCTTCATATTATGAGCCAAAATGTGTTCAGATAAACTGTCCCAAGTAATGGATGAACATCGGGGTAAAGTACTAATTATCACAGGGTTCACTAATTCATATTTGATATAAGCAGACAGACAAAACCTTTTCGAAACTGACATGTGCAAACAACATAATAGCCAATCTGCAGCACAGGTCTCAGAACTGTGAAGCGCACCACACAGACAACAGCGTTTCAACATTCCTTTCACTCACTTGCATCATGCAGTGTTTGATTTTCATCCAGCAATCTAGGTAGCAGTGTTCCTGACTTATCAAGGCTATCCATTTACTGTGACGGCCAAATCAGATCCCCGCTGAAAAATTCATCTGCACGTGTCAGCCTGCGTACAACAAGCAATGGTACTCCAAAAATACCACTTTGAATATTTCAGATTTACTAAAAGCAATTCAAGGTTAACATTCATATTTCATCCGCCTGTCCTCGTAACTCAAGATATCTCTGAAAGTAATTTGTCTTTGATGTGAAAAAAGGCATCAATATTTGAATTTCTTAAAAGATCACACAAACAGCAAGATAATGTCTCCATCAGGAAACATAGGATCAACAAACAGGCTGTTTAGTTGCCCTGAGTTGTGATTAAGTAAACTCGTAAAACAGTAGCTCACATCCAATCTGAGTCTTGAGGGTAAGAGAGTACTAGAGTAAAGTCATCATTGATAATACACAGTAGCACCACAAAGACCTTTGTTTTTTTAACAATGAACGCAGGATGCAGGCGTTAGAAATAAAGAATCAAAAAACAGAATTAAACAAAGCTTAAAGTCAAACAGAGATAGATGAGGAAAAAGAAAGCTGAAAGAGAGAAGAAACCGTGCAGTGCTGTTGCGGGGTCAGCCCTCCCCACTGTTGCTTACTTCCATCTGCTGTTGCCAGCCTCTGCCACAGAGTGGTGCCGACGCTGTGTCTTGGAGCGAGGCAGGGCCAGCCCCGTGTCCTATAAACACACACAAATCATTTACATGCTGTACTCATCAAAGGCAACTCTTCCTCGCCTCCGCCGAGATTTGCCGCTGATCTGAGCTTCCAATATTGCAGCTCAGAGCGTAGCGGCTAACCTTTGCAACTGCCAAGAATGTGATTAATTTTTTAAATACAGCTGTTGACCTATTATTGAGATGGAGAGGAGCCACGAGAGACACTCATCTCCTCTCCTCTGTATAATGGAATGCATTATTTCATCAGTGTTTACAAGGCATGCTAAAAGAGAAACAAAATGAGGGAGAAAGCATTAAATAAAGCAATTCAACTAATGTCGCTTTGGGCCTCATGCATACACGAAATGTCAATCAAACGTCGCAATTCTTTGATTCATTGCAGTTTGCTCCGGCAGTTGCATCTGAGAGAAGAGTGGCGACAGTGTGGAACAATAATTATCCTGCAGTGTTGAAGTCCTCCAGTGTCTTGGTGCATTCATAAATGAAATATGTTCCAGATAATGGATTTATGTTCAATAATTCATCATCAGAATGTTTCAAACCAAGTGATATAATATGTGTCACAGCATTCTGTAACACAGTGCTTAGCCAAATTAAGTTATCTTGAAACAGATTTATTGACAGAGCTGTTGCTGCATTCATTTACTCAGCAACCATTGCTTAATTATTCCTGCAAAGCACATAAAACAAACAATGCCAATAGTCTGATTCTAAACCACTCAGTGTCAGTAATAACTACACACCCAGGCTAACTATGCATTCAAGTCTGGACCAAACAGCGCAGAACATCACACTTTATCCTCTGCAGCACTTTGAGCAGCTCTGAGATGGCCTAAGAGAAGTGCACTGGGACTGTGATATTTGTCATTCATGACCTTGATGCTAGCCAGCTTTACAGGCAGTTTGTTTTGATGACCCATCAGAGAATCTCACTTCTTGCAAAAGCCTGTTGAGAGAAAAGGGTGACATCCAGAGCTGCAGTCTGTTCAGCTGGACTGGGGTCAATCAGTGGGCCTGAGGACCCAGAGCCAGCTGGAAAGCCATGATACAATCGGCCTTCATGTCCAGAATGTCCCATTCCCGGTCACAAGAGGAGGCCATGCTGGCATGCTGAAGGGAGCCACTCATACTCATAATTAATTATAGGATGGTGCAGGAACAGAGTAAACATACTGCAGCTATGCATTAAGCTGCATTTGTAATGCATGTTGAAATCGTCATCGCAAACTAACAAGAAGCTGTTTGTAACGATGCTATGATTTATATGTTGCAGCCTAAATGCTGAAGTACAAATCAGCTGTACGATTGCAGAGCATTCCATAAAGACACGATTGTGTTTAAATCAGCCATGTCGGCTACAAACAAATACAAACAGAGGAGATGCACTTGCAAATCAGCAGCAACAAGACACACATATTTCATCAAAACACACACACACACACACACACACACATCGTGTTTCAGTGTAGAAGCTTAAACATTCAACAGAGGCAAAAAAGAAAACAATTTACATGCAAATCAAACCTTATCATCTAAATCTCTCTGTGCCATTTTTCTCCTGCAAAATTGCATTCATATGCACAAAGGCATTCAATTACTGTAGCTGTGGCTCAACTTTTCACTTCTCAGCATTTTCTATTTGGAGAGGCAGGCCCATGTACATTTAATAGGCAGCCAATCTGTTCCCCAGCTCTGCAAGAGATCACTGTGAGTGTGTCAGTTAGAGGAGATGGCAGCATGTATCAGTGCATGAAATAAAGCTTCTGCTCCAAAGTGACAGGCCATGGATATTGTTGGCAAATGGATGTTAAATTCACTCTGCAACCACCAACAGCAGCCCCAGCAATGAAAAATTAACTGTACTCTGGCTAAAGGGAAGGGAAATTGCTTTGCTAGATATATCACAAAATCCTGTTTGTGAGCTATCCATCTGTCAGATCTCTTTGCAAAAAAAGTCCTTCAGCTCTCTCTATTAAACTCTCATATGCTGTTCAGAGTAATTCAGCATGAGAGCAGAAACAAAGAGATGTCAAAGAGAGTAAGAGTAAATCCTAAATCTATGCTGTAGACTACAAGTCAGTGAAGACGACTGGCTCCAAGGGCCTCAGAGCAGACAGAGATGCTATGCTCATGTCAGCCAACAGAGGGCAGTGATACTGATAACTCAATTCTAAAAATCTAAGGCAACTCACTTTGTGTACTTGTGTGCAGGAATAGCTGGCAATGTTCTGAAACCTGTTCCACTGGACTGTAAATAGTGTATCTACAGATTTATGTTGCAGCATTTATAGCCTTTCTCCCTTCTTTCTCTTTTACAGAGACATCTACTCTTCAATTAGGCTATGTCGCAATAATGCACGTAAGTAAAAACTAATGTTTTACATAAAAAATATTATTGACCAAGAAAGAAAACTAAAGATTGTGTAAGTCCGTGTTACCAGGTGGTGGCTTTATAGGTGCACAGTTCTGATACCGAAGTCAATTTTCACATCCTGCCACCAGATGTCAACATATCACTAAAAATCATTTTTGGCCTGTCTGCTGCTGGTTGTCGTGATGCTTACCACACTCTCACATTTCTGTCGCATCAAACAAGTACAGCTTTGGCGGCAGGAACATGACATACAATACACACTCCAGAGTTAATAAAGTCAGTGGAAATGATTTCCTTTCTCCCTGTGAGCGTCCCACAGACCCAGCTGAGCAGAAAACAGACGAGTCTACTTTGGATATTGTGCAACCACTTCAGCAAGATCAGCAGGCGACGCCCACTTTCAGCTGTTTAATCAAATCCACTGGCATCACACATATGTATTTTTATTCATTTTAAACAGGTTTGACTGCCCGATAAACGTTTGATCTCCACACGTCACTTTCTGCGCTCAGCAGACACCAAGTATTAAACTGATTTATGTCATAGAGATAAAATAAGAAATATTAGAATTACAGTCTATTACTAAATTCACATATTTGAACACATTGTAATTCCTTGTCATAGATTTACTAATCATTGCCAACTGTTGTTTACCCTACAGCACCAGTCAGCTGATATGTCTGGACACTTTGTTCCCTGATCCTTATAAAAAATACACTTTCCCTTAATTCATGTGAGTTTTCCGATAACAAAGAGTGAGACATCCAACCATATGAGTAAGCATGAAATCATTTTTTGCGGGCTCCCCCGCTCCTCTTTCTCAACCTGGAGACTGCGCAGAAAGCGTCGGGAAAAGTGCATGTGCAAGCATTACTGACAAAGTTCACAGTGGCGAGGTGCAGGATGTCCCGTTAGAGAGAAAAAATCCTCCAGAGTGGCAGAGGCAACACAAGCTGACGGACTGAGAGGACTGCGACTCACAGCACCAACTGCACTTAACGCCAGCTAAGATATTCTTAACTTTGGAAAATGGGAATTCCGACGGTATTTAGTTGTCGTCGGATTGTTCTCAAAGTGTTTTTGATTCACTTCATTGCATTCCAAGCAACAAATGCTGCCCCTTCGCCTATTATCAGGTTTCCTGGAGACGACTCCCCCAGAACAGACAAAGAAGTTGCTTTGGTAAGTTTATTGGTTTTGGTGTTTTTTTTTTCCTAAAAGTGGGTCAGTCAGCTGCGAATGCGCAGTTTTCACTCCATAGGAGGAAGAACCTATTGTGAATTAATCATATATTAATTCAACTGTTTATTTGGACTAATTTAACCAGAAACTCAAGTCATGTTTTTGTTCTCTTTTAGCACTATCTGAATAAGTTCTATGGATGCCCACAAGACAGATGTAACCTTATGGTGCTCAAAGACACACTGAAGAAAATGCAGAAGTTCTTCGCTCTGCAAGAAACTGGAGAGATTGATGTCAAAACTGTGGAGGTCATGAAAAAGCCCCGCTGTGGCGTCCCAGATGTGGCCAATTACAACTTCTTCCACAGGAAACCCATGTGGCAGAAAAAAGACATCACCTACAGGTCAGGCCCTTAACATTACCTACACATTTCTGCAGAGGCATCAAGAGGATGATCCTGCACTTAAAGTGTTCAAATGAATCCTGCAGGAGGCACTTTATGATAGCAGTGGGTCTGGTCAGCTGCACTGCATGCACATCATTATATATATATTGTATATATGATGTCACAGGAAGGTAAAAAAACTTGACCACACCTAACATCTGCCCATAAATCAAATCAAAGGTTCGCAGAAGTAGACTTCTACAATCTTCCAGTTTGAATGTAATTCCCAAAACAGCGTTTCAAGAGTGCGTAGAAGTATAAATACAGAGCCAGAGAGATGGACCACACTTTAGCCCCGCCTGACCCCCCCCCTCCCAACCCTCCCCGCAACTCCCAGTCCACCCCACCCCCATCCGCACAGTCCCGAATCCCTTGCATCTTGTGTCTTGCTAAGACCAGCATTCCTACACAGTATGTGTCAGGTCTTTTGTTTTCGTTCTGTTTGAGGTTTACAACAAAGTGGAATAGGTTTATTTATATCAGCGGTTTTGTGTGCCCTGATCATTCCAGTCCGTCTGCCTGCGTGTTTTGTAAGAAAGGCTGCAAGCCAAAGACAATAACAACCACAAGATCTTAGGCTGCTTTTAGGAAAAAGGATGGCGTAGACGGGCATTTAACACAGTTTGTTCAAGATATTTGTTTCAGGAAGAATTTGCACCAGATGACTCATAAACTGTTGCTCACTGGCTTTAAATGGATTCTCTTCTAGATCTAGGGATAGGTCTATATGTCTTTTACAATTGAACTCAAAAACACCAGCTAGATTACACTTACACACAGTAACGTTTTGTTTCCAAGATGGGTTGTCTTCAGTTTCCTTACTTGTCGCGTTCTAAAATGAAACAACTTTCTGTTTACCCTGTAGAATTCTGGGGTACACTCCTGACCTCGACGAGGAAGTCATAAACGATGCTTTCTTCAGAGCCTTTAAAGTGTGGAGTGATGTCACCCCACTGTCATTCACCCGCCTCATGGACGGAGAGGCTGACATCATGGTTAATTTTGGGCGCAATGGTATGCCATGGAGAAAGACAATATACATACAATATACTTACATACTGTAGATACTAAGGCTCATAAAGTGGAGCCTTATTAGGTTACAAGAAAGATGATGTCTGGTTAAACTTTCAAGAGAATAAACAGATTCCAAGTTTAGAAAGAGTTGAACAGAAGGCCACTGCCTTGTTGACTAATGGTGGAGAAGCAATAACACACATGTTATCACAGTAACTCAAGAAAGAAGAATATTAATGAACAGGAAAATATCACATCAGACCCATTTGTCTGTTGTTAATGTTTGTATTTTGTCATCCTTTTCTGAGCTTAAAGCTGTAGCAGTTGCTGACTGTTGAAAAGAAAGGAAATCACTTCTGACTTTCGTCTTGAAGTGTTATTATCGAATGATGTCATCAACAGAACACGGAGATGGTTATCCCTTTGATGGGAAAGATGGCCTCTTGGCTCATGCCTTTGCTCCAGGGCCAGGCATTGGAGGAGACTCCCACTTTGATGATGATGAGCAGTGGACACTGGGAGAAGGCCAAGGTAACAGAAAATAAAAAAACAAAACATTTGGCACTGTTTTTCACCACAACTCTTCATGATTTGTGCAGGAGCATATTAAACTATATTAAAGTGGTTTGTTTTTCTATTGAACTACAAAATAAATGTACTGATATGAATTTGATTTTCTTTCAGCTACTTTATTTTGATTGTAATTAACTTTGTCTGAACTTTCTGGCACTCAGTGGCAAATCTCAGCCATCTGGAAACTGAATATTGCACACATTTAGGCTTGGCCCAGATAGTTATGTGTATTTCTCATTATCCCAATCCCTCTGTCTGAATCTACCACTCATGCAAAGTAATCTGTTTCACTGTGTCGTGGAACAAAGCAGTCTCACAACCTATGGACTAACCTTTTTTTCTTCTTATAGCTTATTAAATCAACTTATTATTGCTTATTAAATGTTTCCTACAGTATGTGTAGTCTTTGCTTCTTATTTCAAGTGTACTTGCAGGCACTTTAAAACCGCTTGAGTACACTGTCTAATGTATTGAACAATTTGACATTTCTATATGTAATAAGTCAAGAATTTATTGTTAATAAGTGAGATTGTGATAAAGCTGTGATATGATTCTATATTTTTTTTAACAGTGGTGAAGGTGAAGTTTGGCAATGCTGATGGAGAGTTCTGTAAATTCCCTTTCTCGTTCATGGGCACTGAGTACAACAGCTGTACGTCTCAGGGTCGTGACGACGGCTTCCTGTGGTGCTCCACCACTTACAACTTTGATGAAGACGGCAAATATGGATTCTGCCCACATGAATGTATGTAAAAAATTATTATTATTATAATTTTTTAAATATATTTTCAAGTCAGTCCGCCCTCTCTGAATCTTTCTGAACCACAATAATATTTAGTAGTTTGGTAAATTGAAGCAGTGTTTTCTAGTGGAAAAGTGATTCTTCACATCAAATTATTGCTGTATTCAAATCTTTTCTGATGAATTTGGACTAAAAAAACTAGGTTGAACTGTTTGCCAGGAAAGTGTTATTTTTTTCTTTTCTTGTTTCTTGTTTGTTTGGAACAGATTATGGAATATTCCTTTTCCAACTTACTGTCCCACTTTAGAACACTGGGCTTTGTCAGACATTCTGTTTATCTGTGTTATGTTGCTGTCCATGGTACTAACATGATTTCATGCCAAAGTACACATGTACTGTAAGTTGTTTTATATGACGAGAACATGAGTGAGCCCTGTTTCTATTGGAAAAAGTTCCATTCATTGTAATAAATAATAAGAAGATTATACTTCTTCTTTGTAAGCAAATCAAATAATGTATAATAGGTATAATATTTTTAGGTTCTTTATAATTTAGCTATAACCCATATTTTCATTTGTTGACTTTTTTCTGCAGTACTGTTCACGCTGGGTGGAAACGGAGACGGCTCGCCATGTAAATTTCCTTTCACCTTTCAGGGTGATAAGTATGACAGCTGCACCACTCAGGGCAGAGATGATGGTTACCGCTGGTGTGCCACTACTGAGGACTATGACCGTGACAAAACCTACGGGTTCTGCCCTGAAACTGGTAGGTGGTGTCATATCTAGTCAACTAGACCTCTGCCACAGAAATCCTTGCCTAGTATATGCATGTCTAGTGGTAGATGCATTTTCTTGAGTTTATGTTTATTTTCTTGTGCACATTTAGATGCGTATACTTTTTTTAATTTTGATGAGCTATGTATGGCGCCCTGCTGTGAACTGGTTTATAGGAATGCCCTAGTTGAGGTTTTCAGTCTTGCTCGTGGTGTTTGAGCTGTGTGCTGAATGGCTGTAAAAGTATTTTAATGTGCAGCAGCAGGGTTCATTTTCCATTTTGTCACTGGCACTGGCTTTAGGATCAGGGTAGTGTAGCAGACAGTCAGAGACATAGTGTGATTATGCCTTAGCCTTATGTGATACCGTTTGCTGAATATTAAATAATGTTTTCATTCAAACAACACAAGATCAGTCTTGTCAGACGACGAAGATTGTTTCTCTTCTCAATTCTCAAAAATCAATTTGCATGGGTGGTTTTTGTTTTTTTGCCTGGTGGATGAGTTAATGATGCGTGTTGTGCCAGCTGCTTTCATGATACTGTTTTCAACATTACTTGTGCCCATTGCACAATATAACACAAACCAAACTATTCTGGGAAATGTTTGGCATATGGATATGTTCATACGACAATGAAATAAACAAAGTCTACTTCACATTTCCTTTTTACAGTTTTACTTTTTATTGCTCAACAGCCATGTCCACAGTGGGAGGAAATGGAGATGGAAGCCCATGCGTCTTCCCCTTCACCTTTCTCGGAGACGCTTATGAATCCTGCACCTCATCTGGACGCAGCGACGGCAAGATGTGGTGCGCAACCACCAAGAGCTATGATGACGACCGCAAATGGGGTTTCTGTCCTGACCAAGGTACGAGGCCATGGGCCGGTGCTATGTGTGTACAGTTGTTACAGCTGCAAGAAAAGCAGCACAGTTTAATTACAAACAACATGTCTAACACATTTTGTTACCCTTTCTTGAATCATACTCACAACATCCAAGACAATAAAAGGAAGAATTGAGGTCTTACGGAAATCTGGAAGATTCATTCATTACACTTTTAAAACTGAATTTGTTAGCCTTCAAATGCTGTTGTTGTTGTGTTTTTGATGTGAAGATTGTTCATTGTATTACATGTCTCCAGGCTACAGTTTGTTCCTGGTGGCAGCCCATGAGTTCGGTCATGCCCTTGGCTTGGAGCACTCTGATGACCCCGGTGCATTGATGTACCCAGTTTATACCTTCGCCAAAGACTTTAGACTTTCACATGATGACGTTAAAGGCATCCAGGAGCTCTATGGTGAGACCAAATGTCACATGTGACTAGTATACAGAGAACAAAGTTGTTGTTGTTGTTGTTGTTTATAAAAGCCAGTGTTGTAATCACTCCCTCAAAGATGACATATTCTGGTAAACCTCCTAAAAACAGGTGTACCAACAGACAAGCCTTTGCCAACCCAGGGTCCAGTCACTCCAATGGACATCTGTAAGGAGCCAGTTGTTTTTGATGCTGTATCACAAATCAGAGGAGAGACTTTCTTCTTCAAAGACAGGTAACAAATTCACTTAGGAAGCCCTGATATTGTTGACCCCGAACTAGACCTCATGAAGTGTACATATGCCAGATTAAGACCAAATGAGGAAGAAGCACTAACAGAAAAAGTTCTGATTATGTTGTTTGAATGTTCTAGTTGCAATGTTTTCATTAGGTCTCTGAGTCATAAGTCCATGTTTGACTTTCTTAAAGCTTGCAATCACTGCCAAAGTCTGGCTGAACGTCTTGTGTAACAAACAAAATGTTTTGTTGTTAATTAGCATTTCTCGTATTGCCGATAATTGTGGTTTAGATGCTTGTTTTATGATGTGACAATTAGTAAGAAGCAAAATCAAACTATTCCTCTGCTTGTGTAGTGACAAGCAAAACAGTCATCAGTCATAAACACAGTCTACAGTCCTCTCCTCTGCTGGCGCCAGGCAACCCAAAGCCTTGTAAGCTTAGTGTGGGTCTACTGGTTGAACCTTTGTATGAGAGGAGTTTAATGAAGCGCTGTGGTTTGGTCAACAGTCTTTGTGAGTCAGCGCGTTTTCCCATACAAAGGTGGATACTTTCGTCACAGCAGCTGAAATTTGTTGCAGTTACGTTTTTCTGAGTCACTTAGAACACAATAATTTGAGGAAATGAACTGAAGAAGCAAATACTGCCCTTGTTTGTCATGATTTGTTAACATGTCAACCTGTGCTGTGTAACATTAACTCCTTGTAATTTCAAGGTTAATGGAGCTGTATATCTGTCATGACCATTTCAGAAATGGGTACATAGCAAACAGACCAAAGAGTGTAGTCTTTTAGTCAGCTGCGTCTTCCTCCTCCGACAACACCATGCCACAAAACCTGCTTTAGTACAGAATTAGTTTTCACCTCGCTGAAGCTCTTCTGTGCATTTACAGTGATCGTCAGAGCAGCGCATGAACTGTGCTCTGTGGACCACAAAACTTTAGCCTAGTTGTTGGAAATAAAGCAGGATGGAAATTGTATTCTCTTCAAAGATAGTGGCGCTTTGGTAGTTGAAATGTTCTGACTGAATTAGAACTCAGCAAACATGACGTATATACACCATATACAGTGATATTCATTATGTCTGCTATTTGAGCTGTTGTCACTCTGGTTATTTGCAGCTCGGCCTATTTCTACAGATCAAAAACAATCAAAATTCACAGTAATGTTTTTTTCAGCTAGTGAGAAAGCCCACTGGAAAATTATTCTGATGAAATATGTTAAAAATCAAAGTCAGTGTTGCATTGCTTAACTAAAATTCACTTGTCAAACTGTCTTTGTCAGCTTTCTAACTACATAATCATTTAAAGCAGCTGAATTTCAGTAAATATGTGCCTGAGCACAAGAAGACCAAGAGCTACTCATATGTAGGCAACTGAGAGAAAAAGAGGAAAGAGTTCTTATAAGGAGCTGAGTTGATCCAACTCCTCAAAGTCTGAGATCAGTAAAGTTTCAGTATGGGCCTGTTGTTCTTACATTCACAGCAACTTAATGAGTTGCCTGAAGGCAAAGGCAGGTTTGTAAGCTGCAAACCTCTGCTACATGCAAAGTTTTACAGCCTAAGAAAAGGAGTGGTGCTCTTTGGGCTGGGGGGGAAATATTTACTTGATTCTGCCAGTGTACTAGTAGGATACCCTATTTTCTCCTGCCTCAGCATATTTATGATGTAGGACAAATCTTGACATGATGAAATGGGTATTACTTGTAGCACTCCCTGAGCTCAGCATAAAAGTGTGTCTGTCTGCCTGGAGGCTTAAGGAATAGGCAATTATAAAGTCTGTCTCATAGAAATAGTTTAACCAACCTAATTGTTAGGTTCACCGTGTGTTTATGAATGTATTTGTACAAAACAAATATTGACAGAGGTCTGTTCTTGTTCTACTTGTTACTTTACAAAAATAAAATAAAGATAATTTTGAGGAACGCAAATGCAAAAAACAACCATTATTTGTAGACAAATCTTTGATAAACAGTCACAGTCAGCACTAGCTGCAGTCACTAACATTTGCATTAGCAGTAAATTAATACAGCTTGCACTATGCATGCATCATTTTCTGTAGCGTCCCAATGAACATGACCATAAATATATTCAGTAATTACTGAAAGTAAACATTAAATAGTTATTGTGTTAATATTTATAATTGTTTTGGATACTTAGACAAAACGAGTAAGGTTTAATCCTAATTTTTATGCGATCATTATCAAAAGTCATTTTTGTATTGGCAGATCTTTTTCTGCTTAAAAAATAGGTCAGTGGAAAAGAGTTTGGGAAGCTGGCGCTGTTGTGCAGCTGTGTATTGGAGATCCGGGCAAGATGGGTCTTGTTCCGCTGGCGTCTGCAGCCTTAGTCCTAACGAGAACCAGATGCTCATGAATCAGGCCATTGTGGCCTGCAGTGAAGCACTTGCACTAAAACCTCCTCTCTCACATACACAAAAACACACTCACCCCCCCCCCCCACCCCCCCTTCACCACCACCACCTTCACATCGACCCCCTCTGCCCCTCTTTCGCTCTCGTTTCATCCCCAGCTCATCTACCTTACCAATGCTCACCCACTCATTCTCTCTCTGCCAGGTTCTTGTTCCGGTCAGTGAACTTCAGAGGCAAGCCCAGTGGTCCTTCCCTTGTGGCCACATACTGGCCCGACCTGCCTGCCAAGATAGATGCTGCTTATGAAAACCCAGTCGAGGAAAAAACAGTGTTCTTCTCAGGTATGCTGAAGAAGAAGAAAAA
Organism: Ctenopoma multispine; assembly: GCA_034779795.1. Lineage (NCBI taxonomy): Eukaryota > Metazoa > Chordata > Actinopteri > Anabantiformes > Anabantidae > Ctenopoma > Ctenopoma multispine. The sequence continues at coordinate 20,083,637 of JAUYWH010000018.1, read as the reverse complement.
GTAACTGTGGAGTAACATGATTTAAACCTGGTTTAGAACAGATGTCATATTACATGAACTGTGCACTGTGTTCATATCGTCCCTGTGCTTCTTTGGCGATTAGAGGAGGAGTCTGTTGCCTTTTAATGAGAAATTAAGAGGTGTCTTTACAGTTTTATCATGTGAATTCTTTTCCCTTAAGGCACTTTTCTAAATACTGAAATATTAGGAGAAGCAGGAATGTAGACTGAGCACTCGTGTGTGTGGTGTGCACTCTTAGAGCACTTCAGATACTCCACCATAGTTATTAGTGGTTTATGATGCATTTTTTGAATTTTGCTAAGATGATGATCTTCCTGAAAACTGAGATTTACGTAATATATTTGCCTGCATTAAATACATTAGCAGCAGAGGCAGAATTACTCGTCTGAATGGTGATGATCTCATGATTTGTTCTTTTTGGTCAATAGATTTGTAGGAATATGGGTTACAACTTTAAAGTGATTGTCCTGTGTTAAAATAGTTGTCTTCAATCAATATAACATATGCCTGCATATTTTGGTTTTACTTTACTACTTACTCTTCCATCCCAGGAAATGAAATGTGGATCTACAAAGCAGATGAGTTGGAGAGAGGTTACCCCAAGAGGCTCACCAGTCTTGACCTCCCTGCTGACCTGCAGCAAATCGACGCTGCCTTCAACTTTAGGAAGAACAGGAAGACTTACCTATTTGCCGGGGACAAATTCTGGCGGTGAGCAGAAAATTTTGTGCAACCATATGTGAGCCTAAAGCCCTTATCTGCTCATGCTGCTCTGACTCATGCTAGCTTGTTCTGCTGATGTCATCAACTCTTATTGGAGTGCTAGGAAATGTCTGGATTTGGTTAGTGTTTGGTGTGACCTAAACTGCACTGTAAACCACAGCAGCTCTTTTAGCCCTTGTGCAACATGAGAATTTGTAGTTTTAAAAACAAATAGTTTTATCTCCATGGAAAAGTGTGAGTGATGGGGGTTTTGTGTATGTGAGAGAACTCTCAAGCCCTCATTAAAGGATGCACTTTTACTTTTTGTAATGTGTGTACAGATATGATGAAGATAAGAAGAAAATGGACCCTGGCTTCCCCAAGCTTATTGCTGATTCCTGGAACGGCATCCCAGATGGCGTTGACTCTGCCTTCAGTCTTAATGGCATTGGTAAAAAAAAGTCATTTTTGCATTAAGAAGCTCACTGTGATTTGAAGAAGTAGATTGTAAACACAACACAGCTGCCAAATTATATATCCAAAACATTTTCTCAAGTATATCAGACAAGTCAACCTATTTTTTTACTGCATTTTTCAAAGTAGCAAATGGTTTCAAATCAATTAATTGAGGATACAGTTTACTTAAAGCACCAAGGTGCTAGAACAACACACTAACATGCTCAAAGTAATAAATGTTTACCATTTTCATCATCATAGTTTAGCATTTTAGAAAACTAATATTTGCTAATTCACTAAACCAAAAGTGCAGTTGAAGATTATGGGAATGTTGTAAGTTTTGCAGCTACAGTATCTGGTCAAAAGCCAAAGTATAGGTCATAAAATCAGATTTTAATCTGATCTTCAGAGATTATTGACACGTCAAAGATTCACCAAAGTTATTACAACTCATCCTCAGGGAGACAAATTTATATAGCCTACCAGATTTGCTTCCAATTCATCCAATATTGGCAGAGACCTTTCACTTTTGGAGCTACATGAGGTTTTGTTCCCTTGGCCTGTGGATATACTTCAAACTTCCGTCTCTCTAGCATTTGCTGAGAGGAAAAGTCATGACACGATTAAAGGCATTAGGATCATTAATACCTGTACACAGGTCCATAGCTCAAGCTCAAGTCCTAAAGTTGTTTGTGTGAAATGGTAGACATGCTTAGAGTCATGCAATGCATATACTGTAGCCATAGAAAAAAAAACAACAACTGCTCTGGTTGTAAATATAAGCAACCCTTAAAGCAGAACTGATTTTTTTTGTAGTGGTTATCTGTTGATTATAACATGACAGGTGCTAGATTACTGTCTGCAGACTGACCTTCCTTCTGGTAGGATTGCCTGCAAAGCCTGTCAGCACATGTGACAGTGTCCCTCTGTCAGTGCAACTCTTTATACCTTCATACTCTTTTTAACCCAGCAAGTTGTGATGAAATCAACTTGCCAAAATGAACTGTTTCGAGAAACTGACTAAACAAAGAAAATAAGGAATTAAAACAGGCCAGTGGGAGTAGACCTGAAGTTATTTGTGGTCTGATGTTGATAGAAGACAGTGGGAGTGCAGTTGTCTGATATCTCTCAGACGAACTTGCTGTGAGTGAGTAATGCACAGTTTGTGTTACTGTAGCATTTCTTACTAACCAGCACACTGAGAGAGTGCAAGAAATATATGATGGTTCATTTTTGGCTTGAGACTGTGGGTAAACTTCATCTGAGGCTGTCACTGTCAGCCATGTATACTTGGGGTTAGGGGTGGTATGCAGATGTTTTTGTCTATGGCAAGCAACCAAGGATTTTTCAGCTACAGTACTGCAGGCGTCACACACTGAACAAACAGATGCATATAAAGCCAGCCTGTGCCCCTCCACAGAGGTGCTTCTGTATGCTTCCTGATTAGCATAATTCAGTGAGAGAGAGGCTTGACTTTGACAGCAGAACCTGATTAGAACTGATTAATCTGTTAGTGTACATGTTTTTCTAGAACTTTGTTCATTTTACTATTATAACATAGTGTTTTTTTTCCCTGTGTCTTTAACAGATTACAGCTATTTCTTCAAGGGCAACCACTATTTCAAACTGGAAGACAGCAGCTTGAAGATTGTTAAGTTAGGTGAAATCACAAAGGACTGGCTCGGTTGTTAAGCGTTTTCAAAATGTCTCACAACTGGCTAATTCTGTAATGATGTCTGGCCTCATGAGGACATTGCCATAGTATTATACACAAGTTGAGGCCACAGCAGTGCACACTGTTGAATTTTTTTATCCTGTTAACTCTGCACGCTTCTGTGGGATACGTGCCCCTTCTAGCCTGTATAGACTCCAGTTTTGTAGAAAGGCACCTCACAACTTTCTACACAGGCTAAACATAGGCAACTGGATCTGTACTATATTACTGTGTGATATGCAGATTTATCACAACATGTACCCCCTGTTTTATTGTTTTATGTTTTTTAAACTCGACATTGGGTATGCCCACACTGCAGTGAAGGCAGGGCTATACTGTGCTGTGAGATATTGCCTTTTTTTTCCTTTTTATTTTTTTTTTGCAAATTTGACTTTGAAAGACTGTTTTACACCGTATGAGGAATTCATGTTGGCTTAGAATTACTTCTATGTCCAGTGTACTAAGTGCAGTTTTATAAATGTGTCAGTTTTACTTTATTAATTTTCTGTTTGTTGTGCAATACATTTGTAAAAATGAATTTGCACAATGTATCTGACCGAAAATGGTGCTTTAGAGATTGCTTTTCGCATATAGTCCTATATATGTATATCTACTATACACATTTTATATTCAGTGTAACTATGTCTGATGGCTCTACTTAGTGTCTTCTGGATTGCAGAAAGTAGTATTTGTAGGCACACATTATTCTTCATTTGGTTAGCACTTTTTATAGGACTATACAAGGGAACTGCACAATATGGATACCAGAATTGTCATGGTAACTCCATATTGAATTTCCCTTCACTAATGGTACAGAAAGATTAAAGGCACAGGTTGCCTCTAGAGGCTGTATAGGTTTGCTGCATGATGGAATCATGACAAGAATACCACAGTAGTATTGTTTATTAATCTTTTGTTATATTATCTTTTCTTTCTTGGGTTTTAACAATACAGTTGTGTTTTGTGTTGATTTTAATGCTTGTGCACTTTGTTACTGTCACCAATAAAGATGGTCTATGTATAATGTGGATCACTGCTAAAGAGAAGAGGAGCTGAATATAATTTGCACTGTTGTGGTTTGTCACAGAGATGTTAGAAGTACACAAACCCAGTACTCACGTAAAAGCTCTTACCTAAAATATTCACCTTAAAATACCAAAATAGAATTGTGCAGATGTAGTCCGGGTTTGTTCGAGATGCAGATACATTCAAAGCAGAAAAATAAAAAATAAATAAACATTTCAATTTCTTGTTGAGGATGAGGATTATTTATAAAATTGCGCCATCTTGTGGCTGTGTGTGGGAGCTCGTAAACAATGTTAATGACGTTTATTCCCTCGATTTCGATGTTTATTCAGTTCAGTCTCACATACCTCACTATAATACGACTTTATACCATCTCTCTGTTTCTTAGTCTAATTTATGGTATTTTCACAAAACGTGCGGTCATTAAACGCACCGTGCGTCTTTCTTATTTCGTCTACTTGTAGCTTTATTAGAGTTTTAGGAGAGGAGACGCATCCTTTAGATGTTAGAGATAATGTTTGTGTGTGAGTGTGTGATGTTAGGATGGGACTCGCTTCCTGCTGCAGAAGGTAAGAGGTGGAGCCACGGTCGCCTGTGGCGCTTCTCCTTTTGTCGGTCTGAGTTCGTGGACTCGCCCCCCTCCTTCCGTCCCTCCCTGTGATCGTCTGATATGGAGAAACCGAGAGATTGCATGGTCACGGTTGAGGAAGTGACAATGATAACACGTCGGGTCCTATAGACTGCAACGTTTGCCCGTGTCTTCGCTTCCTGGTCTGCGATGCCGCCGCAGCGAGTATTCGCCCTTCCGAGGCAACAATCCCTGCTGCTGCCTGCGATCATCAACCCATTTGTGCAGGACACTAAATTAACCAAAGCCGCTCTAATAAAAGTGAGTATGATTCGTAATGTTCAGCGAGCTTTTGCGGTGCTTTCTGAGAGTACAGTCGTCGCTCAGAAAGCACCGCAGTGTTTCACCTGAAGTGTGAGATTATACACTGAGCCTACAGTGAATGATCAGGGCCACATAATCTCCTCCAACGCTGCCACAACAGCCAGCTTGTAAAGCCTCGTTACGTGCAGCACAATGAGGCAGCTGCTTTCTAGAAAGTTGTCCAGTGATGGAGCTTTTCCCAGAGTCATGCATGTTTCTGCTCAGTGGGAATGTCAAAAGCCAGGGTGTAGTTGTCAGTGACAGCATCTTGCTCTAACTGACGGTGTACATGCACCCCTCTCCCCCTCTCTGTGCAGTGTGTCCTGCTGGGAATCTTCCTGGTCCCTCTTCGTGCCATCCTCATGTCCCTGGTCCTCATGGTGACATGGCCGGTGTCCGTCATAATTACCTTCAGGCATCCTCTGAAAGGAGCTGTGGAGCCAATGACAGGCTGGAGACGGTAACTAAGATACAGACACCACTCTACTGCATCGCAGCCTCCTGCGGAGCTATGCCTCATGGGCGCCAGTTCACAGACTGCCATCAAAAGCCGTGGCCTTTTAGATACCAGACCCACTCAGCCACATAGAAAACCGATATCACGCAAAAACCCTACAGCAAATCTGTGTATTTTAGTCTTTTTGACTTCGGTTTTGTTTCATGCACATAAATAATAACAAAAATAATAGTTTTCTTTATTTTCACCCTGCAGAAAGGGAGTTGGCTACTTCACTGTAAAACACACTGTAAACACAGATATTGATGAAAGAACAAAGTGATATTTAACAAAAATATATTCACTGTAATACAGTTTGAAGGTAGTGAATTGTACTAAAGTCAGAAGCAGCAGAATCTGTGTGTTTACTGGACTCTACAAGTGATCAGCGTAATAATAGTTCCTGACATGGCTTAAAGAATGTACTTGCTTCCTGCACTTCTGCTGAATCATGCTTCTCTTGATCATATCAGCACCGCAAAGTATCAGTGGGGCCGGAACCGAAAAAGTGAACCATCGCTTTATTTTACGAACAAACTTTACAGTGTTTGATAGTTGTTAATATTACGTCTAAAATATCTATGGCACTACTTCTTACCCATTTCCTATATTATGAGGAAGTATGTGGGGAAGATTTCCCTTAAAGAGTAACAGAAAAGTACACAATGATGCAATTCTTCTTGTTACTAAACACATTCATTCAGTCCATTTGTTAAAAGTTAACATTTTCACCCCGGCCACACAGTAGCTCTGAAGGTGATTATGTTTGAGTTTTACAGATTTCTAACTGTGCACGTACTTAGCACTGCTGTCGGGCATTTGTTTCCTGCTGAATCCAAAACTCTAACATGTTATATCTAACTGTATATCTGGTTATTCCCAGGTTCATGTGTAGGAGGGTGGTGGCTGCCTTGGGTAGGACTTACTACTTCTGCATGGGCTTCAGAGTGGTGGTCAAGGGCAAGCAGGCCAGCAGCAGTGAGGCCCCCATCCTAGCTGTGGCCCCCCACTCCACGTTTTTTGATGCGATTGCGTGCGTTGTTGCGGGCCTGCCCTCCACTGTGTCCCGTGTCGAGAACCTGACTACGCCTATCTTTGGCAGTGAGACACTTTTCATTTGGATTGTTGTTTCAGTAGAGGGGAGTGGGCGTGTGGTATGTTTGTTCTCTCTTAATCCATTGTGTGTGTGTGTGTGTGTGTTCTTACTGATAGGTATGATATATTGCGTGTTTCATGTAATAACTGTCTCATAATGACAATGTCTGAATAAGTGGCTGCTTAACAGTAGTTTCTTCTTCTAATTGCTACCAGTGTATTAAGATTCTTAATGGGTTTTCTCTTCTCTGCAGGGATTCTGCGCTGTCTTCAGCCTGTGCTAGTGTCCAGACACGATCCGGACTCCAGGAAGAATACAATCCAAGAGATTGACAGCAGAGCCAAGTCAGGAGGCCGCTGGCCACAGGTCTGTCATCGTTGCCAACCACAAACGACAATAATACATGTCGTATGAGTGTAGATTACAGTTGCTGGGAGAACGTTGTTTGATATTTCTACTCCTTCTTCGATAATAGAGTTATTTAAAAGAATAGCATTGTCACTGTACAATGTTTAACATTTACTAAAAATGTTTTGCTCCTCAGGTTCTGATATTTCCAGAGGGAACGTGTACAAATCGCTCATGTCTCATCACTTTCAAACAAGGTAAGGTACAAAATTTGAATGTGATCTAAACAAATATTTACTCTACTTCCATCGCTGTTGTTTACAGCACGTCTAACATTTCCATTTATGTGGTGTAGTCTATCCACTGATGTGTTTTCAGTTAATTCCCACAACTTATATAATCATACAGTCATTCAGCTTTCTTAATTTTGTAATGAGTTTTGTGTTTTGTTTTTTAGGTGCCTTTATCCCAGGGGTCCCTGTGCAGCCTGTGCTAATTAGATATCCAAATAAACTGGTAAATGATTATCATGCAGCATTATAATACCCCCCCCCCCCCCACACACACATCTCGAGAGTAAAACACGATTATAAAATAACAAATAATTGACACCACATTGTAATCTACTAGATAAATATTCGGAGTCAGTGCCGGATGTAAACATTTATCAACAACAAATTAACAGACAAATTAAACTGATGGTCATTAAACCAAACCTGAGCAACACGTACTGTAGGTATGGATATCATCAAGCTTATGTATCCCGCCCTTTTTGTCTCACACACCTATGAAGCTGAATGGATTCCTTTTCTCTTTGTTCTCAAGGATACCGTGACGTGGACTTGGCAGGGTTTCAGTGTGTAAGTAGGCTTTTAAGAGTTTTTTATGTTTCACCTACAGCGTACATGTTTGTTCAAGTTGGTATCTGCTGCTGCTTTTTCAACACCACTAAAACACGCTAACAGCACTTTAATTGTCTTGTATTGTAATGGACGTTAGTAATACTTAATCTATATGTTACTGGCTTTCCTGCTTGTGTTATGTGCAGGAGGACACTGCTGATTCTAACACTGTGCCAACCGTACACCACAGTTGAAATCGAGGTAACAGTCATTGTCCATACGTGCATAATGTCTCAACATAATGGCAAAGTTAATATAAATGTGTTAGTTTTTTAGATATGATTTTCTGTGTTATTTTAATTCACTGGTAATGAGTTAAACTGAAGGAAGCTAAGTATGGACACCTTGATGTGATATGAACCGAAGCACATGATGTCACACGATGATCTACAGGAGAGAATCTGGTTTCCATGCAAAGTTTTAGTAGTTTAGGTTTTCCTTGACCTTTCATGAGATCTTTTACATCTCTTTGCTCTACTTTACAGTTTCTCCCCCTGCATATCCCCACGGAGGAGGAGAAGAAAAGCCCGGCCGTGTTTGCCAACAGAGTGCGAGACACTATGGCGAAGTAAGTGTATGTGTTTATACAAGTAATAAACACCATGTTAAGCACATATGGAACACATGTAAATTGATGAAAATGTTAAATAAGTGGTGAGAGTCTGCTGTTTTAACATAGACATGACCACTATATATATATATATATATATATATACATATGATATGTGTGTGTCTGCAGGGCTTTGGGAGTTCCAGTGACTGACCACACATATGAAGACTGCCGTCTGATGATCTCAGCTGGTGAGCTCACCCTGCCCATGGAGGCCGGCCTTGTGGAGTTCACCAAAATCAGCCGCAAACTCCAGTAAGAACATCTCATTTAAGTACACCGTAAAGATTCACTATGGTTTGGTTTGAATATGACATGTTTTTTTTTATTGTGCCTGCTCACTCAAAAGTCTGAAGTGGGACAATGTAAGGAAGGAACTGGAAGGTTTTGCAGCCATGGCCAGTTCCTGTAAGGGTGGACGGATCACTATCGAGGAGTTTGCCGGATTCCTGAAGTTGCCTGTTAACCCAGCACTTGAGGAGCTGTTTGCACTGTTTGACAGAGTGAGACATGTTCACATCAAACTGGTTATTATATCCGTTTTAAACCAGAACCAGAACTTAGACTACTAAGTGAAACCAAAATAATGACCACTTTAATAATACAATGATTTTAGCTGAAACACAACCGGATTGATGACTGATTCTTACAACACAGTTTGGTCCAGTTCCATAATATATACTGTATATCAGAGGTTTGAGTGGAAAGAGAAGTGTAAGATATTAATAAGAAAGCATAAAATGGACTAACATTTCAAAGAACATGGTATTAAGAAAAATGACTTATGCTTATGTCTTTTGTCCTGTAAATTCCCTTTACCTCCTGTAACATAACTGAGACATGAAATTAGACAAATGTTCAGGTTTGTAAGTAACACATTATCTATCATAATAATCTGTTTATTACACACTTGACTATTTGTGTTACTGTTTCTTTGATCCTCTCTAGAACGGAGATGGAACCATAGACTTCAGAGAGTATGTCATCGGTGTGACCATCCTGTGTCGACCAGCCAACACTGAAGAAGTTCTTCGAATGGCTTTCCAGGTACGACAGAAATATTCTGAAATTGTTGAACACCAACTAGGGCCGGAAGAATATACTGAACAGTAGCTGAATATAAGCTGAATGAAGAGAGAAATAGTTATGGTAGTATGAGCTTTAATGTGTCTCCAAAGTGACCACAATCTCATGCCACTGATTTGTTTTATTAGAATAGCTTTTTTTTTATGACTGAGTTTTATAAAACTTTAGTTGTAGGTAAATTTGTTTTCTCTATGTTACTGTAACTTTATGAGAAATTTTAAATATTAATATTACAATAAAATAAGCAGAACAGAATGCAACAAAGTAGTCATTTGAAGAGCACAGAGTCATTTTGCTGGGCCTAAGGTGGTTTTGGACAAACAGTTTATTTGATATCACTGAACAGATTTATTTATCCAGATCATTTAGCCAAAATTAATTTCCGCAATTTGGTGTAAGCTTTTTCTCACCTTCTAATCTATAATGAAACCTAAAAAAACCTTCATGATTTTGTGAACTTGCAAACACTTGAAAGTGAAAAATCCCTTGCTGTCCCATAATTTGCAGCTGTTCGACACAGACGAGGATGAGAAAATCAGTCTCCAGGAGTTCACTGCTCTGCTGCGTTCTGCTCTGGGTGTGTCCGATCTGAACATGGACAAGCTCTTTAAGGAGATTGATGCTGATGGCTCAGGTTTCATCACATTCAGTGAGTAGACCGAGCCCAGGTCTTGTTTTTGTATTTCCACCAGGACGTTGTGGAGTGGTTATATATACAGTTACACTTATAGATCATGTTACATTCCTTTTCAAATGCTGAAATGTTACCTTATGCTTTTCTCGGCACCTGTGATTATTCAGGTGAATTTCAAGCCTTTGCCACAACCCACCCGGAGTATGCCAAGCTCTTCACCACTTACCTGGAGCTTCAGCGATACCAGGCAATCCAGGAGGTGATGCCAGGGGATCTGGAATTGGCTGGCCAGACAGGTTCAGGGCTAAATCAGGAAGACAGCATGTCTGACAAGAAAGATGACTGAGACTGAATACAGCTGAAAACTCTGCTTATCTGTACCGAGAGACAGAACAATAAAGCTATTGCACTGAGGAGGGAAAGGCAAAATCTTCAGTGACTTTCAGCAAATTAAGTTATTTGCCACAGCAGAGCCATATTACAGTTCATGCGCTTGTCTATTTATAGATGTATTTTTCAGAGTGCTTCTATTTTACAATTTTAGTGCCTTATAGAGATTAAAGAACAACTCCCAAGTCACCACATATGAAATGTCACATTACAGTGTGTTGAGTTTTTTCATGTGTTCAGTAATGTATCCGTCAGGAAAACCAAGTTATGGGATAAAAAAATTTCAGAAAACATATTTTAAATTAACTGTCCTCAGAGTTCTAGTGTCACCATCAGTGTTTTATGATACATTTCATTAAGCTGTCACTGTAAGCTGCATCACAAGTGTTTTTGATTAGGATTTTCTGTAGCCAGAGCTTTGACCTTGCTTGGGCTTGGGCTTGGACTTGGACGTGACTTTGTGTACTTTTACATTTGTGTTTGTGGTATTATGAAAATGAGCGGAGAAATTGCCAAACCAACACATTTTTTTAAAGATATGAGCAGAGTGCTTTCTGTGTTACAGTATAATTAGTGTACAATAAGCTTTACTAAGACTTTTCCAGTCTTGCAACCTGCAGATGTTCTGTATTACAACATTGTCTACCAAGAGCATACATGCTGTGCATTACAGTTTTTCCGGCGCTCAGGGACACAGACCTTGTAAGACGGCTGTATAATTAGCCAGAGGTTTGCTTTGCATGTGTATCTATTTGCATTTCTACTGAAGATTGTTGTTGCTGAGACAGCAGTGTGTCTATGCAGCTTTAAGTTTACTAAAGCAAATGAACCACTGAAAATAGGGCAATTTGTGAGCAAAAAGGCAACCATGCTCCTTCAACAACAACATATTCCAGCGGGGTATGCTTTCACATTAACTAGAAGCACTGTTACTTATTTAGCAGGGCACATTGCAATTATATTGAGTTATTTTTTTGTTAACACTGCAAAGTTTGCTTTTTCAAATAAAACAAGAAAACTAATTTATCCCTTGTCTGACTTATGTTTTTTATATTCACAACCGAGGAAACTTCTAATGACTTTTGTGAACTGTTTATAATGAGGCATACAGTAAGTGTAATGAATGGACTGAACTGCTGCTTCTCCAAACCGCCACCAGGTGCCAGCAGATCTCTAGTGCACTTCTATTGTATCTGTTTCTGGTCTGGTCTTCTGAGGACTAGTCTTGAATAACCCATTGTTAGTTTTAGGCTGTCCTTTAAATTGAGGTCAGACAACAGTGGACTTTTAAGTTAGAATAGGATTTAAGGTGTGGCATGTATTGGCAAACACTGGAAAAATGCACAGGTGTGCGAGCATGTGTGCAATGTAGGTACATAAGTCTCAAGAGTGTCAGTTGTTTTTCAAAGTAATGGAAAATCACACTGTACATAGATATGCTAGCTATAAAATTGTAATTATTTCTATCTTTATGAACATATTCGTTAATCGTTAAAAGTAAACATTGAGGTTGCTATTACATTTTAATCATAAAACATTACTGACAAACTAAAACAGAAACTATGACATTATGTGAATGATCTCTGTTTTCATCTCTGATTTATCTTTAATTTTATTATTTCAAGAAATCTATAATTTTTTCAAAGCCCAGAGAACCTTTGTGATACATTAAATGTTTGAAAAACTATAAAATACATGTGTTCTTTTTCTCTGCACAGAAAGAACAATTTACTTAAAAAAAAAAAAAACTAGTAATCTGCACATGAGTGATCTGAACATGAGACTTTCAATAAACAGCATGTGTTGATGAAAACATTCTGACAGATTCTGAGGAAGTTTTGCATCAGCGCTCTCGTCACATGCTGTAACTGCGTGTCTATAAATGTAATTTCTCAAGCTGAAAATGTATAAAAATCTCCTGTAAATCATTGTGCGTTCATTAAACAGTTTTAGTTATTTCCTTCATTCATTTTCTTTCCCTCTGTCTTTCTCTTCTTCCCTTCATAACACAAGTTGTACAACATCCATCATCATTTGGTCAAAACATATCTTTTACTGAAAAAGTTGGGATCATAAATCCATTTTTGGTGCATTTTACTTATTTGCTATTAACTGCTGCCCGGAAGAGTAGGCCACCATGACAAGGAGACCATGATGCCAATACAAATCTAATATACGCTGTTCTAAATACAGCGTCTGTGGATATGATCGCATACACGTATATACAATAACAAAGCACGGTCTGGCTCCATATGCTCAAAGAGGCTGAAATGAATGATGAAGAGGTGCTTGCTTCATTAAAAGCCACTGTTAGACGAACTGTGATTACCAGCTGTGATTTCCACCTTCAATTTGTTTTAACCTTATCAAACGTACAGAGGCTCATTTTATTTTAATCAAAATTGATGAGAAGGCAAGGAATCAATTAAATCACATTGTTGCCGCGATTACAGCAGTGTGACTCCTTCCCTACCCGCACAGCGCCTGCTTTCCTCTTTGGCCCCACACCCCTCCATCCTCCCTCTTACCACTGCATGACTGTTGTATATAGCTGTTTCCATTTCAGCCCTGCCTGGGGGGTTGATCCTGCCGCAGTAGATTGTGGGAGATATGTGTTGGTAATCTGATTTGGTCTCCTTAGGACCTGAGTGAGTGAGCAGCCTGCATTTGTTGGACCCAACCTGGCCACAGACCTTGTATAGATGGGGAGCTCACTGTGCCAGGCGGGAAGAAAAGGTCAGAGTCGACAGGCCTCACTGTTAAATTGATGTGACACTACTGTGTGCCTCAGTTTAACCAGGTAGCCCAGCTTTCTCAGGCGTTTTTATTTCACAAACTTTGAGAGTATTTGCCTTTTGTAGTGTTGACTGATTTCACTTATAGAGGATACTTTATTACAAGCTAACTCTGAGTATCACATGTTTTACGTTCCCATCAAACACAGGATGTGCAGATTTCACGCAAGTTCAAACTTTCACCTCCCGTACTACAAAACCACAACACAACAGACTCCTTCACTGTCGGTGTGCAACTGTTGAACAATTTACAGAAGGGATCAGGATTCTTCAGTGCAAGTGTATTTTAAGAATAATGCATAAGAGGAAGAAATCAAGAAACATTTTGTCCTTATTCCTATGCAATAGACCTTTGTGCTTAGCCTCTGTGTCTGTATATACGTTCATGTGTCCTTTGTCTTTCTTGACAAAATGGAAGGATGCAGCATAGTGTAGTGTCTCTTAACCTATGACCCCAAACATCAGTTACTGGCCAGAACGTCTGAGTGAACCAAAATACTATAAATGCTGGAACGGGCAGGGAAGTGTTAAAGATCAACGGAAAAAGATATTCTCTCCTCTGCCTCACACATGACTGAGGCGATACCTTTGATATTGTAAGTGATTTATTTTTTCATGCCTGCGTTAATCATCCAATAGAAATAATGACGATGTCATCATGTTATTTTAAACACACATTTCCATTTTATTCAGCGTGACATTAAGGGTATTTCTGCAAACGTTTGTAGGCCAAGTATAACTTACAAACTGTCTGATTTGAACAATGCTTGGCAGCATAACATTACTTTACAAGGGAGGATGGAGGAAGATGAAAGATTGACACACTGCTTTGTCTGCTCTCTAAACAGATGGCTGCCATCCAGCCGCTCGGTGCGAAGAATGAATTAAACTCTGATTGGTGTTTCCTTCTATATACTCTGGCATGGGTTTGATTTGCTTTTGTTGTGTCATTTACTCACAAGCACACAAACACAACACAAAAATGTTGCATCACCCTTGACTCCTGCAGGCTTAGGCCTGGCAAGCTGTCTCCTTCAGCTCCTTAGGGAGTTCCTCCGCACCTCATTGTTACGTTTCCTTATCACACCAGATGACACCTTGTTGATTTTCTCTCTCCTATTATTCTCTCAGGAAAGTGATTGTTCCTCATTTCCTGTGTGATGGTTTATGTGAACAGAGGAGGACCTACTGAGGGCAGGGTTTGGAACTGTATGAAACATCAATGGTCCGACGGCAGTATCTGCTCTGCAGGTTTGTTTTCTTGCTCAGTGTTTAGGGTGTTTCACATCTCTGTGTTTGGTTCTTTTCCAGATGGTTTTTGGACGACGGGCAACAACCTTTCCTGTGTAATATTCGAGGATTGGTCATGGATGAGGTTGTGGAAAAGACATTTGTCTTTTACTTGTCAGCGTGCCTGCCAAATAAGGTGTGGAAGCATTTATAGGTTTCAAACAAACTTAAACTCATCCCTCCACACTCAGTGAGACAAGGAAAAAAACATCTGTGGCCACTGTAACCAATATTTCTCTCAAGAGAGGAAAGTATATGTTACTGTCTTCTATTATGCAAAAATTACATAAGAGAATGTTAGAAATGTCATGAAAAGTTAAAAAAAAATTATTTGTTATACCAGATGGAAGTTCAGTCTGAATCTAATCTTTGGTATAAAGCTTACTGAGACTAGTAGTCGTGCACTATTTCTTTGTTCAAGTCCTCCCATAGACCAAACAGCAGTAATGCCAATTGCTTGTTAAATACTTTAATTGCTAATTGCGACACTTCCTCTCACTGACTGTATAGAATTTGTAAACAGTAAGACTTAAGACTAGCGAGGTACTTAAATCTTTGCAGATACCATTAAAGCCCAGAGACAGAAACTTAATTACACTTAGATTTTCACGAGATATGGTGAGAATTAAACCAGAGTGTTTTAATGGGGTGCAAAACAAAAACAAACCCCACACAATGCATGGTCTGACTGCTATGTGGAAAAGACCTCTTATTGCAAATCTTGCACAAAAACAAGACATTTTTACACTTTACAGAACTAGAAACTATTTTAATTAAGTATTAGCAAGCACTTTGGAAATGATTCAATTAAACCTCACACACACAGCTCATCTATCTGGACTCATTTAAGTTTAAATATCTTAGAAATGGTCATTCTTATTTGTAATGTGAAGTTGTGACTGACCTATATGAGATCATGCACAACAGTGAGAAGATATGCAATGGGGCGAGTGCTTATGTGAGTTATTGTTTATCTGGATATCTTTAGCTCATTATGGTAATTTACAATAAAAAACACATGTGTGCACCTTTACAGACATTTAGAGAGGACAAAAAGGAACAGAGGGCCAGATGAAATGCCAGGGTTAAGTCTGTGGTGAACCTGTGTCTTGTTTCATTAGCTTTTCATCTTAATGTCAACATGAAAGAGTCCAAACCTTAAGAAAGAGCAAGAGGTGAGATTTGTAGAACTGTTCACAGCGAGAAGAGGGAATTCAAGGATAAAAGATTAAGGATTATACCATTTTTCTTATAGAGTAATCCCGTACACCTCAGTGTTCACAGCATGTCATTGTCCATTCTCAATTTAAAATGCATCATATGCACTGTAAAATTATTTGTAAGGGAAGGTTTTCAATTACAGTGCTGCTGTACATTACTAATGCCTTGAAATCTGAAGAAACGTAGATACACCTATTTATCCCTTCATACACTGTCATGATAATAGCACAAGACAAAACATGTTAATTATTGGCTATGGAATAAATATTGACCATAGATAATTCAAAATAAAGTGCAAAGGAATAGAACTAATTCAGGAGAAAACCAATAATAACACATTATTCTTCCTTGTTACCTGGTCTTTGGTTTTACCATCACTGCAGTTATTCAATCTTCACAAACAAAACGCCCAAAACCAGTCCTATTAGGGTTTTATAAAAACAAGCACTGGATAGCAAAGGGGGCATTCATTGACTTTAATGGGATGAACTGATCAACCATATCTAATAGAAATCATTGCCCCTGGCAAAAGCTGCTGTAGAATTGAATTACACATGGAACACAATGCTTTTACTGCTTCTTAGAAAACTGTAATTCAATCTGTTTAGTACAGAGAAGAAACAGATAAAGTCCAAATTAAAAGATTTAAAAAAGTTTTGTTGTTTGACATTAAGGCATTAATGTGAAGCTGAAGGTGAAGTGATCTTATGTCGCCTATAAAATGTTAAATCCAAACACCTACTGGAAACACACACAAGTAAAAACAAAAAATAAATCATAAAAAATACGCACGTTTAGCATAATCTGTCTCCTGGTCAAACTATTTGATTATAGAAAACGTAAGTCGCCACATCATGCAACGCTCTTCTCAGATAAGTCTTCAATAACTTCGTAAAGCACTGCACCTAATATACAAGAACCACTGTGTTCTCGGCTCCATTGCAATTGTCAAGTCAGAAGCAAGTTTATATGAACTTGAGCTCAAACAGAAAGCATTCATGCGAAGTCCACATCAAACTGGAGAGAAAGTGTTCAATTATAAAATATCACGTGGAAGAGAGAGAGGAAACCGATTTAAAAGCTCGCATTTTATATCGTCTCTGCTGGAGAAGGCGAGTCTTATAGTTCCTTCAAAATGGGCAGTCTTCCCTCAGATGCGCCTGGACAACAGCAGCTTCGGGTCATGGAGAGGTGTCCCTAACTTTACCAAGTACGAAGGGAAACCTTTCAGTTGCAGTGCTTTAAATTGCTTTAGTAACGGTGTCATATTCAAATAGCCATTTATCTTTCTCATTGGCCTTTTGAGTAATGTTTTAGGTAATTGTTTGATTGAGTTGCACAGTGCGCTCAGTGCACGCGGTGACGTAGAGAGGAATTCGCTCTGAAGTGTCTTTCACACGACACCTGCTATTGCTGTGCATCAGATAACTCAGATATGTTTTATCTCAGTGTTTTACTGGTATTAATGTGACACAGACGTTATGTCTGTCTGCTACAGGAGGAATTTTTTAATCTATTCTCCTTTGGCTGTCCTAACCTGTATTTATCGTTGTGCGTAATGCATTGAAACTTTACGCACAATCACTAAACCTCGCCAAACTCTTCTCTTCCTTTCTCTCCAGCCCATGTACGCTGAGTTGTGTGCTGTAGTTTCGGAGGAGAGCGCTGGCTTATTCGTTTTTTGCCTTTGGAATTGCCGTCCTTATCCAAGCGTACCGACCATCAGCTCCGCCAGAACCCACAGGGGGCCGTAAGAGCCAGCGTGGGCTTCGTACGCACCGCAGAGAAGATGAATATCCAGGTTATGCCGGAACACAAGCTCTCGTCGGTGGCCCCGCTGAAACAGTGCAATGTGGAGAAAAAAGAGGTAGAACTGATACTGGTGAAGGATCAGAATGGCGTCCAGTACACCAGTTCTTCCATCATCACCACCCCTGGCCGCTGCGCAGGTCCTCCCGGATCCACCTTCGAAGAAGAACGAGAAACTTGGGGCAAAAAAATAGACTTTCTTCTGTCGGTCATTGGCTTCGCGGTGGACCTGGCCAATGTTTGGAGATTTCCCTTCTTGTGCTACAAGAATGGAGGAGGTGAGTGAAATATGTATTTACGACCAAGTGATGCGTTTACACGAATACTTTGAAGAAGTACTGTACCACAACCTGTGACGCGCCGCCAGGTTTAGGTACTAATTATACACAAAAAGTTACAGTAGGCCCCACAGCAAGTTTAAAAGATGTTTTAAAAATGTGTCAAACGAAGTACATATCACAACACTGTTAGATTAGATTATGTGTTTCTTCTTTCTTTCTTTGCTTTTTAACAATTCCAGGTGTGTGAATAGGGGAGTGCGTTTATTTCACACGACGAAGTAAACAGGTTACCTCCTTTCATCAAGGCATCAGAAAAGATACTGTGTACATCAACATCTCAACTGTATAGTGTGAGACTTATGAAAACCGTTAACATCTCTTAGCACAGTTGTGATTATTTTTTTGGAATCTTTATTGGTATTATTATTTTTTATAGATGTGGATCTTCCTGGGGTCCCCACAAGCAAATATTACATCAAAATACAATTACAATCAAATCATCATATCTCAGTGCATACTACTACTAATAAATCATACTAATTCACAAAGGGAAACTGTTTTTTACTATCATACTCTTGAAACTGTAAAAAAGGTGCGCTGTAAAGTCTGTGTGTGTAGTAGAATCACCAACAACGGCCAGTGTGCTTGTCCTTTCCACTTGTCTGTTTAAATTATTTACATTGCTTTGAAGTTGTTGTACTCTTATGCTGTGTTGAATTATTTAAATCCTTCAATGATGAGAAAGCATTTCAGCTTATATCATAATGAAATGTCACCTTTCCTAAAAAAAATATGTACTTTAGGCCCCTGTTTTGATTAGGATTTAAATATATTGTGAGGTTTATATGTCTGAACCAACCTAAATTTGAGAAGATGTGTCTGAGCTCAGTGTTACTCACCAAGTCTGAATACAGTGACAGACTGCCAACTTGAAATGTTTTCAGAACTGTTGCTGAAGCTGAACACTGAAGCTGCCCTGTGGCGAGAGGAATAAAAGTAGAGTGTGTGTGTGTGTGGCTGAATCAACAGAGGATTGTTTTAAACACAGTGTTGTTTTACCTTCAACACTCATGACAACAGAGTGCTCACTAGAAGGTGTGCTCTGTCCTGTTTCCCTGTGTGTCCATTCACATGGCAAAAATCAACATGTTGTGCTCAATGGCCTATAGGGTCAACTCCAACACTGCCCTGTCAATCATATCGGCCCTCAGCAAAATGTATTCATTACTGTAGATAATGTGTCATTTGTGATGGGCAGTGTCAGTAACAATTCAATTATGAGAGGTCATTTTCTTGTTGGTGGATGGGGCACAGCACAAAAATAGCTGTGAGCTTTGCACTGTATGATATGGTGGGTTGTTTTTCCAAGAATGTCAAGCCCATCAACACCACTTTTTTTCTTGTCTTTTTTTAGTGTTATTTTCTCTCTAGCACTTTTTTTCCCCATATTCACCAACTATTCTCCTACAGCATTTTTTTACTCTAATAAAAACTGAAGTCACTCTGATACTTAAAATGTAAACTGTCAAATATATTTTTTGATTGCTTTCCTTTCAGGTGCCTTTTTGATTCCCTACATTCTTTTCTTGGCCATTGCGGGTATGCCATTGTTCTACATGGAACTTGCCTTGGGCCAGTATAACAGGGAGGGGGCAGCTACAGTTTGGAAAATATGCCCAATCTTTAAAGGTGACATGTAACACACACACAAACACACACATATTCCCAACTGCACAAATATATGAACCAGCATGTCTGTGTACTTCAACCTTTCTCTAACCTCTTAATCTGTGCTAAATGCTGCTCACTCATGCTCTGTTATGCTTCTCTTCAGTGTCTTGCTCTTTGATTTGACTCCTTTGTTCTTGCCCTTTCCCCTTAAAACGTTCATAAGTGTCACTTCTAACTAATCTCAGTCACATCGCCTCTTTCTCTGTATTTCTTTCACTTTGAAATTAAGCTAACACTGAGTTATTTATAGCTACAAAAACAATCATTTGATTTTTTTCCCCTGTGATATTGACTTTCCTATAAAGGAAACTGTACAAAAAGCTGGTAAACCCCAACATTAGAGGGAAAAGAATGTCTAGCAGCACGTATCTTTACGAGCGTAACTGCATATAAGACATATAAGACCTTGTAGTCTCTTATTCAACAGATCATTATTTGATGCTGCCAGATAAGCACCTTTGCCTGCACTCCTAAATCAGCACCAAACTTTGCTTTTATTGGCTTCAGTGCTGAGGAGGGTTTGTTATTTTCCTGCCTAGAATGAGTGGGTGATGGGTTTATGGACTTCTCTGTTTTCATGTAACGACATCACATTCCAGCGGAGGCAAAACAACTCATCCCAGATTTATAAAAAAAAAAAAAAAGAAAAAGTATGCATTAACGCCCAGTGGATTTGAGTGTGTGAGTTTTTAGAGGTTGGCTAAAGGGTGTTTATCTGCATGTACCCTCCACCACATTGCTGAGAGTGATATGTGTATCTTCTGATGAAGGGAGATTGTTGTTGTGAGTTGCATAAGGTCACAAGTATAAGGCAAAAACTGATTGAAATGACCTTTTACAAAACTGTAAAGAACTTAACTAAAGGGGGATTTTTATCAAAAATGTATCTAGCAAATATCAGTGGGAGATATTCAAGAGACAATAGTAGATGATGTGATTCATATTACAGAATGTACCTACTATACATCATTTTTTTAGTACCCAGTATAGCACCCAGTGTTGGAATATAATATAAATGTGTACACATATTTAGAAACTCATTAACATATAGCACAGTGTGAAAAACTAATAACTCTATGTTTGTCAGGTGTGGGCTACACTGTGATTCTCATTGCCCTGTATGTTGGCTTCTACTACAATGTCATCATTGCCTGGTCCCTCCACTACCTGTTCTCCTCCATGACAAGTGAGCTGCCATGGCTCAACTGTGGCAACAGCTGGAACAGCCAGAACTGCACCGATCCCAAAGATTTCAACAAATCAATCTCCATCAATGGATCTTACACCAAGTACAAGACCACCCCTGCAGCAGAGTACTATGAGTAAGTGATTTATTCCTGTCTACATCACCGCATTTAGATTGTACACTGCCTGGCCCAAAAAACAGTCACCACCTGGATTTCATTAACACACAGATAAGAGCTTTCCGTTGGATAATTAAGTGAGTGATTAATACATTTCAGCTGGCAACTGATTACCTTAATGTAATGATTAGGTTTTTCAATCAATGGATTTTTTTCTTTCCTGATGGTACGGGTATATTCCAAGTTGACAACATGCTAAGATTAATTGGACTGGAATTGTAAAAAAAAAAGAAAAAAGAAAAAGTGGCTTCAGGAGTATGGGACATCATTTTCACACATTGATTTGACAACAGTCCAGACATCATCTAATATCTTCACTTCACTTAAATCAGGCTCCCCGTCTCTTGGTGTACCTGGCCTGTACCACTACACTGAGCGTGTGCCCCCCTTTCTTCTTTCACATAATAGTATGATCCTAGTCTGTCTTTGCATGTGATCGGCTACGTGTGTGCATCAAAATAAAGAATCGTCTACTACTACTTCATTTAGTACTATTCGTCCCCACTGTTCAAATAACAGACCCAATAATACTTTAAAATTCAATTTTGCAGTAGAAAGCAGTAGAAAAGCAACCCACAGTCACAGGTTCTGTGCCACTTTCTGTTAATGTGGTTTGTTTTTACGGATCCCAGTATCCTTACTGAATGAACACATCATCTAAAGTCTCAATCCTGGTTTGAGGAATTTAACAACTGTATCTTCTTATTAGTGAAACTGCTTCCTCCACCAAACAAAATATCCATGATTTAAAAGTTCATTTAGCTGCCCAACATGTGGCTCTCTCATTAATAACAAGCATCAAGCATTCAGTTAGGCTCTGTTTCGGTCACCTGACGTGACTTGATAATTTAACTTTAGCTGGTGCCTAATAAATATCACTGTATTTTTGTTATCAAACAAATTAATAGACTCTTCTACTAATCTCATGATAGACGAGAACAATGTCTGTAGCTACACACAACTGCACACAACAAGTTGGTGACAGTTGCTGCTTCAAAATCTCTAGATACTGTATATATTCATATCATAAGAATAATAAAAACACAGGTCAGAAATAAGAGTAAGCTATAACAGATAAAAAATATAAATGTATGTACTGACTTATATATATCTATAGATATATCTATATATATTTATATCAATTCATTTTTTAGATATATCTATAGATACATCTAAAAAATGAATTGACTAAAATTTGACTAAACAAATTTACACTTTGTCAAAAGACCAAGACTTAAACTTAATCAGAAACTAGTGCCAAAATAAGCACTGATGCCAATCACATCTAGGCTTGTTGTCTTAACCTGGCTTTTTCCTTCACAAGTTATAAACAGAGATAACCTGGAAGCAAATTTGTATTTTGCAGATTTAGTAGCTTAAGTATTTTTGCAGGTTTGTTGTTTTACAACTCAGACTACAGGTCTGTGTTTGGCTAATGTTTGTGGCTGGCTTCTCGTCGCTCAGTGTTGCGCCTGTTGTCATCTAGATGTCTCAGTTTGCTAAATAAGACTTTAAACTTTCTTCATGTTTGTATCTAGGTTGTATCCAATGGGTAAAATTGTTCCATAGAGTCTCCCCTGAGAGATCCTGAAAAAGCCTGGTTATGGCTACTAGTCAAAATGGACATTGAGTAAATACACCTTTTGCAGCAGACAGTTACTGTAGTGTACGTGTCTGTGAAACTGTTTCTCAATAGTCTGAAGCTGTAACGTCACTAACGAACAGCTGATGAGGGAGTAAGTGCTGTTCTTTTTATAAATCAAACAAACTAATACTGTCAGTAGAGATGTGTAAGATATTGTTGTTGAAAGACCACAATAAATACACGGTTCCAGTGTAACAGTAACATTTCCTTGAGCGTTGTAGTTTGTGCACAGTATATAAGGACCTCAATATTGTAACCATCCCTTTAAGATCTGATAGCTGAATCTGAGATTGTTTGTGAGACATCAAATGTCAAAATGTTAGAATATATATGCACAGTATTTTAATGGTAGCAGAAAGAACAAAGCATTGGTCTGCAAGTAAATGTAGCTAGCTTTAATAAGACTATCTTTGTCTACTATTTGCACATTTGGACAGTTATCACTGACACCATTTGGCTAAGGCCCAATTAACTGCAGTCCAACCAACAGCAGCGTCACATGGACGTGATACTTTCTTGTTTTGTGAATGGTGTCTTTATAACACTAGTACAGTGGATGCATCCCCATGGAATCACTCTCCATGTGAAACAAGGGACCAGTCACTGAAACATGAGGAGAGAGCTTCAAAATCATCCAGCCGTAAATGTTTGCACTATAAAAGGTGTATACATAAAAAGTTCAACCACAGTCTTTGAAGTACATGAAAAAAGCTCCATCTGTTTATACTTCAAAGACAGCCAGTTCTTCCTCAGCTTCTGTGAAGTCTGACTGTGCAGCCCAAAGGAAGTCTGTGAAATGACTTGGACAATACAAGGGACACATGCTAAGCGTGACGCACAGAATACATTGAGTATGCCTCTCAGCCAGTCATCAGGCTTGTTGCAGTCCCATTCTGCTTGGCTGCACTGTCTCAGTGTCCGTGGATATGTTTCAACTTCCATCAATCTTCAAATCTTCAAAACATGATATATTAGAAGTAAGTAAACTTTTTTTTACTCAATGTTAGGAGGTCAGTATACTATAGACCTTCAAAAAAAGTGATGGAATATTCCATCAACATGGTCCATCAAAAGGCCGACAATGCATTCCAGGTGGACTATTATACTTCAGTCATAGGACTAAAACAGTAAATGCGCTTAGACAAGCTCACAACAATGGGGTACTTCAAGACAGATCTTGCATGAGGTTCTGCTCCATAGGGGATCGTAAATCCTCCTGATATCAGCTAGCTTTGAGCACAGAAGCAATGCCAAGGCACAGCGTGAGGGAGTGAGGCCAACTGAGTCAACAATTCTCTTGCTTCACCTCTTCCACTCTTCCACTGTACATGAACAGTGCCCTAGTGATGTCTACTGTCTTCAGCTGTCATGAGTGTAGTTTGGTGTAAAATTAAGTGGTAACACTAGCTGTATAAGGAAATATTGTTCCAGATTAGTTTATGCCTGAGCCTGTAGTGCTGAGAGGAATGTCAGAATCGGGTGATAATTCTCTGACATATATGTAGTTATCAGAGCCAATGCTGATATAAAAATACTAAGTATAGCACCATACCTGATGAATCCAGGGGTCACTCACTAAGTATAAAAAAAAAGGCTACTTCAATGCCAGTTTTCAATTGAATATAGTAACTTCTCACAGTTGAAGGCGACAATGGCGCCATAACCCTGTCTCCTAAAAAATCACGTTCGTATACAATGTTCGTATGCAATGTTCGTATGCAATGTTCGTATGCAATCACAAATATGTTTTAGTGGAGAACGGGATTGCAATCACATAACACCTTCATCAACATAATAGATACATACGTAGACTTTTATTTTTGTCATTCACATCACACAACATACAGTGCACAATAAGAACGAGAAGTTTTTTTGATGGAAAACAAGTAGAAGTTTTCAAGTAGAAAACAAAATATGTTTGTAATATAAATACATATATAAATAAATAATAATATTAACAGCTACTGACAGATATAACCACAAGGTCTGCACTCAAACTGTATGAGAAGTAAATAAATAATGCATAAAAACAAAAACCTAATCAGAGTCACAACAAGACTTTAAAAAATCACATGTTCACAAATTAACATAAATAACAAGTCCCAAATACGTTGATACCGAAATTGACACTGGCAACATATTTTGAAATATCTGATCTACAACATCGTGTTCAACATCCAGATATGTCACTCCAGCAGTTTTAAAGTGTTTCATGTTTGGGTTCAGGCATGACAGCACTAGTTTAAGGTCAGTGAATAACCGTGGGTTTCATACACATCCCTGCATAAAATTTTAACCAAATAAACAATCTTTCAGTTGCAGTCTTTTCCTGCCTAAACCCAACCTCATGCAGGACTTTGTTGACGAACCTCAAAAGGACAACAATGAGACACAAAGTTACTGACATGCAACAGTGACATATAAATTAATAGAGAGCAGGAGTGGGGTGCATGAAGGGAGGTTCCCAGGCGGTCTAAATTTATAGCAGCATAACTAAGAGATGTTTCAATGTCACCTGAGCGTGATCTGATTGTGAGCGTTATCAAAAAGGAAAGTATTAAGTCTAGTCCTAAAAGTAGGGAGGGTGTGTGTGTGTCTCCCTAACCTGACCTGGGAGCTGGTTCCACAGGAGAATTTAAACGAGTGCTTTAACCCTCTAATGGGCTTCTCACTTTGTGTGTGGCAGTTCAGGTCAAATTTTAAAAACATATTTTTTCTTTTTTCAAGAAAGTTTCTTATGTATGATGTTTGTAGTGTGTTTCATTTACTATGACAATAGACCTCATAGTGATATTGACTAACATGTATATATTGAGAAATACTCTTTCCTGTCTAGCTAGTCTTTTGTGCAGTATGTAATCATACAAATTTGGATTCAGGTTTATCATCAGGTTTATTTTTGTGTCTATGCAAAGTCTGATCAGTCATTGAAATACTGCTAATAGTTTTTGTACCAAGTCAGATGCACTATCATCTGACTTGGTACAAAAAGCACACCACCTGTTTTTCAAAGCAAGGTGGTGTAAATACCAAATTATGTATGTTGTAATTTTTTGTTGGTCACTGCTTTGTTAGTAGTATTCCTATACTTTAATTATTAACCGGTGCTGCAGTTGTGTGTCTTCTGACGTTCAGTAGCCTACTGATGTTAGTGATAAAAAATCTGTAGCAGTGATCGCAGTTAAAATGAATTCTGGTGCAGAGATGACAGGTATACTCACTTCTGTTGCATTGGGGTTGTACTTTGGAGCCCATATTCTTGATGCAGTAGAATTAGATGTAAGATATTAATTTTAAGCATTTATTTCTACTTTAATTTTAAAAAAGGATAATTTTAATCAATACATGCTCATACTCTTTCCCTTTATATCTAGCCTGAAGCAAACTTCATCTGATTTGTCAAGGATAACTAGACTTTTGTACAGTTGCTCTGGTCCAAATCACTTGAGGAGTTTGTAAATTTAAAGCATTTTCCACTTGGTTTCATTTCTTTTCACACTATGCTTCAAATCACTCAATAATTTATTCTTCACTTATTTGTCAGATGTGTCTGCCATGGGAACAACAAAAGTAAATACAGGAAGAAGGTCTTGTTTTTTGGACTACTGCATGTTTCTGTGACATGGGAGAGACAATTACACAATATATGCTAACATGGATGTCCCCCAGGTGATTGTTTATTACATTACATCACTTGCACAATCATCTGACCAGATGACTGTGAGACATTCCACCGCTTCACAACTCTACGTTGTTCCATGACGTATTCCGTAGTATGTTTTTGGGTGTACAAATTAAGTAAAAAAATAATCCATATCCTTTGGTCCTGTTAAGTGTCAGTATGCTTTCCCCTAGTGCACTTGTTTTTGTCTACACCCGAAAGTGATTGCTGTGTTCACACCAGACAAAATGAACTTAACTAACAGGGAAAACAAACTCAAGTTTGATTAAAACAGACTAAAGCATGTAGGTGTTAAAGCAACAAACCTACGTAGGCACTTGAGAAGACTGCATTCACTTTCTCTTTACACACACTAAAACATACTTGTGAATAAAATGCTTTTAAAATAACAAGGTCAGAATTATTTGGAATAAATGAAATACATCAGGTTTAAATTAGATAGAACCCCTTTGCTGTTTTTTTAACTCTTTCCATTTATTTGTTTTTCTAAATGCTCATTTGTTCATTCTGTAATCACCATAAATACCAGCCTGCATGCAATAGTGTGCCAGCATCATGTATACAGAAACCAACTAATGACAAATCCAGCAGAGTGAGTGATGATAAGAATAAATGTGTTTAGAGTAACTGGGCCAAAGGGAGTTGAACTGATGTTATAGGGAGCATTTACTGGCAGAGGCTACCAATGCTATCTGATGAACAAGGAGGCCTTGGGGCAATAAAACACTGTGCTCAGGCCTCCAAACTCTCTATCTGTCCCCCCAAAGGCCTTATAACTTTCAGTGCACTATCAGTCAAAGATAAGTAAATGCTGAAGAATTTCACAGATCTTCCTGTCCCCTTTGGATTCTCTGTCTGGATGTACTTTAGTTTGTGTGTTTCTTTTTTCGTGTCAAACTATTGCGTAAATAACCTAAGGATCAGATCCAAATCGAGTTCCGCTGTTTATCAAGACGTCACATGCTGACTAAAGTGATTTTTTCTTGAGGAAAGCTCTAACAAAAAAAAAAACTCACTGAGCTTGTTAGCTCATTATCCCCCTAAACATATGTTGCCACTGACAGTTGCCGGTGGCCCAAGGTATTTTAAACTGTACCTTCACTTTGTTGTTACCTCTTAACAACAAAGTATAACATTTTCACATTCACACAATTTTAGAGTCACCAATCAACCTCACATGCATGTCTTTGGTTGGTGGGAGGAAAAACCCACACAGACACAGAAAGGCCCCTGGTCGACCTGGGGATTGAAACTGCCCCATTTTTAGAAAAAATTGCTAATTTATTTAAAATCTAAAACTCATTTACAAAAGGCCTTGGACAGGGGGTGACCAAAAACCCAGTAGTCAGTCTAACAGACTTTCAGATGTCCTCTGCATAGACTGTGAAACCTGCTGAAGTGACGACCATCTCATCAGCACTCGAACGACAAAGAGTGGGCATATGGCAAGTTATATGACAGCTTGCTTGGAATTTGCCAAACAGCATTTAAAGAACTCTGAGAACACAAGGAAAAAGACTGGTTTGATAAGACAAAAAATTAACTCTTTGTACAGAACTCCAAGCACCATCTGGCTAATACCATCCCTACAGTGAAGCATGGTGGTGTGGGCATCATGCTATGGGGGTGCTTTTCAATAGCTGGAACAGGGACAATGTTCAAAAGGATGGCTGAGGGAAGGGTGAATGAACCCAAATACAATAGAAGAAGAAAAACTGATTCACAATGCATGCAACATGAGACTGTGGTGAAGACTTAACTTTCAGAATGACAAGGCTCTGACTGAGTGCTCCCACTACAGTACAACCAAGATTAAAGAACCCCATAGAACAGAGATCTGAAAAGGGCAGTTCACAGACGTTCCCATCCAATCTGATGGCGGTGGAGAGGATTTGTCAGGAAAAATAGGATACTCTAAACCAGTGTTTTTCAACCTTTTTTGAGCCAAGGTACATTTTTTTAATTTAAAAAATCACAAGGCACACCACCAACCAAA
>JAUYWH010000018.1:20033987-20055311 GCA_034779795.1 Ctenopoma multispine | reverse complement strand
TGTTTTTAGACTAATTAGGTGAAATTGGATAATTTTCCACGGCACACCTGACGATCTCTCACGGCACACTAGTGTGCTGCGGCACAGTGGTTGAAAAACACTGCTCTAAACTACCCAAATACATGCGTGCAAGGTGAGACTTAGTCAGGAAGACTTGAAGCCAAAGGTGTTTTTAGAAAAATGTTGAATTAAAGGTTTAGAATCCATCTTTAAAAAATATTTTAGTGCTCAGTGTTGAAATATTTAGATATTTGTGGCCAAAGGTCAGTGAACTGGTCAAGTTCACTGTGACCTCATGTATGTCCCACTCTCATCAATGAATCAATATATCAGAATCGCCCGGAAGGAATTTTATTACACTGGGCACAAACATCTGCTTGGGCTCATGTATAACTTATAATATGAATATTTAATCCCACTTGGTTTGGAAATAGTTAAAACACTTTACGGAGGCATTCACAAGTATTTTGACTGTGAAACATGATGGATAATTTTATGTGATTACAATATGTGTAATTTCTCCCACAACAACTTCTGAAATACTAATGTCAGTGAAAATCAGAGCATATAGTATTTTAAAATATAAGAATGATGTCATGATATTTTCTATATTATGAATCTGTCCTTATATAGACGGGGTGTACTGCATCTCCATGAGAGTAGAGGTATCGATGACCTAGGCCTGCCTCGCTGGGAGCTGACCTTATGTCTGGTTGTGGTGGTCTTCATCCTCTACTTCAGCTTGTGGAAAGGTGTTAAGTCCTCAGGGAAGGTACAGGGCATTTTCTCAGTTCCTACTTTTTTTTAAAAACTCAGAATCTGGCTAGCTGTGATTCTGTTAGACAGAAATTTTACTGACATCTTGTAAAATGGCTTAGTATATTCTGTAGTATGGGTCCAACTCTAGTCAAGAATAAGTGATACACATAGAACACACATAGAAATGAGGATGTTTTGTAAACGAAAAGCAGATTTCATAACATCAGATTGATCAGAATGACAGTTTAGACATTGTTCATATTGTAAATGACTATTGAATATGAAAACAACGGTTTTTAAAAGGAATATTTACATAAACATGTAGCATGTTATGTTTGCTAATGTTAATGTATTAATTTAAAAGGAGAACTGATCATTAGAAAACCAAATTCAATCTAATATAGTTCCTTGTATTCAAGCAACATACTGTAGCAACCACTACATTTATGTTATTATACCCAATACATATTGTGCAGTCAGTATTTTCACATGCTCTATAGTTAGCACATAATCTTCCAACTCTTTCCCTAGTGTACACTGTTAATCACATTATGCATCTGTGTAGTGATTGAAAGTGTTTGAATGACAGAAAATTCCCATTTTACCTGTTTGTTCTGTGGGTGTTTTCAGGTGGTCTACATCACAGCTACTATGCCCTATGTGGTCCTTTTTGTGTTGCTGATCCGAGGGATAACTCTACCAGGGTCCATGGACGGCATCAAGGCGTACCTCCACATTGACTTTCAACGGCTTCGCAACCTAGAGGTTAGAGACACTGCTCACTGGCCGCAATCCATCCATGAGTGGTATGATATTTTCAAGGAGTTGCCATTGGGAGAAGAAAAAAATGAAGTGATTGTTACTTTGAGTATGACAACCCATTTCACTTTCAGCTGGTTAAACCTTCAGTTACCTTATTTATTATTTCGTAAACTGTGATTTTATGTTCTGTCCATTTATCTGTGTGTAACATTTTCTTCAGTCTATGTGCACTTAAGATGTAATTTTCTACTAGCTAAGCTAATGTATGTGTGTGAGGATTTAGAAAAAAAATCAGGTTTTGTTGAATACAGTACTTGGTCTCAGACAGGTAGGGAACCTGCCTCTTCTGAGGCTCCTGGACGTCTGAAGCTCCCTAAGGACGACTTTTACAGTTGCAGACTAAGACTTTCCGGAGCTCTGGGGAATGGCCTCAGGTCAGAAGCAATACCTTCTTAGGCCCTGTTAGTGAGGCTTTCTGTGCCCTCACACAGTCAGATTCACATAACCTCAGACCATCAGAAAGCCTCAGACTACAACCGGGGAACTGAGGCCCTGTGTCCTGTGAGGTTTAAGTCATAGTGATTTTCCAACTCTTCACCAGCATTGTCTTGATTGTACACTGCTATGAAAAAGAATTTGCCCCCTTTCTGATTGTTTTTACTTTCAGCAAGGGAGATTAGTTTTTCACAGCACTGTATGCTTTAAGTCATGTTCATGCTGAAACTTGAACCATTGTAAAACCCCAGTCAGGTTGTGTGCACTCTGACATCCTCAAGAACGTAGCTATATTTGACTGCATTCATCTTTTCTTCAACTTTGACCAGTCTTTCTGTCACTGATATTGAGAAGTTCCCCTGTAGCATGATGCTGACACCACAATGCTTTGCAGTACGGATGGTGATAGCAGGTGATTTGCCTAGCGTTTGCCAAACATAGCGCTTGGAGTTCTTCCCAAACAGATTAATTTTGCGTCATCAGATGGGCAAATCTTTTCCCTCATGTTCTCAGGGTCCTTTAAATGTTTTTGGCAAACTCCAAGTGGACTCTACGCTTCACCACAGTGAAACCCAATAAACCCAGTCCCCAGCCTTTATTCATTTATCCTGGATCTCTTTATTCTGCTTTTATAAAATAGCCCTCTGGTCCTCAAGGCCCACTATCCTATTTGTTTTACAACTATTCCTCCACCACGGCTGATTATTTGTGTCAGGTGTAGTTGGCAGTGGAATTTAAGGGTCAGCTTAAGAACCACTAATTTAGATAATGAAAATCAGCAACTATGTAAAAGTCATTCTCTAAAGTCAGTCAATCTGTGTAATATTTTAACCTGAAATTTTGTTTTTAGGAATTCAAATGACTTTGTTTTTTCTGTCATTTTTGCCATAGGTGTGGATTGATGCTGCCACCCAGATATTCTACTCACTAGGAGCAGGATTTGGTGTGCTCATTGCATTTTCCAGTTATAACAAATTTAATAACAACTGTTACAGGTAAGAGCCTACACAGCCTTTTCCTATCAGATTAGAAAGGTTTATCATAGTGATACCTCATAAAAAGCAGGCACAAGGTTGGCTAATCTTCTTCCACATTATTGGGTTGCACTGGTGCTGTTTGAGGCAGGTACTGTTGACAAAACAGCAGTTTGACGTATCGTGGTTGTAAATATATTACACCCAGGAGACAAAACATATGTTGCTAGGACAACACACAACCTCAGCAGCAGTTAATCTTGAAAGGATTTCATCATTGCACTCCTAACTCCTAAAATACTGGTCCTTATCAAGTACATAATGTCCCAGTGGGTGGAAAATAATGCAAAGTGTCATCAGACACTTCCAAGAAAAATCAGTTTATGGAATCTAACATTATGGACACCTCCTATCCTGTTCTTCAACCCCAAACAGGGCCTCTGGCCTTCCTCCTCTTTTGTGTCCTCTTTAGAGATGTGTATGGAATGCGGGCAGGTGGTATCTGCATTATGCCCTTAGTGGCAAATGAACAACTCCCAACTACAGTAGGTAAAGGGCAGCAGCCCGGAAGAGGACACTTTTGTTTGAATACCTACACAAATGGAGGAAATCCGCAAAAGTAGTGCAATCATTGCCTTCACATGAGTGAGAAGTAAAACTGCAACAGTTTCTTCATTTTGTAACGTTTAAACGATAACAATATGAATATATAATACTATTAAATAAATTAAGACAGAATCTTATTGTGATATAGCTGTAACAAATACATACCTTTGTTGTGCTGCAAGGCAAGTGTGTGTGCGTACAATAAAAACTGAAACAGATTTAACTGCGCGCAATACAGTACAAAAAGAAAAGCTAAATCAGAAGGGAAGAAAATGCTTAATTGGGAGATTTTTGCATCATCCACACAGGAGGTAACTGAGGTGAAGTTGAACTTGTGCATTCTATCAGATAGCTGTAGGGTTGTGGCCACAGAATAGCATGCTAACCACCAAACATGAGCAGAGATCAAACAGTGTTTGATGGCTGTGTTTGGCTACAGATCTCATGAAACTCATGGAAAATATGAAAGCAACACAGGCTCCAAGTTTGACTTTACTCACTTCACAGAAGGAATATGGTTAAAATACAATGACATCAGATTAAACTGGAGTAGATTAGTGTGAATAACGACACTGTTTTTAGCAATGTTAGTAAAACACGGTGTTTAAAGTCAAAAGAATGCTTTTAATGTAATGTCTCCTAAAGGGATGGGAATCGAAAATCTCAACAAGAACCGGTTCCCACTGTTTCTATTCCTGGGAATTGTTTGCCATTTTTGCAAACGATTCCCCTATCAATTCCAGTCGCCTCGAATGACTTCACCATGCACGTTGCGTAGCGTCATTTACCCAGCAGGAAAAAAGGCGCCTAAGGTTTGGTTATACTTTACGAGAAAGGATGACAACAGGGCAACTTGCAATACTTGCAAAGTAGATATTTCATCAAAGGGAAAATCAAAACACCATCGAGGAGCCGTAGGCTGTGGATCTCTTAAGATCTCACTGTTGGGTTTGTACGGTCATGCTACTCCTAAATTTCTATCTTGTTCAAAGATAAGATATAAAACAAAGTTCTAAGCTAATTGACCTAAGCTAAAAATAAGAATCAATAGGAGAATCAATAAAGAATCGAATTGTTAAACAGAATCGAAAATGGAATCGCAATTGTGAAAATCTCATCAATTCCCATCCCTAGTCTCCTAACAAGATACAGTTTGCCCCAAATAAAAATTAAGTTAGTGAGTCTGAAACTAAGCTACAACTGAAAACAAAAACATCTTGAAAATGGGTCATCATGGTAATATAAGTAACATTGCTTTCTGTGTAACTTTTTTCTTTGTCTTTTTGTGTTTTCTTTCTACAGGGATGCTATTTTGACCAGCACTGTGAACTGCATCACCAGTTTCTTCTCAGGGTTTGCCATCTTTTCTGTGCTCGGATACATGGCGTACAAACAAGGCGTGAAGATAAAAGACGTGGCAACAGAGGGTAAACGTTTTGGTCACACATACAAATTTCACATTATATATTTTATATTTTTTATTAAAGTCATAATTTTAGTGTGACCACGTTTCCGTTTCTGTACATACAGGGGCAGGGTTGGTGTTCATAATCTATCCCGAGGCAATTTCTACACTGCCTGGCTCAACATTCTGGGCTATTGTGTTC
This sequence comes from Ctenopoma multispine, assembly GCA_034779795.1. Taxonomy (NCBI): domain Eukaryota; kingdom Metazoa; phylum Chordata; class Actinopteri; order Anabantiformes; family Anabantidae; genus Ctenopoma; species Ctenopoma multispine. Next base: position 20,050,108 of record JAUYWH010000018.1, on the reverse strand, counting down.
TTCATTATGTTGCTGACCCTGGGCATAGACAGCTCGGTAAGTTTTAACAGCCACTACAAATGCTCTATAGAAGAGTTCATATCTTTATGACCAGAAAAAGGAATTCCTTTACCATAACTTAACGGATGAAATACTTGCATACCTGTACACATAGTGCTTCTAAAATAATTAGATATATTGCAGGCTGGCATACTGTAGTGCACCGGCCTGTATGAATGTGCAGATGTGAAAAACATATCTTTGGAAAAGTCCTTCAACGTGTTTTTGACTCAGACGTGAGAAAATAATGCTACATTTACTGTTAAAGTAAAATCATGTAGAGCAAACAATGTTTCATTAAGGTCAGCATTAAACTCCTTTCTGATGGTCCTTTGTTGTTTAAAAAAGGTAGTATTAATTCATTCACTCACCCATACATAAATCAATAAAGGAAAGTTATAACACCTCCTATCTGTCAGCGAAGGTCACCTAGGTTAGATTAAAACATATGTTGCATCCTGTGATTTCCCAGAAATAAATCTGTACAATAACTCACTGAATTATTCACTAATAATGCACAGATATATTATTATATTGTACAGATATAGGACAACAGTTATGTGCATATGATATTGCACTTATAAAATGACAATTCAATTTAGGTTTACCTGGATATAGCTATCAATACACTCAGTCGCGCCAATCTGAGTTAAGACATATGTAAGACATATATAAGACAGTATTAGCAGTAGTGTTTACATTTATTATAGTATGATATGACCATGGCTGTTCAGCTTAATTTGTAGTACTGTGCATATGAGCATACCTAACGTTTGTTGAAGCTATAAAAGAATCTAAAAGCAAATCACGTCTCTCTCTCTCTCTCTCTCTCTCTCTCTCTCTCTCTCTCTCTCTCGGTTTGTATCCAATAGATGGGTGGCATGGAGGCAGTCATCACAGGCCTGACAGATGACTTTAAAATCCTCAAGAGAAACAGGAAGCTCTTCACTTTTATCACGGCCTTTGGAACCTTCCTGGTGGCCTTGCTCTGCGTCACTAATGTCAGTATAGGTTTTACAGTGCCATATATTTATGGCAAATTCAGTACAATATGTGTTAAAACTTGTTTCACTTTTTGTTTTAGTTTTAATTATTTTGTTTATTTTTTTATTATACAAAGATCTAGTACAGAACTGACTGTACAGTACACTATATTTGTTTAAGTGAAGTGTCATGTGACAGTAGGCTGGACCTTCTAATGTCACAAAAAAGTTAAAAAAGAGTAATAGTATATGATAAGAAATTAGAATTTAATCGAAGCTGTGTCTAGGGTGCAAATTACTTTCCTCTGTAGTTCACATGACATCAACACTGAGGAGGGACTCTTACCAAAATACATACTTTGACATAGAGGTATTATGTTGGTGATTCACATTAAATTTTTGCTAAAATGAAAAACTCCTGATTAACTGCACAAATCATTCGCTTATCATCACAGGTGAAGGATTATACAGACTCACTCATGTTACATTTCTAATTTTTTCTCTCTATGTAGGGTGGGATCTACGTGCTGACATTGTTAGACAAGTATGCAGCTGGGACTTCTATATTATTTGGTGTGTTGATCGAGGCCATTGGAGTGTCATGGTTTTATGGTAAGAAATTCAGAAGTTTGCTATTAAATTGTTGTTTCACTGCATTCACATCAACTGTGAAAATTCATTCTCTTAAGTTAAGTTAAGCATGACCAACCACAAAAATGATACATAAAGCATCCAAGGAAGGAAATGCGTGCTGGAAGACATAGCAAATCTACTTTATCTCATAGGTCCCTCAGCAGGATAGTAAAATTTAAGAAAATGAGGAGACCTGAAGGGACTCATCTCAAGTTGGATACTATAGCAGGCAAATTGTGTCACTGGAGCAAGAAACCAAGATGAATAACAGCACAGCAAACTCGATGAGTTAATGAAACAAATAAATCAAAGACACGTGGTGTGCTATGTCAGCTCAAGGTCAGCAGTGGTCAGGCTAAGAAGAACAAGAAAAACACATCTGTGGATAATGAGGATGTAGCCTATCATCTGTTGTCTTCCCTCCTATTGTCAAGTGACATAGTGTAATTGGCAGATAGAACTTGCTATAGTTTACACTAGGGATGTTCGATATTGGCTTTTTTACCGATTTCCAATATACCCATATTGTCTAACTCTTAATTTCCGATACCGATATAAACCGATACCAATATATGTTGGGTCCCCCCTCATAAAAAAAAAAAATCTAATAATTTTAGGTAACTAACATCACATGTCTCCTATCATGCATACTTACACTTTAAACATTATTGCAAGGTGTGCCAAACAAACAAAAATATCTCAAAAACTATACCTCGGATTTGTCATATTTTGAGAAGTTGCTAAAGAGTTCGATGTATAATATGTGCATAGTATTTAAACTTTGTGTCATTAAAACGGTAAAAACCGATACCGATATTTTTCAGTATTACATTTTAATGCCAATATCGGTGGGCCGATCATATCGGACATAGCTAGTTTACACTGATTAAATGTTGAATGCAATAACTCTCCACAGTAACCTTTGCAGTCTAACTTTTTATGCTCTCTACAGGTGTAGACCGCTTCAGTGAAGATATTCAACGGATGATGGGCTTTAAGCCAGGACTCTATTGGAGGCTGTGCTGGAAATTTGTCAGCCCAGCTTTTCTGCTGGTGAGAAGAATAAAGACACATTCATGTTTAATGTTTTCAAGCTATTCATGAATAGCTTGAAAACATATATACTGTTTATTCCAAATTAAAAAGCACATAGATATTTTTGTTTGCCTGTCAGTGACACAGTGCTGACCAGCTCAGTTGTAAGATTCAACCTACACTTTTTAACAAATCCCTCAAAATTAACTGCTAAAAGGACGTTTAAAAAATCATGTATTCATTTGTTTTATGCACAGGGAAAAAATCACTGAGATGCCATCACAGTGCTTTATTTTCAACCAGTGGTGCTTTTGGCTTTTAGCCAGAGGAAAGTTGGGGTCAGGAGGATAATCTGGTCCTCAGTGTTCCTAGAGATGAGCTCCTCACTTGTAGGTAAAATAAGTAGCTTGCGACTCCACATTAGAGGAAGCACATGCCTGTGTCCTGTGCTGTTCAGCAGTGTGTGGAGACAACCATGTGCTGATGCCTATAGAGACTGATATTTAGCATTTTGCAATATTTTAGTGTACTTTAAGGACATATATGACTGTTTGCACATTGTCAGAGGAGGCAACAAGTGTAAATACATTTCCCTGTAGTCTGATTGCACAGTATAACAAGCCTGAAGATATTCTATTAAATGCTGCACCAATCTAGGTCAGCTGTCTGTTGTTGACAACATATCAATGATATCCTATAGTAGTATTTTTGCTCCTTTTTGAACTTCCCGATGACATTTCTTTCTCTCCCTTTCTTTCTGCCATTAAAAGGGAGGAGAGGAACTTGTGTGATTGCTCATTACTGACTCCTGCCTCAACCCCACCTGTTCATAAAGCATTCCTGCCAGTATTAATTTATTCCTGTCCTCCTCCTGGTTGTGCCTGGCTGTGGCCTGGAACACCAGTGCGTGTGGTTGCAAACACTGCAAAAAGACAATTCTGACATGTATTTAGACTGTACCTAGTTTTAAGAAAATAGGGTCTAATAGAGTGTTTTTCTTCGTCATAACAAAGGAGTATACGGACCTCTGTGTGTATATAACAGTAAATATAACTGCACATGAGTGAATAAGATTACACAGAGGGAAGCATACAGAGACACACAACTCAATTGAGTTTAAAGAAATAAAATCTTAAAAGGAATTGCAGAGGGACTTTAATAAGGGATGTCTGTTCTGATGATGATGCTACAAATGTTGACCTGTGTCTGTTTTGCTCTTTTCTCCATATTTCCTCAGCTTCTTCTTCTGTGTGTCTTTTACATGCTCTGTCTCTTTCTTTTAATTTAGAGATTTCAAACATTATAGCAAAGCTACTACACAGATGGACGTAACACTCCTCATGCTTCTGTTTCTCTTTCTTTCTTCTCTCTTCCATAGTTTGTTGTTGTAGCCAGTACTGTGAAATCATCAGGACTCAAGTATGATGACTACACCTTCCCATACTGGTCCAACCTAGTTGGCTGGGGTGTGGCCATGTCTTCCATGCTGTTTGTGCCCACCTATGCTGTGTATAAAATTTTCAGTATACCAGGAACATTCAAAGAGGTCAGTATCAAGACGTGTAATTGTAATCTGCTTTCTAAGGCCTATCTTGTAACTATGAATATAACTATGAATAATTGCTTAAATTGCTTTCAAAATGATAACTGGACAACTGGAATAATTACAAAGCACAAGCACTTTGTGAGAGCAATTTGCACTGACACATCGTAAAACAGGATAAAACACACTGTAGATATACCATACAATACAGTAGTCTAATGTAAGTGTTCTAAAAATAGTACAGTCGGACTCTTCCCTAAAGCTAAACTTGGAACACTTAAAGATGACATGGTCACTTCAAGGGGCAGCACAGTGTTGTAGTGGTTAGCACTGTCTCCTCACAGCAAAAAGCACCTAAGTTGGAATTCAGGGGTCGGCCTTTCTGTGTGGAGTTTGCATGTGTGGATTCTCGCTGGTTACTCCGACTTTATCCCACTATTGAAAGACATGCATGTTAGGATAATTGGTGACTCTAAATTGCCCATAGGTGTGAATGTTTATCTGTCTGTTTATGTTGGTCCCCAGCTAGACTGGGACCTGTCCAGGGTCCTCTCTTTCCCAAAGAACCCTTAAGCATTAACATCTCTGAATATCTTGATAATGATCCCACATGTGTTTCAAACACCACTGGCATTTCTAGTCAGAGAAAGTCTATAATAATACATGTTTGATATAACGTGACATGCCTTGAAGATACACTTGTGCGAGAAGTGTTGGGAGTGATGTTTTGTATTCGCTTGCACTTGCAGAGGCTAGCCTACGGGATCACTCCAGAACATGAGCATCATATGGTGACTGATGGAAATGTACGGCAGTTCAAAGTAAGGGGGAATTTCTCTTTTTTTCTGTCAGTGTTAACTTAGTTCCACAGCTGCAATTCATTCTCATAAAGTGTAGGGCTTCACAGGTAAGAATATAACCAGATACACTGGTAAACTATGTGACAGTAATACGCAGGTGTATGCATTTACTGAGGCATGCACATCAACCTAGGTAGTTAAATTGAATAAAATACTAATAGAAATAATTCACAAACAAATGAAATACTTTTTGTTTTCCAGCTACGACATTGGTTGGCCATCTGATGACAAATACCAGAATCACCTAATTCATCCTCACATCTAGTGTTTGGCGTTCCTGTGTGCCACAATGGTCGGACAGACAAGAGCAAGCAACAGGCTCCAACCTCTCTCTGCATTTACCACCCAAGGCCTTTGTTGTCAACAGTCACTTCAAGCACTTTGATTTCAGAATCATGCATTTAAATATCTTGAAACTATTGTAGAGCTTTGGCTCATAAAGAGCACGCCACAGGGAAAATTTACTGGTATATGCCCATGGACATTTTATTTAATCATAACTTTTGTTACGATTTTCTATAGTTGGTGATGAGACTGTTATGTCCTCCAAGGGATACAACTAAAATAAAAACCAAAACCATGTCCCTGTGTATGATTAGACATGGGATCAAATTTCTTCATAGGCCTGTGATTATTTTTAATTACTTTTATTACTTTTGTCACCTCTTGTCACACCCTTGGGTTGAGTGGCCTATCTGTGTCAGTGCCTTATCAAGCGAGACACTTATTTTGTTTCATACAGTCCGTAGAGGAAGATATAAATTATACTGTGTTGACTCAGGAATCCACTAAATAAAACCACAGTTTGTGGATGGCAAGCTCTTTTGACCCAGTCCTCTAAAATTTAAGTCAACCAACTTAAACCAACTTGACTTAAAGTCAACAGTGCACCAAGGTTAAGATCTTTAGTAACAAGAAAACAGGCCTGATATAATACATTTGTGTCACATTATGTTACAGAAAATGAAATAATGCATGCAGCACTCCAAGGATTTTAAGAAAATGAGGCAGGCTTCATTCACCTTTTAAGCTTTGAAAGGCCAGACTCATAACTACTGTTGAACCTGGTCAGTGCCTGGTGCTCACTTAAGGTGAATCAGCAGCACAGACGACCTAAATGTTACAGTTTTGTATTATTGTTGTGTGTGTGTGTGTGTGTGTGTGTGTGTGTGTGTGTGTGTGTGTGTGTGTGTGTGTGTGACTTTCCAAATGTTTGTCTGTTCAGTGCTTCAAAGGAATATCTGGCTTTTCCTCCGAACAGACGGGGAGTAAAGGAGAGTGTGTGTGAGAGCGTATATTGGAATTTTGTTGCTGAAATTATGCTGTTAGCGTACAGTACATAAAGGAGTTACAGCTTTCAAATGACTCTTTCACTGCACTGTATTACCACTCTTATATTAAGTGCATCCCGACAACTTAAAATTTCATATCTTGATATGTTCCTTTTTTCATCACTACAGAAGTGCCAATGTGTTCTTTTAGAAATGTTTTAATTATCTTTTGTTTTTCTTTTTTATTTATTGGAATGAAGTTGAAGTTGAATTTTAACCTTGAATCGTCACAAAATACCCTAACTGAAAGGAATAAAGCCAAAAAGAAAAAAAATCAAATATATGTGTAATATATAAGATTAAATATATATAAAATATATTCTTTTGTTATATCTAATCTTGTATTTATCAAATTGTTTATAACAAAACGTGAATGTAAAGTATTTTAAACGTAACTGTCCACAATCATAACATTGTGTTTGATGTATAGTTAAGATAAAGTAGTTCGAAAAAAAAAGTATTCTTCATTATAACCGTGGGTTACTTTGTTGCATATGAATGTGAACAAATACACCCTGGCTTTCCTGGACAATGTTTACAAAAATACTGTGTACAATACCACTGTCCTGTTGAACGTGAGTGACAAATATCTATGAAGAAGTCTGAAGTATTCACACTATAATAAAGAATTTCTTCTACACACAGATGCTGTGATTTCATTTCAGTTTTCTGAGACTTTCAGTCAAACCCGTCTTTCTTCATTTCGGGATCTTAAACTTTGCTGATGACATTACTTTTAATGTTCATAACAGATTCAAACATTCATGAAAGATATCCAAGAAAGGCAACTTAAAAAAATCCCACACATTTTCTTTCTTGTAAAAACTGGGCACCTACAGTGCTATGCAAAAGTTTGGGCACATAGTTTGTTCAGGAAGTAATATAATTTTTATGCCATAAATAAATAAAAAAAACAGAAGATTCTTTTCACAAGGTCTCAGACCTTTATTAGCTCATTAGGTCTGAGGAATGTCAACAGCTGACTTTAGGAAATTTTAGTTGATGGCACTTTTCAACACTTAAATACTTTCAAACCTTTTGCAAACACTCTGTGTCAGACTAAAAATAAAAGCTATGTATGCCCACAGTGTAGGGGAGATCCCCACAGATACTGTTAGTGTTTGGTTGTTTGTTATTTTACATGCTGTAATGGTTGGCATGGTGTTTCTGCTGTGACAGCACGTAAAGAGGAAAAATACAAGTCGTAGTCACAAAAGTTACAAAATAAATCACGTGCATATTTGTGGCATCATGACATAGTGACTGAATTTAGAGTATAAGAATAAGAATAAGTAGATTTCTGCACCTAAAGCTACTCCAGACTTCAGAAGCTTTTTATCTAGACTGTGTACAGACTATATTTGAATAAATGCTGAAAACTAACTTATAAAATTAACTTATAAAATTAAACCTAAATAGTTAAGTTACATCTAAATACAAAGAAGGATTCAGGATTGACATGCCAGATAACTAACTGGTCATTTCAGCCCATTCACAGCTCATTCACGCTTTTTTTTTTTTTTGTCTGCTGGTCATTCATGCATTTTGTGCCTGCACAAACCATAACAAAAGACATTCACTGACAAATTTTAGCGATTTTTCTTGAAAAAAGTAGCGAAAAACTGCCCCTAAACTTGCTAGATGCAAGCAAAGGTCAAACACAAAAAGCTACAATCGAGACAGACTTTTACAGCAACATTACCATCTTTTTAGGAAGTCAGAAAAACTCCCATCCTATGAGGTCAGATGCAGATTAAATAAAATATTATTTTGTACTCAGTCTGTAATAACTGTTAATTGTTCTCTGACATGCTGTAGCACACCCAGTGGAATCGTAAGCATTGACTATAGTGGTAACGATCACCTTTGGTGACCGTGTAGGAGCTGGATCACATCTTCACTCCTAACTGACACAGAAAAAAAATATAAAAACTTAAATCTGATAATTAAATCACAAATCATATCTAAATATGAAATTGTGCAATCAAACTAATTAAAACCAAACCACACAAAAAATCCAAATAAACCTGAAAAATTTACATTGTGTAATGAAACAGGACCCATACAACTAAGAAAATATAAATTTCCTGTGACAGTGCTTCGTCTGTTTATTATCAGATGAAGATGACTCGATGACTGCAGTTTACTATGGTAGTTATTTTTTGCACTTATCCGTGCAGCTGCTCAGGAATTTCTGTTCAGCCTTTATAATTACATGAATGTTATGTTTGGCAACACAAAACCCCAAACCACCAGGTGGTATTAATGTTGTGGGTGAATAGTGTAAACACAAATGAACTGAAACACGGATCTGAGAATGAACTTACAACACCAGTCATGAATGTTGAGTCAGCCAGCTTTTTATTCATGGACCCAACATCTTGAACTGTTTACAGTGGGATGATTACACAACTTTAACACCACCTGGTGGTATTCATATTTTCCACACAGTTTTCTATCTTGCTCTTTGGGGTGTTTAAGAGATGAAATGGGGTTTTTTGAGTATTTGTCATTCATAACTGTTTTTTAACAATTAAGTTCTTCAGAATGTAATGCACTGTAGTGAATATCGCATCATATTTGGAGACCATAAGGGCAAACATGGTTATGGTCGAGCCCAGAGTAGCCCAGACAAACCCTATTGGGGCTCATATTTCATGCCCTTCAGGGCTGAGAGTTCACTTCAGAGAGTGATCCTTGAGGCAGAATGCTGCTGCAGTTCTGCTCTCCCTTCTCTACAGGACATTTACACCAGGAGATGTAGGTCCAGAGCAGGACTGCACAGACGGCTGCACTGCATGTACAGTTATAATGTTGGTGCTGGATGGTCATGTGACTCTGCCTACCAAAAAGAGACAGAAATGACTTCCACAGTAAGCAAAAGTAATGAAGAGCTGCAATGCTAACAGAGATCTACAGGTGAGATTGTGTTGTTGTCCAATCTACATAAGATGAGCCTTGTTGCCATTGGTGTGGTGCTTAGCACTGTTACATTAAAGCAAGAGGGCTCTGGGAACTCTCACAATTTAAATAGTGTGTGTTTATAAAGCACCTTTTCTTAACATTGCAAGGTGCTTCACAAGGAAAATGAAAATGAAACAGAAAATCAGACATGTATTGCCTAGCCGATAATGTGTTAAAAAATTCTGACTAATAAAAATTACTTTGGTGATGATGGATTATTATTCTTGTTTAATAGTAAGAATGTGGTTGTAGAGGTTTTGAATTATTCGAGCTAATCACACTGTAAATACCACTTCGCATTTTCAGATATCTAAATTATAGTCAGATTAAACCTTTTATCTTTTACAGCTGCTTGCCAAATCTTGTTAGCTGGTGTTACCTTCAATTCAAGATCACAGGAGCAGAGGGCAGACAGGCAGGGTAAAAAAGAGAGAAAAAAAAAAGATCTTAGCCAAGATCTAAGACGACTTTAATTGGTAAGACCAACAGCCTAGACAGAGATAAGTTCAAAAAATGGGTGGGTTACACCTGAGTGCAAAAGCCCCAAAATATCCCCAATGGGAAAAATGCCATTTGGGACAGTTGCAGTTACACAATTTGGTCACCAGGCCAAATTGCTTCACTGCCCAGCATTGATCCTGGGAGCCTGGCATTAAGGTGGTGATGGTGAATTGCAGAATCTTTGCTAGTTGTCTGTGGAAACGGAGGAGGTTACTTGGTTACGACAGTAAAGCGAATTAGATGCTGTACCTCTACACTCTACACACTTTACAGTGAAATGAAAAATTTACTTTCAACTGAAAAGAGGGCTTTGGACCACTGAGTAACAGTCCAGTTTTTTCTTCTTAGCCCAAGTAAGGCCATACTGATATTATCTCTAATCTATTTACTCTAATTATCTCTCAAAATTTTCTGCACTAGGTTTTTCATTTCTAGTTTAATCTAGTTCTGATTTGATTCATTACATTTTTATCAAGGCAAGGCAGACAACTACACAACTGTACCTGATAACTTTATCTGAGATATCCATCATGTGTTGCAGACCTGTAATGAATGTAGAGCCCATGAAGCAATGTACTCACAGTGAACATTTGGAAAAACCTGCCATTAATTGAAATATTAACCAGGGCAAATTGTGAGGGTTACAAGAATTTACTACCCAAAACCAGTACATTTAGTAATAAAATTATACATGAGCTCAAGTCAGGGTTAGTTTAAATTTAAATAAATCATGCAACACATACATCTGATTCATACACTGTGTTAGATAAACATAGAGATATGACAGTGTGAAAATCAGCCCATTATTTCATAATGTTGCTCAGTTTAGGTGATTTTGACCATTTTTTGTGGAGAATGTGTAGAACAACACTGTTTCTATTTTTAAATGTGAACCTCACAGTCAAGGGTTAGTATCAGATTTTTATGGTCTGCAAGTATGTATGCGTGCGTGGAATACGTGTGTGGGCGCCTGTATTCTTGTAAAAGTATGCATACGCACACATGCATGTAAGAATGTATGTTCTTCTCCATGCAGACTGAGTATTTCACTTGTACAGTTGCTATCTATATGAGTTCTGCAGATGCTAAATACCTTACAAGTTGCTAAACCAAAACAAAATTGTCAAAGTAGACCAAAAATTCCCAAATTATAAAAAAAAAATTGTTCACCTGTGGTTATACAGTAACTGATTTATCACACAGTGGAAGGTCCACCATTATGTCTAAACAACTCCTACAGCAGATTCCTTTTTTAGTTTATAACTTTAATGGATATGAACTCAATTGAGCTGCTCTCTGCTCATTTTTGACCTCTTCAGTTTACTGAGGACAAAAATGACAACACAGATTTCAGAGAATCTGTGGCCTTATGCTACTGTATCTTAAGTGGAAATCAGAATTCGGCATCTATTAGATTCATACTGCTTCCACTAGAGAAACAGAAAAAACAGGGACTGCTTTTTCCAAACCTCTGGATAAAGAATGGTCTGAAACCACAGTCTTTACAGTTTTCTTGTGAAAACTGGACTTGTTCGTAGTATTCACAGTTGTAGGGGTGGCCTAAGAAATAAACAGGAAATACATCATCCACAAAGTGTGCCCATGGGAGTTTGAGAGGAGTTTCCTGACTTTGAGGAATGCTGGCCATTGTGCCATGTGCACAGCACATCTGTGACTGCTGAATGTCACAGTCTACCAAGGCTTCAGTGACCCCACTTAGAAAAATAGTTCAATATGATTTCTTGTAAGTCCCTAACCTTTAACTGGAAGAGACAATTGAACTGCTGTATAGAACAAAATTAAATAAATTTGATTTAGTTTTAGAAGTTTTAAAAATGGAAAACATGCAATGGAGCATTGAATTCATCAAAATACAGAAACACAGTCACGTGTTCAAGAACCAGCATCAAAGAAAGTTGTTGTCACAGTCGGACATCATGGTGGAAAAGTTAATCACTCACTGAGTTTTCCTCACGTTTCTAAGAAAAACAAGGTGGTATTTTATATGTTAAAGAAAGGTTCATATTCTCTGACCTATTCTATTCAACCCACCCAGCTTGAATGGAATAGCTATAGATTTAAACTCCACATAAACCCTTATGCAAATGATGAATCAGCACTGGGGCATACAGTACATCTGTTATGTTTACTTGTACTGTGATGTATACTTGTAGATGTATATATCACAGATATACATATGTATACAGTTTGAACAAAGAAGCTTGCATTACAGCACAGTTTATACATTAGAAAGATCTCATAGGTTACAACTAGAGAGTTAATACAAAGATCTGATCGTGATAAACTGGAGTATATCTACCACGTAATTGCATTTCTCAAAAACACTGAAGCATATGTTAAGTCAGTCATGTTTTGATGTGGTTACAGAAAGCTAAGCTCCTAGAACATTTTCCACAGAGAATCTTACATTTAATAGCTGCACCTTCACTGCTCTGCTTGTGTGTCAGGATTCTTTCCATGTGTTCTTGCCAACCACAATTTTACTTCTCAGTCACATGGATTGTTTCTGGGCAATTGGATTATGAGTATAGAACAAGTCCTCAGTTTAGAGAGGCACATTAAAAATGGCTTACCTTTGTCCCAATCACATTAGTTCCGTACAGAGCTGCCAATTAAGAAGCAGTCTATGGTCCTCCAGCCTGACCTTTATTGGTTAAACAAATTTGATGTGTGTGGTTTTTTGCATTGAGGTAGAACTGGAGGCACTGGGAAGCAAGGGCAGAGATAAGAGACACAGACTGATAGAGCAAAGGGGCAGTTATCAACTATGGAAGTGTTTACTGTTACATCAGCAGAAAATACTGTGATGTGTTTATCTGGTGAAATTTTGTCATTTCTAATTAAATAAAATAAACTGACTTATGAAAGTCATAGTCACTTCATAACATCCCATCTTGGAGACATAATGCTATGTTTTCCTTATATTATTCTTCTATCAGTTTTATATTATTATTTACCCATACTTGCTTCATTGCACTGAATAAAACATAAAAAACATGTAAAGAAGTAGGTGAGAAAATACTAACTGTTCTTCTAAGTGCTGGATGTGGAAACTAGTGCATAGCACACTTCTTATCACACACCATAAACCTCATGCGACAGTAATGTTGACCTCTTTTAGACAAAGATACTGCTTTATTGCTATTAAGTTGATAGTTTTGCCTATTTACACTAAGCACAACACGGCCAACAGAAGATGCTCCAGTTTTCCTTTTAACAGCTGTAGGGGCATGCTCTTTATGCCTACAACCAATACATTATATGTTCGAAGCTATCATAAATTTCATGCTGTCCACAAACAGTCCACATTCTCCACAAGAATGATAAGTCATAGAAAGTCATTGCTGAAAGAGGTGGACATTTGCAGCAGAAAATTTGCATTCATAGTATCAAGTGACTCCTGAACTAGTTTCACCTAGGTGAGTTTCACCTCACACCTATCTGAATAGGCTCGTTAATGTGTGTGAGGTGAAACCAACCTGGAGGATATATTTGTGGCCACTAGCCAACTTAACTCAGATTGATAAAGTTCTGTGGATGCAGAACGAAACGTCTCTACTTGGAAGAAAGAAGTCCAGTTGCCATGACTCAATCTTCAGACAACTTTACCTGGATGACTGAGAATCTTCACAGACTATGTTTTGTTTTGTTTCTCTTTTTTTAAATGTAGTGTATTTAAAATATATATTGTTTAAATATTACATGGTGTTAGTCAAATTGGTTTATACATATTGAATGTGATCTTAGGGTTTGGCAATAAAACATTACCATAAATTCACTTAGCAATCTCAGACTGGGGTGATAGTTGACCTTTCAGCATGACAATGGCCTAAAGCAGTGGCTTAACGACAAATCTCTGAATGTCCTTCAATGGCCTGGTCAAAACCCAGACTTAAGCCCCTTTTTGAAGCCATTTTAGTCAGGTTTGACAAGTACGGCAGGTCAGAGGTCATTAGAAAAGTGGAGAGCAACTGGAAATTACTTGATGTCCTGGAGTATCATATTCTTCATGTATGTTGGCAATAATTTAATCAGTCTTATTGGCTGAACTATAAATTAGGAAGTCAGGTTAGTATTGGTGACCAAATTAAGAGTCAAAAAATAATTGCATATTGGACTGTGGCCAAAAACATGTGAACATCTAGAAAACTTACCATAGCTACTTGTTAGCTGATATATTATGCTTGTATTATTTTTTGTTTGTTTGTTTATTTTTGAGGAATGAAATAAAAAATCTATTCTCAGGTTGGTTTAGATTAATTCAGATGTAATTCATAACACACATGAGAAACACCAAAGAATCTGCTTAACTATCACACTTCACATATGGTGACATCTGAATCTGCAGGAGCTTTTAAAATATAATCTATAAACATTATTGGGGTATTTATAACATAAACAATAAACGTCTTTGTCGTTAATGTTCAGCTTCAGCATTTTCAGTTGATTATGTAAGCTTCTACTTCTTACCAAGACAGAAGTAAATTTCTTTAAGGTGGTACCAGTTGCTGGAAGAAGAAAAATGTAGACTAAACCAACAACAGGCAAATCTTCATTTCTATATTTCATTGTTGGCCAACTTTCTTTTACCATTATGCAATAATGAAAAGTACAGAGGTAAGATGACGTGCAGGGGCTATCTACAAAGACAAAACAGAGCAAGATAGGTCAAACACAAACACATCCTGTCGTGGGTAAAGAGAATGTTTTCACCTAACTATGTGTTAATGTATCTGACTCTTTAGATGTGTAGTCCTTGTTTTTTTTTCTTTCTGTTTTCCACAGTCATTTTCTCTGGCTTTACCTCTCCCTCTCTCTGCATCTCCTCTGCCCTCTCATTTATAATCCTGTTTGAGCTGGTTTCTAGTCTGCAATCTGTCACAGAATGAGTACGGTCCTGATGTTATCATGTCCGTCAGCAGTAGATGTCTTAAAAGGAGAGGAAGGCCTTTGTGTCACGCACGAACATCTGCACACATGTCCAAATGTTTGTGTCCTTGGGTGTATCTCTTTGGATAATGAAAAGAAAAAAAACAGACACAACACATATACTGGCAGTAGGCATACTGAACCGTCACTTTATGGTAACAAATACATTTTTATGGTTTGTCACCATTTCTTTAGTGTCTACGCACAAAAACTATTAAGTATTAAACTCTCAGCTAACTAGACTGGGACTTTTCATGTCTTGTCACCTCTTCATCACATCTGATTGTAGGCTGGATTGAAACTGAAGAGTTACTGATTTTCTATAGAGCCTTTAGTGACTTGGAGACTGACAAAGCTTTTTGGCTGTTGAGGTATATATAATGTGATTTCTAGGAGATCGCGTTGAACGACTGAATGAAGCCGAAACATGCTTAAGGCCAATAAATATTCTTATAATAACATGATGTGTTGCAGTCCTATAGCAGTGATTTATAATAATACATCTTAATCCAAGTAAAAATAGTGTCAACACACAGAAATAATTGAACTGCCACCACTTTTAACAACATTCACATTCATATTACTGCAAATTCATATTGCAGAATGAAGTTTGGGCTGGTTGATTGTCAATAAAGCATTTACATTCATAAATTAAACATGATTGTTTACCATTGATGGCATCAATGCATCTGATGGTGCCCTATACCATTGGTCAATATACTTATTTTTGTTATTTATTCATCTTTCCATGACCTTAGCTAGAATAAACCCGAATCAATTGGATGGAAATGGATGGTTGAGTACTTTTCTTAATTCAATTATCCAGCCAAAACAATCGCACATATCCTACAGATTTGGAGTAAAAGACTTCCTGTTTAATTTATTCTGCATTTGTACAACAAAGTCCAGGATAAATTCAGCCAGGAAAACTTTATCTACTTTGTCTTGGTTTTGTACAATACCAATATATTCTCAAGGATATATATGTATGGATTATATTACTTATACTTTATAAGTATTATAGAAGTATGTATATTTTAACTTAAGTTATACTTTAATAGAGACTAAAGATTAGCAGTGGAAACTTACATTGTGTATAACTATGTTGAACATGGTAGTTTGGGATACATTAATACAGTTTACTTGACTATAATTAATCACTTTAAGATCATTTTAAAATACAGTACAGGCCAAAAGTATAGACACATTCAATGTGTTTTGGGGTGAGCTGGACCGCAGAGTGAAGGCAAAGGGGCCAACAAGTGCTAAACACCTCTGGGAA
>JAUYWH010000018.1:19959025-20031649 GCA_034779795.1 Ctenopoma multispine | reverse complement strand
AATGTAAATGGTCATGAAAATAAAGAAAACAACATTGAATGAATTGAATGTGTCCAAACCTTTGGCCTGTACTGTATATAAACGCACATATTAATGTGTATTAATATGACTATTTGCTTATTGATGAAAATAATATTAGACTGGATCATATAGTCATCTGAAAGGTAACCACTGTTGTGAATAACAAATCAATTTAAAATCAAAACAAATAAAACATTACAAATCTCATATAGTGATAGGTAAGGTATTGGTAGTTTAGGCAATTTCACAATTAAATGTGAAACAGGGATTCAAATTTTGATCAAAGATCCAGCAGGTCCTGTCCATGGACTGGAGTCTGTGGACAATATGCAATTCAAATTTGAAGAAATCCAAGACTATATGTAGAGAACATGAAGCAATGGAAGACAGCTCATGAAGCATGGAGACAAATACAATGCTGAATAAAATGGCATGCAACTCAATATTAAAATGCAGTTTGTTAGGCTAACATTTGGGAGGCAAATTATGACCTATGGATAAACAAATATTCTCTTTGTGTTATACAGAGACAGATGATATAATTGTGACATTGCTTGCATGGCTGGAAGTTGCAGGAAAATCTTCTCTTAGTTAAGTTTTTCATAGAGACACACAGATTGCTCTTAGTCTAGCTGTAGACACTGAAAATGATGAGTTACAATGACCAACAGTTCACTAACCAGAGCAGCCAGACTGTGTGGCATTTATTGTTTATAAATCCAGATCTTCAGTGCTGGAGACAAAGTAAAGGGGCCCTGTGGCCATGTCAACCTAATGATGGCAGGCAAAGGTAGCTAATTGGATTGGCTTAAGTCCCCCGAGGCACAGTATTAGAAAATCCTAATCAGTGTCACTGGTAGAAAGACAAGGGGTGCTTAGCTTTCACAACCAATTAGATTTAGCCATGCAGCTAAGTACCATTAATACAAATTGCAGAGAATTCCCCTCTTTCAGACAATAGTCTTTAAAGTTGTTCTTTATCTCATGAAATCTAAGAAAGTAGGATGACTGTGGGAAAGATTGTTGTAATAATATCTTTCAAATGCACTGAAAAGGGATTTTCTACACCACTTTTTCCCACCATCCTTCACAAAGACATATGGTGACTGCCACGAAACAGAAAATGCTATTTGTGATGTGCTACACAAATCCATGTAAATAAAATATAAATTTAAATTTAAGACCAGTTTGTCTTTAGAAGAGGAGCCTTAACAGCACAATTCAAAAAGACATGATTAGTAGGTCTACCTGCTGTTCTGTCTTATGTTTTTAAACTATGAACTAACACCAGATGTTATCACAGAGAAGTTTTTATTTCTGATACTGAAAGGTTTTTGTATTGTTTGAATACTGGGAAGCTCTAGGAACATAAAGCAGTGTCTTGTGGTTGTTAGCATTAACACCCATAGACCAAAAAGACAAAACACCTTTGCAGGAAGTTTGACATATGCAAAGGGTGCCATCTAGTGGATGTTAACCATATTGTTAAAGCAGAGACGTATGCGCTTCATTCAGTTATACCAAGTGAAAACCCATAATGGAAGAGATGATGGTCAAACATGGACTGCTGTCCATGTCCAGGCATTCTTAGATCATTCTGGCATTAGAAGTGTTCAAATGTCATATTTAAACATTAGGAGACAGGGTATGTGGCCAGGGATTGCACTTAATTTCATTTGCACGTTAACTCTGATAAAGTTATAGTGAGCATATTTTAAGTTTGCACAGAAGGGAAAGTGCAGAACATTGTTGCCAGACGTACGATAATTATAATAGTTCCCATCGTATCGTATTATCGTAAATTTCATAATATACAAGAGTTTGACCCTTTTATTTTATGCCTAAGTTGTTTTATTAAAATGACTAAGTACAGATCTTTTTTTTTTCAGCCTGCACAGACATATATTTTGCTTGTTTATGTGCAATGGTCTCACATGTCTTTACAGGCACGTGGTGACTCCACACAGGTAGAGGCACTGTAATGCCCAGAGGAGGTTTTAACAACTGTTCTGTAGGTAGAAATTGCATTTTAGACTATAACATGCACAGTCTGTGATAATGTGTTATTCAAACTGATTGTCTGAGCAACATAAGAATGCAAATTGCGTGCGTACAATAATTTTCCAAAAAAAATGGATAATTTTAAGCTACTGGTACGATACTTCAGCATTTAATATCTGGGAACACTGCTGCAGGATTATGCCATGTGAGAGCAGCACGACCATAATGTACGAGGTACTAGGCTCAAAAGTAAAAGGAAGTAAAAGATCATTGTGAGCAGGCCCCATCCTAGCAGTACCATTACCCCCAGATTCTCAAGTCTCTCCCTGTGCTGTAAACAAGCTGACCCTTGTGGGCCTCATGTTTCCTGGGACTTGTCCTCCGTGATTACGTGTCTTTTCACAAGACTGAGTAATTGTTGTGGAAGAAAAGATTGTGTCAAGCTCTGACTGCTGCTCAGTGAACCTCGCGAGTACACAGCACTGCATGAGTTAGTCAATCTAGGAAATAACCTTATATGGTTGAAGGCATCTCATGTATTTTGTTCCCAAGCCAGCAAGTCAGTGAGAGAGAAAAAAACCTAAAAAAACCTTTTTTGCGTCAAAGCCACAGCTTGTCTGGAGAGTGGAGAGAAAAGAATAAAATGGGCAGTAAAAGTTCAAAGGTACCAATTAGCAACCAAAGAGTCTTGACATTTGCTAAATGAAAACAAATGAAAAAGAGGAGTGAATGGTTGTGTTTCATGTTTCCACTAAAGAAGTTAAATAGCCCACAAACATATTTGTCCATTATGGCGGTTTTATATATAGATACAGTATCAACAACGAGCAGTTCTGTTACACCGAGATCTTTTTAAAACATTTTGGTAGAAACACCAAAAAAATATTCAAGACAAACATGTTCTAAAACCTTTGCAATTCAAAAAGAGCAGTTTCAGGATCTGCAACTGTTTTAAACGGGGCCTCTAATAACAGTTTTACTAGGGAGTCTTTGATCTGCTGCTTTTATGGTTTGAGAGTAGCTACTATTCTTAGAAAGAGGAGGGTAAAGTTTACCCGCTTTCAGTGATGTTACTGAGTCTTTCCTCATTCTAGCTTCAACATCTGCAGACATCTCAATTTAAAGTATTTTTATTTATTATCCTTTTGTGAATGACCAAGTAAAAAAGTTAAACTGTCATTTAGAATGAGGTCATAGACAACTGAGGCACTCGTTTTCCTCTTTTCAAAACCATTTTTTTCCCTCTTTTCCCTTCTGTGATTCCTCTTCACTAATGTACTGTGACTATTTTCCAAACTGCCACGTTGCTGTCTGTGCACTTGGGAAAGGCCCACATACACAGTAGACTGACTGTGTGTAAACCTTGAACAGACAAGGTTCACTCTGTCGGCTGACAGCACGAGCGAATGGGGGTCAACCTACACACTCTACACTATCTGCACTCTTTCACTCTCACTCTGCATAACTCAAGGATGACAACCTAAACTCTTCAGGTGTGAGCCTCACAGGCTACTTCTTCTCCTTGTCAGGTGTGAGTATCTTTCCAAATGCACTGTTGAAACATGCATACCCTTTCTGTTGACACAAAAAAAAAAACCCAGGAGGGGCTGGACTGTGGGCGGGGTGTATGATAATACACTTCAGAGGAAGTGAGCGCAGTGTAGTGGAATGTAGTTGCCATTAGTGGGAGTTGAGCTGAAACAGGCTAGCAGCTAGCCTGCTATGTTTTGTCTGAGCTGGAGACGGAGAGAAGAGTGATGAAAACATGCCTCACTTCACAGTGGTACCAGTGAAGGACCAAGCTCAGTCCAGCTATGACAGTCTAGAAGGGATTAACTGGGTGGATTACAGGGACACTGGACAGGACTACCCTGATCATCAAGATACTGTCAGTTCTGATGGTGAGTCTTACTTTTTACACAGATTTTCTTTATCTCTCAGCTTGGACCTAAAGTGACTAACGTAGAAGTTTTGTAGTTGAAAAAAAGTGTCCTCAGCCATGAGTTGGGACATTACAGCATGGGGAGGCTTTGCTTTGTCCTGAGAGACTTCTGAACAGCTGGTTGTATGGTTACCATGGCAATTCTCCAGGGCCAGAAAGCAGTTTTCCTACAGCAGACATGTCTGTTTTTGACAGCACATTTTAGGTAAAGTTGTAGAAACACTTCACTTATCATTTTGGAGGTGTTTTATTTTTCCTGGCTGTGGAAGCCTTTAAAGAAATACAGGGACACATAAGTAACAAAGGGAGAGCAATGAAAGGGTTGAGAACCATGGGGGGAAAAACACCAGGGGGGTAGGGCTGTGTGAGGGGGGCCGGTACTGCTGCAACAAGAAAAGGCCTCAAGTGCTTCCTCACACAAAAGATGGAGCTTTCTTTGTGCCAGGGGAGGATTTCCCTTCACAGAGACGGGCTCCTCAACAACACAGAAGCAGATCTCTCCCTCCTCGCTTGTCTCTCACTGTCACTCACTTGTTTCTGCACTGTATCGACATAGAAGGAGGGGGGCCGGTGCCAGACAGATAAGAAAGAGCGGAGAGAGGGAAGACAAGAAAAAGAGCGTGGAGTTTGTAGCCCCTGGGTAGGATTATGTGAAAGCAGCACTGATTTGTGTGGGCTGAGGGAGACATCCAACTTGGGAGCAGGGCTTTTTAAATGAAAGACCCACATGGGCGTGGCCTGCAAATGAAGCACCCACGCTTACCAAAAGGCCCAGAAGGCTGGGCAAGGCGCAGTCCTACACACTGACTGGCCATCCATTTATATAGCAGTCTGTCTAGCAGTAAATGTCACACTGTCTGTGAGCTCACTATGACTGAATAATGTTATAAGGGATAAGAGTTCAAGGCTGAAAAGTGAATCAAACTTTGTTTCTCAGTTAATGAACACCCAGTAAGTAAACTGGCTAGTTTACTGTGCCTAGTAAGTGTTTGTGCTTTAGTGTGCAAGAACATATGTGAACTTTTTTTTTTTTGCAAGAAAACTATGCC
The DNA here is from genome assembly GCA_034779795.1 of Ctenopoma multispine. Taxonomy (NCBI): domain Eukaryota; kingdom Metazoa; phylum Chordata; class Actinopteri; order Anabantiformes; family Anabantidae; genus Ctenopoma; species Ctenopoma multispine. The sequence goes on along the minus strand of JAUYWH010000018.1, from coordinate 20,026,636 downwards.
ATGCAGATAAGTTGATCTTTGCCTGAGTAAAACACACAGGCTCATGTCTAGTGATATTTTAAACATAACAAGAATGAATTTCAGCACATGTTGGCGTACAGTAGCTGCTCGCATGTTTCTGGAATGCATCAAAGTCAGACTTAAGATCTGTAATAGCAGAAATGCAAGTGAATACATGTAAGATTTATCTATATGTGTTTAAAACAGTGGCCCTCCTATGACTCCAACAGGCAAAGCAACAACCATTAAACTTAAAAGACAGCTGTTGATTGGAGGTGTCTAATAAGTGGATGGGGGAAGAAGGAAGTGAGAGTATGATAAATGATCAGATGGAGTAAAGGGCACACATAATGTTTCTATTAAATTTCAATCAAAGATGGAAACCAAACTATAAGAATTACTCAAGCCAGTGTGGTTGAGCAAGCAATACGTGTTATGTTAGGCATGAACTGTACATACTACTGTTCGTTGTTGCTCTGTCCTACAGGGAAAATATGTGGGAACGCAGTCACTGTGGTAAAACAATCCAAAAGTGGCTGCATGTGCTGGATGATTTCATCATGGGAGTGGTGGGCTTGGGTATGACTGTGTGTCTCAGCCGTAGCGTGGCGTCTGCAGTGTGGAGGAAGTGAGAGTATACAGTGCAGAGTCTGTTTAAAGCTGTGGACTCAGTTCAGCACAGGACAGGAGCAGCTTTAACACTGTGGTCAAGAGCAACTACCCCGAAATAGTCATCGTGTTTCAGGGCTGAAAAGTGTTGCTGTTGTTGCTCCTCTTAGTTTCTGGCTGCAGCATGAAATACTACAAAAAGAAGAGTATATGTGTGTTTATTGAACAAAACCTGCCCCCCTTAGGCAACCAAGAATTGTCTTTCTTCATTTTTAGTGTAGAAGGCATTAAAATATTGACTCATTTCAAATGTGTGCAGTGTTTTAGAAAATGAAGATGTCTACAGATGGGCTTTGAACTTATGCTTTGGAAAGTATAGATTTGAGGGTTGGCTTGAGCTATGCTGTAAACACAACATTGACATACATCCAGCAGACAAGTAGCAACACAGTTTCTGGGAAAAGTTTCAGTTTTTTGTATCATTTGCTGCTCAGTGCTTCACTGTGTCCACTAGCGAGTGGCTAACTTTGTCTGTATGCAGTTTGGTGCTGGATAGGCAGCACCACACATTTCTTTCCTTTGTGTTTGTCGCTTTTTTTTCCAGTGTTGAAAAGAGCTGCTTGCTGTACTGTTGATAAGAACAGAGACCGAACCACAATAGGCCTAGTTGCGGGACAAAAAATAAAGCTGAGCTGACAGATGCTGAACTTCCTATCATTCATGGGAATTGCATTGGTGATTATGTTCTATCCACCACTACTCTTTTTTATAAAATAGAGCAAGTGTGCCATCTAGCCTGGGGAATGATATAACTCCCTCTTCCTTGCGTTTACCTGAAACCGAACAGGTCCAGGACTGAGGATGTGGCGCAGTCAGGACGTTCCTAATTCAGAACAGGGTGACCAATCCTGTCATGCTGTCTGGCATGTCACTCAGATAGGCCTTGAGAGATAAACACACTGTGGAGCAGCAGTAATGTGCAGCTGATGACAGAGTTAGAACAACACACAAGACAACACTAAGTTTAGAGCATATAACTATTTAAAGCTCATCCCGGATGATGAAGAAGGTCGTTCAATTATTTGTCATGCTACCGATGGTAAATCTGTCCTGGCAAACATGTGCCATCTTTACTCAGCCTGCTCATTTGCATCAAAGTGACAACAGGGTGAGCAGAGCAGCTGAGACACCTCCAGCTGTTCCAGTGCATTCCTGACTTCCTCCTATGGAGTCTTTGCCACTGCTTTACTTTAGACACAACAAAGAGAACAGTACAAACCAAAGACAGTCCTACATACAAAAACATAACAGTGTATTTCACAATTCTTCAGCCCCAGTTAAGGTTTGTAATACAGGAAACTAGAAGTAATGGCAGGCAACGGAAGCAACAGAGTGCTACTTAATTGCATTGTCAAAAACTTGTACCTAAAATATTAAAATATAAGGGATGTACTATCATTTTGAAATACAGCATTTTAGCAAGTAAATTCATTACTTTTCCAATCTGCTCTGTGGATATGATTTAGAAAACACTGTAACTGTCGATCTGCTGTTGTGGTGGTGTGCTGTTTATGATATATGCACATACTGTAGATATAGATACATAGACACTGTAGTAACTTCTCATTCTATGATCAGTACATGTAACAGTCACACAATGGAAACATCAATAAGTATGAGATGTTTGTACAGCAGTTTTAAACAACATTAAATGCATGATACACAAAGGATACACACTTTTGGTTTGTTAGTCATTAATTCTACAGCAATTGACATCCCCATTTAGATAATTTGTGTCCTTGTTGTGTGATGCATGCACCTCGTCCTACCCACCTTCACCCCCTGAGGTAATCAGACTGAGCTGACATCCCCTTCTCATCATTAGCACACATCAAAGCTAATATGTTTTGCTGTACCGCTCAGCAGGTTAGCGTTCCTCCGCTCTGTTCAGATGCTGCTCCACATGAAACATAAAATTGGCCCATTACTGGAACAGGATTGTGTTGTTCCTTGCCACAGGCTAGGGAGGAGAAAAAAGTCAAATGAAACATAACTTTATTAAAATCTAGAATTGCATATTTACAGTTTTAATATGCATTTATAAAACATAGTTGGCTTGTCATGATCAAAATGTTAGCTTTTTATACTGTGAAGGCCTATGAATTTAATGGAAAAATACAAATGTGTATTTCACATGAATAAAGCATTTCTCTGCGGTTTGATACACTGCATACCATGCCCCAATATTATGTACAGTATACCAAGCCGAAACTTGTAGTGTACCTCCACAGTGATGCACCATGTACTGTATACACCCCCAATACATGAATGAACCAACCAGACTTTGCTTTGCTTTCAGAATTTCCACAAGTCATAATGGTGAGGTGAGGTCTAGGATGGTACCAGTACAAATGGTACCAGTACAAATGGTACCAGTACAAATGGACTAAAGCAAATCACATAAAGCAACGCTCCAAATAAGTCTTGTCAAAGTTATTCAGTCTTATGATAGGTTGCTCCCTGCTGCTGATTTACACACCTTGTTGACAGTTAGCTAGAGGTCAAATGTGCCTTGACAATGGGATGCTGGAAAGATGTTTTACAGGCCTAAATTCATAATAAGCTCAATGATCAAGTTAATCATATTTGAGCTGCTGCCATGCATCAGTTCTTATTAACTTTGTCTTACAAGGTTGCACAGTCACCCTAGCTGTGCTTTGAAGCAAGCAAGCTTTCAAAAAAGAAAAAGGGGAAATGTACTTTTTAATACACACACACACACACACACACACACACACACACACACACACACACACTAACCTAAACCCAGTTCTAACCTCAACTCTAAAACCAATTATTAACCCTCAACCAACCCTTTCAAGGTGCGAGAAATTGTAAGGGGCGGTACTATGTCAAAATGTCCTTATTTAAATGGTATAAAATTCGAACCAGTCCTCACTCTGCTTAAAACAGTCATCATTCTTCTGGCCATACAAAATCTCGCACACACACACTCACTCATGCCTCTAAACACTCATCGATTGAGAACATTTTTGCCAACTAACTTCAAAAAGTACAGTGGGCTAAGCTGTACGACTTCTCTACATCTTAGTTTTAAGCCTTAAATGTTTATTGAAGAGAATGTTTGGCAAAGAGGCTTTTCCAAACCCTAAGAAGCTAATGGACAGCGATATTGTTTTCCAGGGCTAATCAGCTTTTAAGTGCAGACACAGTACTGTAACACTTCTCTCTCTTTAACGTTAGAGGTTTTCAAAATATTTATCCACGTAAACTGTGCCTGTACATGTAAGTCCTAAAACAGTTTAATGTGTTATAGGTTCTGTTCTGTCTCTGTGAATATTCTCTTTGCATATTTGATCTGAGACGTTTGTTTGTGTTGAGCATATGATTTTTGCACTTTGAAAAGACTTGACAACCCAGAATTTTCTATGGGAATTGATCTGGTTGTAGAGACACATTCAATTATACCCTGACAAATAGTCAGACTGTAAAAATATTTGCTTTGGGCTTTTGATTCCATTTGTGGTTGACTAGTATGACAATGTAATAGTGGTGGTCAAACCTGTGATATTTATTTGTTGTCTTGGAGGTCTGTAAGAGCTGTTGTTAATGGTATAAGACTGACAGCACTTATAAATACATATACTTCAACACCTTATTCAAAGTGGGTGTTCCTGACAGAAAGACAAAAAAGGCTTCATGAGCTTATAATATTTTAAACAACAAAGACATATTTTAAATATGTCAGCTCCCATCAATTTTAGACATACTTACTAAGAAGCCTAAACATGTGCTGTCAACTGCTACTGATAATTTCATAATGAAATACACAGTATGATAATAAAATACAAAGTATCTTGTGTACACATTTTCATTTGCACATAGAGTTTCTGATCTTCTGGCTTTGGCTTGAGCTGTTTTGGTTCTGGCACAAGTGACATGTTGGTACACGCTGTTGTAAAGCGTATTCGCTGTTCTCAGCTCACAGCACGGCTCTTTTTTGGGCCTTCATAACAGGCCTGTTAATCTTTAATCTTTTAAATTAGACTTTTACTGTGAGGTTATTAACAATAGACCCCCACTGAAAATTCAGCCTATTGTCAAAGTGAGTTTTAAATGACCTGTCCAAATGATGGAAAGACTCGGAAGCCAAGATTTAACACTTAGATTTAGCATTAAGGTAGTTATGTATAGCTTGGGGCAGGTAACAGTTCTTGTCAGGAAATAGTGACACTTCTCTCATTTTAGGGTAATGAGCCTTTTGTTTAAATGGTGTGTTTTGATTTCATTGCGCTGTTGGCAAGGTGACACTAGAGGACAGTGTGGAGTAAAAAGTCATGCATGCCCTCCCAGCGGTTAAAATAGCTTAAAATAAGAAAATAAATAAAATGTCCTGTAAACCAATAATATGACTTCATATATGACTCTGATATAGTGACCTGTCATTTTCAGTTAAAATTAGAACTAGAAATGGACAAGCTTTCCTTGAAAACTTGTCAGCCTGGAGAAAGGAAAGTTATTCTTTATGGGATATAGGCAAGAAATTTAAATTTTATTTAAAAGGTGTGCACTATAATCTCCAGAGACATGCTGCAACTGAATATTACTAGAACAGAAAACACAAGAGCATATTTGTCCAAGAAGACAAGTACTTATGAGTGTCCTCTTTGAGAAACAGATGCCTCACTGCTCCTGAATTGCCTGCATCGTTGACTAAAACTAAAGAGAAACTAGTGTGTATACCTTGTGTAGGGAACTCACGTCACCTAGCTTCATGGAGGAACATAGAGTTGCCAAGAACAAATCCTACTAAGGTAGGAAAATCAGAAGAAAAGTATGCAGATACACAAAAAGTGGACTTGTAACCTGTAATCAAGTCTTGTGAGTGATGAGTTCAAGTTTGAGGTGTATGCTTCCAAGTGAAGGATACACAGAACAAATGTCAGACGGAGAGCTTATGAAAAGATCAAAGAAGCCTGCCTAACACCTTTAGTGAAGCATAGAGGTGGAAACGTGATGATCTGTGGATGCATTGGGAGAGTGGGCACATTGTGTGCAAGACTTTTTCAGTCAGTATGGAGACCACTCCATACTGTAGAGGTGTGCAAAACAATGACAACAAACATTCTTCCGAGTTGTGGAAGAATTATTACTCTCAATCACTATCCAAACCCTAGAAAACGCTGGACTGAAGAGTTCAAGAACACTGCTAAAATCAGCACAGCAGATCTTTGAAAAGTGCTGCAGAAGAACTGGGCCATAAATCACCCCTGAATATCTGCAAAACTGATCAGTAGAATGCCACAGAAGTATCAGGAAGCTATTAATGTAAATAACTGTGCTTAAAAAGGAATTGTTGTTCACTTACAATTACAAGTGATTGAATAAAACTATTAAAATGATATAAGAGTACATGAGTGGTTAGGTGTTTCCAAACCTTTTCTTGCTTGAATTAGCACTCTTCATTCACCACCTCCCCCCTTCGTTGCGCACCATGTGTTAAATCAGGCCCCTGAATGAGTGTTCACACTGGGTGACCGGGTGTCCTGGATAGTAATCGACAATTCCCCAAGCTAGAGCACAGAGTTCTCCGTTGCAGACTGCACAGCTCATAACTATGCTTACCCACAGTGATAGTAGCAGCAGTGGGACACAGACCACAGGTGAGTGAGGACCAGCATTGAAGCTCAACCAACTCACTTGTAACCAAGCTGGCATATTTTCAACAAAACTGAGAAGATTTTTTTTATTTCATGCCCATTTTGTAAATGATTTTGGCAGACTTTTTGTTGGAGAATTAATTTGGCTTTGGAGATGCTGCTGTTAAAGTTTACATGCTCTAATAACCCGAGGTTAGGTAATTTTGAGGTAATGAGGTGTGTGCATGCCTGTTAATGCGAATGTGTGTGCTGTAAAGTCTGCAATGCTACTTTGTGTGTAATAATTGCCCCAGGCGTTGTTCTCATCTCTGCTTGATTCTCCTCTGCAAAAATAGAAGTTAATGAGAGTAAAATCTGATTATATGCCTGTTTATCAACTGGATTTCACTTTGTCAGTCTGTGCTGGTTTTGCTTTTCAATGCGACTACACTGAATGAACTCTGCTTTTGAAGTTTACTGCTACATAGAGATTATTGAGATGTATAAATTAATATTAATAGTGACAGGTAAAGGTCAGAAGGATATTGAAAACTACTGATAAGCAAAAAATATTGTTTTTCTTGTGTACTATAAATTACTGAAGAGGCAATTGTGAAGAACTGTTATTTCTTTACTTAATGAACATAATTTGTCACAGTAATAACACACAATAGACAGCCTTTATTAACTTTTTTTGACAAAACATTTTTCTTTTTACTCTCTAGAAATATATTTTATTTGTATGCAAACTTATGACAATGAATGCTTATAGACATGTTGCATATGAAACCTCAATAATTTTCCCATCTTGCCATTTTGTAAGTGAGCATTGCTGTCACTTGAGGTTTATTACTGAATACTGACACTACTGGATACTTTATGCTGCCACTGAATGTGTGGTTGTTGTTGTAAAAAATCATCTTTTTAAGGCAGGGTGATGCAGCTACGTTTGCAGGTTTACCACCATGTCTTTTGTCTAATTTACTATTAAGAATATGTCTTTATTATTATTATTTATTTTTTGTTTTTTTTTGTTAACCTGATGTCTTTTTTCTGTCTCCGATAGGACATGGGAACCACAAAGAAGACAGCCCATTTCTCAACAGCGCTGATTCTTTTAATAAGAAAAATGACTTCTATGACAGGAACCTGGCTTTGTTTGAGGTTTGTTATTTTTACTTTACCATATTTCTGTCAGATTATAGGCTGAAAGCAAACTCATTAAAGAAATTTCCTCCCTCTCTCTTCCACCAGGAAGAGCTTGACATCCGGCCTAAGGTTTCCTCACTGCTTAGTCGCTTGGTCAACTACACCAACATCAGCCAGGGAGCCAAGGAGCATGAGGAGGAGGAGAGTGCTGAGGCCTCACGTAGGAGGACCCCCAAGGTCAGGAGACAAGGCACACTATGCCTCATTGTTTTTACAATGTGTGCAATGGAGGCTAGTAACATTATCCTCCACCTCTTGCCCTCTCCCTATCTCAAAATCCAAGTACTAGTTTTCTATTAAGACCTGTTGACTGATGCCTATGGCTTTGCACATTCTGTAGTCAGACTGTGTCCATGTAAAACCTGGATACAGGCAAAGAGCAGATAACATGATTGAATGACCTTTAAAAAGTACATCAATCAATGCTGATGATCGATACACTTGTTTCCTGAAATGTCATGCTCAGTAGTCTCTCCTCTAACTTTACCCCACCCCCTCTTTTTTCTCTTATTAGTCTCCCAACATGGGCACTCTGATGGGAGTCTACCTACCATGTCTCCAGAACATCTTTGGTGTCATTCTTTTTCTCCGCCTGACGTGGATTGTTGGGATGGCTGGCATCGTACAGTCTCTCCTGATTGTCCTCATGTGCTGCTCCTGTGTTAGTTTGCGCACACACACACACACACATACACACACACACACACACAGAGACACACACACATGCACACTAGTGTGCTGGGTTGATTCCACTAACAATGTAGGACAGGAGTCAGCTTTTAATGCTAAGTCCATCAATACAAACCACATGGTTGTGTAAGCAGTAACAATTATTTAAGGTAAAGGATTTCACTTTAACTTGGGTTTTTATTTTGTACGCTTCCATAATCTAACCCTTACACAATAATCTGTTAACTTCCAGCCTGCATATGCTAAATAACTATGATTATGTTAGGAAAACTGAGCTCAGCTTTAGATGTCAGATTGATCATCAGATAATACCATACATGTAGCTTTAACTTGCATATGTGTTCTTCTCTATATGTTGTTTGCAGACAATGCTCACAGCCATATCGATGAGTGCCATTGCTACTAATGGTGTTGTTCCAGGTAATACTTGGGATTCTTTTACCCTGTCACTGGCAAAGCTCCGTGTCATACAATAGTTATATTAATACAGCAACATACTAATTTTCAATCTTGATAGCTCCCAATTGCATGAATGTATGAATTACTTTTTCCATATCTATTCTTCCACATGGGGGCAGCAGAAATGAACTGTTAAGTCCACAAAAATGGAACAATTTCCAAATAGATTTTTGTCTTTTGTAGCTGGAGGGGCTTACTTCATGATCTCACGATCTCTTGGACCTGAGTTTGGAGGAGCTGTGGGGCTATGCTTCTACTTGGGCACCACCTTTGCATCTGCCATGTACATACTCGGTGCCATTGAAATCTTCTTGGTCAGTTTGTTAAAATATTAATATGCCGGTTCCAGTTGAAGCTTTATTCCTTGACACTGTTCTGTATTAAAATATATCAGACCTTTCATACATTTTACATATGCTGGATATTCAGTAACTTTCCTGATTTTTTCTCATTTTTTCCTTCTTAGAAATATCTGGTCCCCCAAGCGGCCATCTTTCATGCCATAGACCATGCAGGCAGTGACAACGCCATGCTGAACAATATGAGAGTCTATGGTTCTATCTGTCTCAGCCTGATGGCTGTGGTGGTTTTCGTAGGAGTCAAATATGTCAACAAGCTGGCCTCTCTTTTCCTGGCCTGTGTCATTATCTCAATTGTCTCCATCTACGCAGGGGCAATAAAATCCCTGACTCATCCACCAGATTTTTTGTAAGTCTATGCTGAAGACTTGCTAAAATAAACATGTACAGGGAACCTTAAATGTTTATTCCACATAAAGATATAATACATATTTCTGTACTTTACTTACTTAACGTGTGGAAATATCATTTGATTAACTTTTGCTTGTGATGGTGATCATGTTGATTGTTGAAATAACAAGGATTATCACAGTAATAATTTTTCTGTCCATGTTATTGCTGTAGGATTTGCATGTTGGGCAACAGGACTTTGGTCAGAGATCGCTTTGATGTATGTAGTAAGGACAATATAACAGTACCCAATCAGCTCTGGGACATATTCTGCCTGTCAAGGAACATAAGCAGTACACAATGTGATGACTACTTCATCCAGAACAATGTGACAGAGATACAGGGCATTCCTGGACTGGGCAGTGGGATTATTAGAGGTAAATTCACTATTAATTAATTAACAATTTAAGTATAAGATGTTGGCTTTTGTTAGAAGATAACAATCACAACTCTACATTTTGCAGCTATAAATGTATTTATAGATATACTGCTATACTGGGGTAGAACACAGTATTAATATATCCCTTATATCTATTTATTATCAATTAGCACACTATGAAACTGTAAAAAATGAATAATTATGTGCCAAATTAACATGATGGATTTTTTCACAGCCAAAATAAAAGCACTGTTTTTGGGAATTAATGTCAATTTATCATCCTGCTTTATTATGAAGAGAATATACTAATGTAATGTTGCAGTCCTCTAATGTTAATGTGTTAGCTCTAAGTATCTGTTTCCTCTTCACTGTTAGAAAATATGTGGGGCAGCTACCTGCAGAAAGGTGAAATTTTAGAGAAAGTGGGGCTGCACACAGTGGACGCCCATGGTGCCATGGAGAACTTTGGCATGTATGTGTCGGCGGACATAGCTACATCATTCATGCTCCTGGTGGGGATCTTCTTCCCATCTGCCACAGGTATGCCTCATCACAATCCATAATCAGCTTTGGACCTGTCTCTAATTTAGCCAGTAGGGGTCATACTTACACAGTTTATACATATATTTTAGTTTCATCTGCTGTCTTTATTTTTTGCAGGTATTATGGCAGGCTCCAACAGATCTGGCGATCTCCGGGATGCACAGAAGTCCATCCCTGTGGGAACTATTTTAGCTATTACCACTACTTCACTTGTCTGTATCCTTATTTTGGTTATTTGACTCACAGTCTTTTCATGTACATAGGATAGGACAGCAGATCTTGTATACACTACGTCTTTGTGTTGCCTTCTGTTCCTTGACCTCTTTTATCCAGATATAAGTTCTGTAGTCCTGTTTGGGTCTTGTATTGAAGGGATAGTCCTAAGGGACAAGTAAGTTCATTTGCCTCCTACTGCCAGTTATTTCTAGAATCAAAGCATTTTTTTGTGAATAGTAAAACGTAACAATGGAAAAACAAACATCAGAAAACTTCATCATAAAAGTCTGATATTCAGTCTGCCTGTACTTGCAGGTTTGGGGATGCTGTCAAAAAAACGTTGGTGGTGGGGACTCTCTCCTGGCCATCTCCATGGGTTATTGTCATTGGTTCCTTCTTCTCTACGGTTGGGGCTGGCCTGCAGTCGCTCACTGGGGCTCCCCGACTTCTTCAGGCTATTGCCAAGGACAACATCATTCCTTTCCTCAGGGTTAGACAGCACACACTGTTAATCTTACATTGTGTAACAATTTCATATCACAAAAACAATTTAAAGTAACGTGCTACAGGACAGAAATGGCTCCTAGAAAATGCAGAACATACAGTCAGAGATAACACTTGTAGTCCTGTCATCTGTATGATAATTTAAATATTTAGGATACCTTCTAAATCACATGCACTATTTTGTACTGTAAATATTTGCATGTGGTAATATTCGAAACACAGGTTTATTTGAATATGATATGGCAGTAAACAGGAAGTGCTTTGCATTGCTCCATGTGAAAGTAATGTTTCTTTTTCGTTTCAGGTGTTTGGTCATGGGAAGACCAATGGAGAGCCTACATGGGCGCTGCTACTGACTGGTCTAATCGCTGAGCTGGGTATTCTTATTGCCTCGCTGGATATGGTGGCTCCTATCCTTTCAATGTGAGCTCAGATGCATTTACTCATGCCACATTTATAACACGTGCCTTGAACATATTGTACACCTCCCTTACATTCATTTCACTCAGACATGTCTGCATGACTTTCTTCATTTCCTATATTTCGTTCTGGCTAAACTACCCTCTTCTGTTTGTCTTTATTCAACAGGTTCTTCTTGATGTGCTATCTCTTTGTTAACTTAGCCTGTGCAGTTCAGACTCTTTTACGCACACCAAACTGGAGGCCAAGGTTTAGATATTACCACTGGTGAGTGCTGCAGTACCTCCACTAGACGTCTTACAGGGTTTGGGGGGAGTACTCCTTGTTTTCCTAATCAGGTTCTTCTGATAGTTTAAAATAAACAACTTTTCAATTAAAAGACAAAGATTTATGCTACAGTTGCCTTAATGAAAAGAATAATCTTTTAAACATAGTTGTAAATAAAAAAAACATAATTTCAGGTTTTATCTGTCACACCCACAGGGCTCTGTCCTTCCTTGGCATGAGTATGTGTCTGGCTCTAATGTTCATCTCCTCCTGGTACTATGCTATAGTGGCCATGGGCATTGCTGGGATGATCTACAAGTACATTGAGTACCAGGGGTATGTCTGGAGTATAATCAGCAATTGAAATCCTTTAACTTACAGGGTATTGTCATATGTGTAGGGAATGATGACATTTGCTGCATCCATCTGTCCTCCCATCTGTCCTGCCCTCTCAGATAGAGAACTAGTGGTGAAGACAAGATCACTAAGAGCGTATCTTCCCTTAATGTTTCTGTCTTGTCTCTTTCACTCACAAACAAAACAGAGCAGAGAAGGAGTGGGGGGATGGTATAAGAGGACTGTCCCTTAGTGCGGCACGCTATGCCCTGCTAAGACTAGAGGCCGGACCCCCGCACACCAAGAACTGGAGGTACAGCTATGCGTGCAGATGGTGCACTAAATGTTTCCCCACACACACTCAGCATTAATGAGAAGCAACATTGCATGTCGTATGGGCTATACAGTATTTTTCACATCCGTAATTTACTTCCACATTATCCATGTTGTCAACTCATTCGTGCAATGACTCATCCCGCAAGTATGCACGTTAAACTGTTTTGGAAAAATTTATCATGAGGAAGTTTCTTCCCCCTGTTTGTTAATTTAAAGCATGTTTCCTGGACAGTTCCAGTAATGTAACATGTTACAGTCAGAAGAGAGCTACTTTTGACTGCAGAGGAAAGAATGAAATGGAGGTTTTAAATCAATAATATGTAAACGAGTTAGCTCAGTAAGCAATGGCTTGGTGGTTGTTTAGCACACATACCATACTAACTGTATCTCTATGGCTCACACACTGAAGTACAGAATGGTTATTTATCTCTAGACACAACACAATGTGCAACCAAGATGTCTAAACGACTTTCACTTGAAAAGAAATGTAGACATCTTGATGATCAGACTACAAATGTTTTTCTAAATACTTTGATGGAGGGGTGCACACTGGGCTCTCATGCGACCTGTCTCTGACTCTGTGCTCAACAGACCTCAGCTGTTGGTGCTGTTGAAGCTGGATGAGGACCTTCATGTAAAATATCCCAGACTGCTCACTTTTGCCTCGCAACTAAAAGCAGGAAAGGGTTTGACCATTGTGGGCTCTGCTATTCAGGGCAACTTCCTTGACAGCTATGGGGAAATGCAGGCAGCTGAACAGGTAAATACCAGAAAGGGATCTAAGCTGTGTCACGATCCATACAGTTCTCTATTATGCTGTGTTGATGATTTCCTTTAGCTTGTAACTTGTTAAAAATGAACACCTTTTGTAATTTAAAAAGCACAATGAAGTAAAACATATTTCACTGTGAATTATTATTAGATTTCTTCCTCTGCAGCTTTTTTTTATTAGCACCTTAATCAAAGTGCCTGCAACAGCTTGGTGACCACAGTAAAACAAGGTGCCAATGATCCTTATGAGACAAAATGAAAGCTTGGTGTAGGCAGAGTCTTCCTAATGCGATGTTTGCTCTTCTTTCACATTTATTCACTAAGTTAAGCCAAGACATTCATGCATTGAGGATGAATAATTATAATTTCAGCTTGAGCTTTCCAAGCTTCAGAATGTTTTGTCAGCTTTGTATGTGATCATGGACTAAAATTCGGTCAACCCTCCTTTTTCTCCCAGGCTATTAAGAATATGATGGAGATTGAACGGGTCAAGGGTTTCTGCCAGGTTGTGGTGGCATCTAAGGTGCGGGAGGGCATTGTCCATCTGATCCAGTCCTGTGGTCTGGGGGGCATGAAGCACAACACAGTGGTGATGGGCTGGCCATATGGCTGGAGACAGAGCGAGGACCCTCGAGCCTGGAAGACTTTTATAAGTAAGTCTCATGGAAATGCTGTTAACATGAGGCCAGTTAGCATTTTCAGTAAGGCACCCCTAAAAGGTGACTGCCGCCCAAAATTGTCTTTGATTGTAAACTGTTCACGGGTAGCAACACCTTGATATTGTTAACTTATAGTTATAGCCGTCATTGAAATGAAAAACTATGATGATGATAGTTTTTCATTGGGCTTTACAGAATGTGGTGCATAGCTAAATTCATGTTTACAGTGTTGATTTATGCGGAACAGTTAATAATGAAAAGTGACTGTTCAAACTCTGTGTTCATCTCTACCCAGACACAGTCCGCTGCACCACAGCTGCCCACCTGGCTTTGATGGTGCCCAAAAATGTGTCCTTCTACCCGAGCAACCACGAACGCTTCACAGATGGCAACATTGATGTGTGGTGGATCGTCCATGATGGCGGGATGTTAATGCTGCTGCCTTTCCTGCTCAAACAGCATAAAGTAAGATGAAGAAAGTGTACAATATGTCCTTCCTTTATAGTTTACTTTAATGAGTTCTGCTCAAATGAGACACTTCAGAAGATGTGAAAAATTACTGTAAAATGAGAATTTTTATCTCTGAAATGTAGGAACTGCTAAGTATGAGAATATTTTATTGCTAGTTAACAAGTTTTCAGGATTTTCAAATATCATTTCAAAAACAAACAAAAACCCCAACTGACATACTGAAGACTTTAACTAAATTAAAATAAAACAAACTTTGAAATAAAATCATAAATCAAAATAAACTTCTGTGTTACCCTTATGAAAAATGTTTGTTTACAATAACGACATCCATTCAGTGTTGCAGACAACATCACACTTGTAGCAATGACAAGTGGTTTTATTTCTGTGTTTTAGGTTTGGAGGAAATGCAAGATGCGCATCTTCACTGTAGCACAGATGGATGACAACAGCATCCAGATGAAGAAAGATCTGGCCACGTTTCTTTACCAGCTGAGAATAGAGGCTGAGGTGGAGGTGGTGGAGATGGTAAGAATCCCTCTTACGCAGTTGTTTATTCATGACGATTTTCTTTTATGACTCAAACTCAGTACAAGTTAGACTGAGTCATTAAAGATTGGAACTGAAACCACACGTCCTATAGGGCATACTGAAACAAACATGTTTATTGTTTAAAAAATAATAATTGAGGGTTTAAAGTTCTCCTGCTTGTCTCCATCTGTTTAGCAGATGAAGAAAACAAAGACCACACTTCACATTTTAAGAGACAAACATGTTTTACTTTTTTATGCATTAAACACCAAAATTATTTTTCTCAAACTTTCATTTCAGCACGACAGTGACATCTCAGCATACACCTATGAGCGGACATTAATGATGGAGCAGAGATCTCAGATGTTGAGGCAGATGAGGCTGTCCAGTGCAGAAAGACAAAGAGAGGTATGTCTTGTCTGTTGGTTTTCTGTTTCCAGATTTAACACCAACATGTGTGAAATCTTCACTGTCAATTATCTTTAACGGTGTAATTTTGGAATTTAACTGGCATTTACAGTGTCACTTCCATACAGTACTTTATATCAACAACCAAGTCCTGTCATAATGTCACGGCTCCTACAGGCCCAACTCGTTAAGGACAGACACTCTTTGGTGCGTATGGGAAGTCTATATTCAGATGAGGAGGAGGAGGTGGTTGAAGCTCCTCCAGAAAAGGTTCAGATGACATGGACTAGAGAGAGGTGTGAAGCTGAGAGGAGGAACCGGAATAACGCGCCCGAGAACTTCAGAGAACTCATGAGTCTCAAGCCGTAAGTGCAGTGACACAGTGAGAGCTTGCCTTAAAACAGCACAAAGAGTTTGAAATCAAATCCATTTTGCTCTGTCTTTCCCTCTTGCTGCAATCCAGGGATCAGTCTAATGTGCGGCGAATGCATACCGCTGTGAAGCTGAACGAGGTAATAGTTAACAGGTCCCACGATGCTCGATTAGTGCTGCTCAACATGCCAGGACCACCACGAAACACAGACGGAGATGAGAACTGTATCCTTTGCCAGCATGAAAAAATAAATAAAAAGTTGCGTTTATTTTTAGAAGATTTTGGGCTACAGTGCAAGTGTTGGCTGGCGGTTTTAAATCTTTAACTTGTGCCTCAGATATGGAGTTTCTGGAGGTGTTGACTGAAGGCTTGGAAAGAGTGCTGCTGGTGAGAGGCGGAGGTCGGGAAGTCATTACTATCTACTCATGACCAGTTAGCAGCACATAGATCCACTACATTCCAGCTCATGGAAACACATTCAACATCCACTCTGCTGCCACACACAGTTCTGGGTGGATGCAACAATTTGACACTTTTTTTCTAAAGTATGGACTTTTGAAGAGAGGTTTATTCTATTTTTGTAAATTACTGGGAGACACTAGTGTACATATCTTGTATGTTCACAGCTCTGCCATTCTCTACAAATGAAAGCTGTAAAATTAATACTAAGCATTTTCCTATTTGTAGATAACGAAACCTTTTTGTCTAGACACTTTGGCAGACAGAACTATCCTGAGTAGCACACATGTTAAGACTGTCTAAAAAAAGGTCAGATTTATAAAACAGCTGTTTTATTATTTTGTAAGCACATTTCTATTTATTTATTTATTTTTTCAAAAATTCCCCATTGAGGTAAATAAAATGTTAATGTAGATAATGGACACAATACTTTATGTAGGCTGTGCTGTATAAAGTTGTGGAATAACATGAATCAGAAAAGCAAATTATACAGTTGTAATGTATGATTTCTGATAGATTTTTTTATTTAAGTGAATGAACTTCGAACTGTTACCTTTGTACCACCGACCTGCGCACAAAAAGACGGGTTAATTTTAAGTTAAATGACACTTTTAGAGCAGTTCTTCAGTTTACTTCACAGTATGTAAATACTAATAATCTATGTTAGTTTTCATCATTAGTCATTTGAACCTGGGATTCAAATTCCTATAGGCATACCTACAATTTGAGCTTGTTTGATTGTAATGTATGTAGATACATCAGTTGCTACTCTGTTGTATTTCTGGTGATGCAGGTGCTCAAGACTCTTATCTGTATCCACACCGCAACCACAAGTCTTGTCAAGTCAACAAAGGCTGAATTCTTAAGAAACACGACTATTACAAAGTAATAGTAGTCTCAGATAGATGAGACTGTCATTTGGCACACAGCTGTTTCTTTTTAAGAGAACTAGTGTGTTTCATATGTATATAAAATGACACGGTGTCCAGTTATTAAACAGTAAACACGCACTGCTAAGAACAACTGTAGTCCTTGCTTCATTTCCACTGATTTTTCAGGATAGCATAGGTGAGATGTCAGGAAGGGTTTGAGTTTATTCTACATTTCTGGCACAAGACTCTCTTTAAATACAAACCTTATGTTGAAAGCATGTTGAAAGTCTGTTACATCATGGTGTGTAGTTATCTGAATATCATGTACATGGTGTATTAAAACATCAAAATGAGCTCAGAAAAGCTAATTCCTAACATCTTCGTCAGAAATACTTAGGGCTAAATCCGACGCAGATTTTCACGTGATTGCTTTGAGTTAACTGCTGTCTTAAGTTAAAAATGTAGTTTTAGTTATTTCTATGTGCAGGTGTTGAAATGAAAAACAATGAGCAGTTCTCTGTCTATCACATTGCTCACACTAAAATACACATGAGCATGTGAGTTTGGTAAACTTGTGCAATATTTTTTAATGCTATAAAATCAAATAAAAAGAACATCTGTATGTAAACTGCTCCCAGTGTTTTATTCTGTTAGAGCACTACATGCAATTCCTAAAGTAATATACTAGTAAAAGATTAGTAGGATATTAATATTATGATAATACCACATGTGTGCATTTAAATCAAATGCTTACGTCAACCACGCCTGGCTCAGCCTCACCTCCATTTGTTACATTACTGGTCAAAAATAGCATTAAAAAAAAACATGCAAAAACAACAGAAACACTCACACACAGAAAGAAACCATTTTCTACAGCTCTGCTTATGAGTGTCATTATTTTCCTTCTCAGTTTCTCATAGAGATGGTGTCACTGCAGGTATAACAAATTCAGCAAGAAGTTAAATATCTAATAAATAAATAGATTTCAAAATGTACAGTAAAGAGTAAAGTGAGGACTGCTGTTCTGTATATTAACTGTTGGTGTTGCTGGGGAGAAAGAGATTCTCCACTCCTTATTCTTACTCACTCGTGGGGTCCTGTCTTGACCAACACATGGCTACATTAATTTTGCTAAGCTCTTTCTATTTACAATATAAAAAGCTGACCTGAGATTCTAAATAGTCATTTATCCATAAGTAGGTTGGAAATCAGCAGGACTATGGCCAGGACCACCAAGCCTTGTGGTCTGTGTTGACCTGAGGATGAGGGAACCTTAACAGAAGGCAATAATTTCGGGTTAGGAGGTGTAAGGACAAGCCTGCAAGGGTTCTGCACCTCCTTTAATGGAATCTGGATCTCACTGGGCTGATGCAAGATCAACTGATCACGGACCTGGGGAACATCCAGTGAGAGAAGAGAACAAAAATGACGTCCCTGTCTGTCACCAGAGAAGACTGTAATTTGACTTAAAATACAGTTATGAACTAACTCACCTTCTCCACCTCTTCAAACACTCGAACGAAGTTCCTTCGCAGGACATCGGCCAGCTCAGTTTCAGTCCAGTTCCTCTGTAGAAGTTCTTGGATCAGGGCCGGATACTTTGACACATCCTCTAACCCTTGAGGAAAACTGTTGACAAAAAACAACATTTTTTTATACACAGATATGTATTGTGCAGAACAAGTAATTAATAAGAAGAGATCATTTTGTTAGATTACTTAATACATTAGTTATTCTGAATAGTGAGTGATTACAATAATAAACGCTTTTAGCCCACCAATTGCTTGTTTTGTGACTGTCCTGTTTGGAATAGGTTTTTCAGTCTGTTGACAGCTGAGACAGCCAAATTGCATATTTCACAAGTGGCTAAAATAAACACAAAACTGATCTGCTTCAGCAACAACCTCCGACATGCCATGTCAACGGCCATGCCAGATTGTCTCAGATAAGTGCGTGCCCTACTGATGATGATGCGATGAGATGAACTTTATTGTCACCATCAATGGAAACTTGGATTTATTCACTGCACAGCTCCAATGACCTTCAATGTAACCTCATTTGTTTTGTATGGGTAGATATTGTATGTGTAGGTAGGCATGGGAACTACCAGAGAACTAAGACAACCGCAGTTCTGTAGACTTCCTGTTTGCAAACTTATCTTAGTAGCTCTCTCTGAGCTTAGTTATCTCTGTTGTGTTTTCAAGAAAACATTTCTTACCTCATAGCACCTTCGAAATCCCCTCCAATTCCTATTGACTCCGCTCCAATCACCTTCTTAATGTGATCGAAGTGGTCTGAAAAACCCAGGCGGTACAACAAATCAACTGAGATACTCCAGCGTGTTCTATACAGCCAAAGCGATACTCAAGATGTCTTACCAGCCACTTGAGAGATGTTAGCTTCAACCCTGCAGGAAATGAAATTGCTGTAGAGATTCACCATGATCAACCCTCGGTTCTTTTTCTAAAACACAACACACAAATATTATTATATTTGAGTTTTTTAGTAATGAGGATGGTGTGAGGTTCTTCACTTTAAGTAAATACTGCACAGTCAAATAGTTCAACAACTTGAGAATCGTGTTTCTTAATGTAAAATCACAAGAAATTAGGGAATTTCATCATCTACAGTACATAAAATAATTAAAATATTCAGAGAATCTTTAAAAAATTTGCAGATATTTCTAACTTTTAACATGTAATATATTGTCAAGTTACTACTTTCAATAAAAAACAGCTTTTAAATTATTTGCGTAGTTAAATAATAAATAAACTTAAAAACGTTTTTCACTGTTTTCTAAACTTTTTGGAAGCAGACTTGTATATACAAATGTGCAAGAACACATTTTCTTTCATACACAAATAACCCACATTTTTGTCTCATCTACATTTAATTTGTGTGCCAGTAGATAAGATAAATATTGTGTTTATGTGTGTCATATGTAAAACACCCTGTAACCTTATACTGCGAGAAACTCTTCAGCCTGCTTTGCAGAATGTGTACACACACACACACAGTGGCATATAATAGGGATTTGCGTGCTCATCAATGACCCGAGTGGACCAAAGGTTAAAAACAGGAAATACATATTCCTGCAGCCTCTTGATATTCAGTCTACTGCAACAAGTTTTGTAAGTAGCTAAAGTGGATAACTTCAACAAACAAAAACTCTGGGGGAGAACTGGGGAGATCATATGTTAGATAACATGCTGCTCTAACTGCAACCGGAAAGAATTTGGCTAGGAGTCAGGGGGGTTTCAAAAACTGTGTTTAACTCTTTGTGTACATCCAGTAGATTCTATTTTTATAATCAAATAAGGTGCAGTATACTGACTTTAGTTGTGTCCACCACATAGAAAATACTGAATGCAATATGATGCTCTCAATAACCGATTATGTTAATGTTTACAAAGTAAGTCAATATGTCATCCTTAAACATACAGTATCTCATTTTACTGGTAGTTAAAAACACAGAGAAAACTGGATCAAATCATTCTAACCTGGACTGCACAGTGTATATAGATGTCTGTTGGTAGTTAGATAATATCTGGCTTAAAAAAAAAAAAGAGTTAAAATATTCACCAAGGTTTAACCAATGTATGAAAAGCAAGCTAAAGCAGAATGCTAATCATAAGTACAGTGAAAAGTACACTTCCCAGAGATTTAGCTCATAAAATGTTTGTAATGTGTCTGTAAAGGCTTAATTCTAAGCTAGAGGGCCAAAGGTAATGATCAGGGACTTCTGCCATGCAGTTGGTATTGTTCTTTTTTTGAAAGTGCTATGTATCTACTATAGATACATAATTTCTCCCAGTATATAGTCAGTTTGACACACTTAAAGTTTGTGCATATTTTTGAATGGTGGAAACATACCCAGGATATGGAGATAACAGCATAAACTCAAATACATGTAGAGTAATTATTTTTGATCGAACTGAGACATAAAAAGCTAACAATTAAAACCAATTGTTTTGTTAGAAGGAGAACTATATCACTTAATTTATTTAAATAAAGAAATCATTTAATCAAGGAAGTAAGCAAGCAATTAATCACTCAGTTAATTGGTTTTCTCACCAGATGACGCAGCAGCCAGTCAGGCACGTTACGGTTGTGGTTACAGATGGTGTAGGAGGATGAATGGCTAAAAATAACAGGAGCCCTGGAATGGTTCAGCACAGCCTGAGCTGTTTCCCAAGAAGTGTGGGAGAGGTCCACTATCATTCCCAGTCGGTTCATCTCTTCTACCACGGCCTCAAAAACACATTTGAGAACCATTTAAGCAGCTAATTGCAGAATCAGAGGAAGGAAATCAATTTGGCTGGCAGCACCAAGTGATAAACACACACACACACACACACGTAAACACACTCATAAAGATAACAATCAAGGAAGGTACATGCTGCATGCGGCTTTTGAGAGGGACAACTAAATAGAAAACACATTATGAGTTTGCATTTGATTTTAAGCTGTGCTGTTTCTATTGTATAACAGCACTGCTAGAATAAACAAATACACGTTACATGACCTGTAACTCCAAAAAGGGTTAGAAAAATACCCTCTTGTCAAGATAACTTTAGTAAGTTCCAGCTTCTTTGGCACAACACATTTCTAAAATGATGTAGTGGAAGTCTTTGCAACCATATTCCCAGTGTTTAGGACATTTTTTTTAATACTACTAATATACAATTTACATTTACGCCAGCAATAAATCAAACAATCTAACAACTCCTCCTTGAGCAAGCACTAGGTGAAGGTAGAGAGGAAAAATTAATTTAAGACAGAGGGTGGCCATCTGCTTCGACCATTTGGACTGAGCCGGGGACACCTGCAGAAATTTACAGAGAGAGGGAGATCGAGAGAAAGTTGCACAACTACAAGAGAAATAAGACACAAAGTCAGTGTCAAGCAATGGTGACATATATAAACGAATAGTGAGAGAAGGGGAGAGGAGAGGACAGGAAAGGAGGGAAGCTCAGTGTATCAAGGAAGGTCCCCCAGCAGACTACGTCTATAGCAGCATTAGCGGCTGAGGGTGTCTGCCTCCTAAACCTGGACTGGGATCTGGTTCCACAGGAGAGGACCTTGATAGCTTCAGGCTCTGCCTCCCATTCTACATTTGGAAACTCTACGAACCACAAGTAGACCTTCTGTGAGGTCTTTAAGATATGATGGAGCTTGATCATTAAGTTATTTCTATGCGAGTAGGAGGATTTTAAACTGTATTCCATATTTTACAGACAACCAAAAAGAGAGAAGGTAATGTAGGAAAAATATGATTCGTCTTTCTAATTCCAGTCAGAACTGGATTAGCTGGAGAGTTTTTAAGGAGTTATTAGAACACCCTATTAGTAGGGATTTTACAGTGGTGCAGTCTAGAAGTAACAAATGCATGGACTCATTTTTCAGCTCACATTTAAAAGAAATCTCTAGAACTGTCAGGAAAATATCCTGGTGGAAAAGAACTCCAAGGTTACTCACAGTAGTACTTTAATAACTTACATTTTGTCTGAACTTAGAAGCAGAAAATTACAGTACATCCACGCCTGTATGTCTTTTAAGCATGCTTGATGTTTGACTCATTGATTTGTTTCACATATTAATACATCAGTTGGTATATTTGTCAAATGATGGGTTTAAATAAAATTCTTCACCTTAAATCTATAGCAAGTATTTCGCTCTGATACCTTCCTAAAAAAATCCAGACAGAATCTGAAAACATGCTGTATGGGATAAATTAAATAATGATTTAGTTGATATTACTAAAGTTCAAGCTTACCTTTCCAAAGTGTGTCAGACTGTTATTCTGTCTTTGATAGACACCATAAATACTTGAGGATGATTCAGCCCTGCATGGAGGAAGACTACAGTCAAAAACCACAGATCACACCAGTCTTGGTTAATTATGTAAACAATATTTAGAGAATTTGAATGTGGCTACTGTGTTTTACATTAATCTGGTGAACATTAACCTTACACTTTATGTAATACAATGTTGTTGGGCAGTCTTGATGGATGTGTGAAAATCAAGACCACGACCCACTTTAACTGGGGTGGACAGTTGTCTACTAACACCCCTTCCATTGTCAACCTAACCAGCCTATTCAGGTCAGGTGAGAAATGAAACCACCCTGGAGGATACATTTGAGGTCTTCGACTAACTTTCCGCAGACTCAAAAAAACTACTTGGATGAGTAGTGAAACATTTGTAGTTGAACTTAAATAAGTTTATATACTGTAAATGTACAGTCTAGATGAAATCTAGATGATTGTTTTAATTACCATGGTGTATTGCAGGTATGTGTTAGGCCCATGGAGCGGACCCCAAGTTGGTAAAACATCCTCAGGGCCGGCAGGCTGCTATCAATGGAGTGCCCCCCTTCAATACTTATTAGACATGCTATCTTACGCCGCATCGCAGAATTTGTCAGTTCTGCAGTGACACATATGCAACACATACACACAAACGTTTTAAACTTACTTCAGTCCAGATGTAAGCAGTAAAGCATTACCACAGCTTGTGTTAGTGAGTGTGTTCAGTGAGGGTGAGTTTGATATTAGGAAGTTTTAAACTTTCATTATGATGCACTTTTTCACATATGGGCTTTAAATAAAACATACTAAAAAGCATACTTTCAGAGCACCAACACGATAGCACACTTTCACAAAATTATGACTATGCCTTCAATGAAATTCATACAAAAAAAAAGCTAAATCCACAGAAATTAAACTAAATCATACTTAACAACTGTTTGCAATTAACTTATTATCCTTGAATGTCTTTTTCGCCTGTGTAATCGATCCCATTTTTGCACATATTTTGCCTTTCGACCCATACTGAGATGTACTATACCCTTGGTAGATGTGACCAGCTCAAAGTCCTGGTACTCTGTGCACATGCGTCTGACCACATCTATTTGTTCCAGAGTGAGCCTCACGACATCCTTGTCCTGGGCCCCACACATCACATACACTGCAAACATCTGACATAGGGACAGGAATGTCACACAGAACAGAAGAGACAGTTGAGTAACACAATTGAGGTCAAGGTTTTGTATTTTTAACAACATAGAGAATTGAATAGAGTTAGACGCTGCTGGTTCAAAATGTCCGTGTTTCACAGGTGAAATAAAAACGATGTGTGTTTGTCAGATCAAAGCAGCATCAGAAAAGAAAAACTGATAAGTCACAGCACCTGGGCTTGTACGTGGCCTGCGTGGAGACGTGTGATGTCGGTTGCCACTTTGCTGACATTATGAAGGTCAATTTGACTCAGACGATTGTTGTGAAGTATCCTCAGCTGGAGAGCTAGGTCATTATGACTGAAAAGATGGATGGAAAGAAGAGGGTGTGAGGGAAGTGGGCTAGTCAGGGTGGAGAATAATTCCAATCTGATTTTGTTGATTTATTTCCACAATTTTTACCCATCAATAAGAGGATATCTGGACATCAGGTCTTTTACTCGATCTCTCTCAGAGTATCCAGATATGAAACAACACAAAGAGAAAAGTAGCACCAGATGCCTAAGGGACGGCATCCAGAGGATGCTTGAAGTGGCTGCTGCATTTTTCCATGAAGGCATATTCTGAAGACAGGAAACGCAACAGGTAACATTGACTGTTAAGAGTTTCACCTAATATCACCTAAATAGAAACAACTGTAATATCTAAAAATAAAACAAATAAGGCCTTATTAAAATTTCCTGCTTCATAAATCCTGCACAAGATATTTTATGTGCTACTTGGAACACGTTACACTGTCACAGTGATGAGATGCCGCGTAACAGCATCGTTCGTTATCACTGTTCATGTAGAAACACTATAAGTCCACCCAGGAGACTATTAAAGCTCATTTGATTTATGGAAATGGTCACTGCATAGTAAAACAATGCTCATAGGCAGTAATATTTTTATCTACATAACAGCCGGAGACAAAACAAACAATCGACTTACCAGACCGGGCGGTGTGAAGGTGCTTGTCGCCCATCCAGCACAAAGTCAGAACTTTCCAGCTCTACGCCCAAGACAAATGAAGAACAAACCTATGCAAAATACTGCTGAGTGCTGCATTCATGTCTAGTCGGGAAACCAGACAACCGGGAGACCAGATAACTTTTTAAAGCAGCGACAGTTACAGTTAGTTAAGTATTTCGGGCTGTGAGAAGGAACTCTTCTTTATCTACTCTGTTTCGGTGTTTGTACACTTTGTCGTGCACAATATTGTTTATGAACTTTCTTTATTTCACTGTGGTTCTTTGAGTATTACGAATTTACGTAGAGCATTTGAAAGCACAGAGAAAACAAACTTGGATTTGGGGATGCCATCTGCTGGCCTGATACCTTCTTTGGAGGCTCACAGGCAGGTCCAGTCCAGACTTTTTTCTTTCATGTAATGTGTGCTATGTTTCTGGGATGGCCGCTGAAAGGCGACAGAGTTACCGTGTTGGACACAAAACGTAGTTGTTTTTTTTTTTGTTCTTCTAGAGATTTCCACAACGTTTATCAACGCAAGACAAAATAGCTTGCAGTAAACAAATACGGCAGATGGAAGTGACCATCCACCTTACCAAAATAAGTCCAAATACATGTACAAGCGAGGTTATGTGATGCTACAGAGGGGAACAGACTGATAATAATGTTACTGCTGAAGTGAAGTCCTAGCAGCAAATGTGATTATTATTATTAATTATGGCTATAGTCACGTGTCCCACCTACTTGGGTCATGGCAGTGAGACAAGTGAGGAAACTCACAACATCATTTAAGACTTTAATATCAAAACAAAACCTTTCTTCAACAACTGACAAAGGTTATTTTTTAAAATCAATTTCTCGGCAGAAGTTTGTTTTCTTCTGATTTGCAGTGGTTTTGTGCCGCAATAAAGCAACTGAGAACTGTGCTTTCAGGGAGCTGGTGGCCTGACTACAACTATGGACTTGTAGTGTGTAACTCTTTCGAAACAAAATGGAGTTTGTAAGGTAAGACTGCATTTATCTTTTTTTTTTTATAGTTCTCAGATTTAATGCTGTGGTGGGAATGGTGAATGCATTAGCTGTTCATTTGCTTGTGAGACTGTAATTGTTGGTTTTCTTTTTGAGTGCACTTTCATTTATTTTGGAGAGAGGAAAGAGTTTGATTTCCGTTAGTGCTTTATAGCTGTTTATGTTGACTTTGATGCAGAGAAGGAGGTCAGCTGCAGTATGTAACTTCTGTCGTATTAGTTATATTTTAAAGGCATACCATGGTATCCATGTTTGTTTTTGGTTGGAGTGAGGGCCTTGGGGCTGTTGATGTTGCATGCTCATTTGTTATCATCCATGGCCTTGGGCTAATTCTAGCATGATCATTTCAGATACAATGTACATCATTGCTATGGTATAAATACAGTAGGGTATGGTGCATTCTGTGAGCAAGACAACCTACGTTCATTCCTATCAGATGTCTGATGACATCAGAAAAACCATGGAACCACGAGTTCAAATACATGACATGCATTCACTGTGAATGTTGGCTCCATGGTATACAGTATTGTTAGTTATTGCTACCCCAAACCTGGAACTTGCACATGTCTGTTCAAGAACGAGTACTGTACTGTAGATGCATTTTATCACCACTCAACTGGACCATTACCTCGATCATATTACTTTGCTTTGCCTTGAGCAGAATCACTCCTGGAAAGATATGTCTGAGACTGTGAACTGTAGCTTACAATCTGGGCTGCATGCAGAATTCCAGACTCCAAAATCCAACCTTTGCCTTTACATTCTTTCAAACTTTAAATGTGCTTGTGCTTAATGTATCCAGGGTGGATTTGTGCAAATGCGATTGAGTCTGGTGTTGATGGGGAGCATCAGGGTGCCACAAATGAATTTCAATTAATTTCAGAGGGAAGATGTGAACCCTGATTCTGTGGTCCACCCACTGTGATTTGGCCTTGTAGTCCGTAATGAGGAGAGTGATTCGGCTCTGATTGGAGCGCCCTACTGCTTCATTGAAGTAATCACAACTGTGATATCAACTGTGTTGATATTACTCTACCAATCCTCCCACTGTGCAGAGTGGACCCCCAGCTGACACTGTTTGAATTCAAATTAACCAAATCATTTACTTATATTTTCGACCCTGGTGTGGAATGTGACTGGCAATAGAAGAGATACAAATTCACAGTACACAGTTTGATGAGGGAGATTGAGCCGAAATCTTGTGTAAAAAAAGTGTAGGTGGCTGCTGTATTTGTTATAAATAATGTGGGCCAAGTATGGGAACGGGGCTGAGGTGACTATCAGCTGAAGCACTTTAGAAAATAGATCTTTTACATAATGTTGCATTTCTTCAAACCCCATGATACAACAGTGCAGGGATAACTTAGAAAGAAAATACCCTGGAGGATAAAGGTTTTTTTTATAGCACATGTATCTGAAATATAAATTGAGGAACTTTTAATTGTGCTACCTCTGGATGACCGCAGAATTACAAACAAGAAAACAAACACGCTTTAGAGAGATTATTAAAATGTAAATTATTTGTCAGCACTGTATTGAGAGTTACTGTGGAAAATCTGCAATTGCTGCATCTATCATTATGCATTTATACAATATACATGTGACTAAGTCTAAGTTTAGTCTTCAACTACACACCTTACCCAGAGTATTCAAAAGTTAAGGTCTCTTAAAGGATTCATTTTTAAAAGGCTAAAAGATACTAGCTAGGAAGCTCAATGTCGACAAATTAGCAAGTGACAATTTTAAACAAAACTATATTGTGTTTTTGCTGTAATAATATAAATGGCAATATCAGAAAAGAACTATTCAACAGTATGTTTTCGGCTTCAAGTCAGAGTTACAATGAGTCATGCAAACACAAACAATGATAAACAATAGGTTTGACCAGCAACAAAAATAATCTAAACCAATTAAATGAATAGAATATGAAACCATGTTGTAACTAGGGTCTGTTTTGGATCATTTGCCTTGATCATTGAATTGGCATCATGTTTTAGACTCCGTGGCGCCACCTCCATCAGTTTGTTTTAGCATTTGCTTATTTACTGGCAAACAAAACCCTTCTGATTAAAAGGAGTTTGTTATTGTTGTTGACCCTAATATCTGCTATGGTCTGATGTTTATATTGGTGTTTTTTGTTTTTATTGTGGTTTCTACCCTTTGTTGATTCAAGCTTCTCACACAAAATGCAAATAACATGTCTCATTCACATCTGATTTGTTGCTGAATCAACTCTTCCACCATACTTACTGTAGGCTCATATACCGTATGATGCCTACACGTCATTATGCAACCAGTATCATAATATATTAAATTGTTATCATAAGGGGAAATTCTGATGATACATCATGATAAAGTGATGGCATAGTGCTACCATCCAGCTAGTTTCTGATGCTTGTTTAGATTTAATCTGGTTTGATTTATTGAAAAAATAGAATAGAATTTTAGCAATTCTTATAACAAAAAAAATCTTAAATGTAATTTTGAGAATGCTGCAGAAACTCTGTATCAGCCAGGAGCACTGAGCAAGTTTTCACTTCTGACAACACACAGTGTTTTAGAGCAGTTCAATCACCCTATTAAACACAATACAACATTCCCCGTATTCTTTCATCTTTAGCTTTTACTGAAACAGAACAAAGCAAATCTTTGCTTCTGTAGGCATATTGCAAAAGCTTTTTTGTGCATGAGTGTCTTTTATATTCTTGCTTTCAAAAATATCAGTCACTAAGAATAACTTTACCTGTTTCTCATCAACACATTTTCAAAGACACACTGCAGCATAATTCAGACAATATAGGAGACCTCATTTGTTCCTCAAATTCTTTAAGCTAATTGAGTGTGCGTCTGATGTCCTCTCATAATAGCGAGCATTACAAATTAGAGCAGGAGAATATATTTCAGTATGCTTACATACAGATTGGTATTAAACAACCCAGAATACAGCATTAGCAGAGCTCCCATATGCTTCCTTTAAATTCTGTGTTATATTTCTAAAACATTACAAGAGGTTCATCAGATGGATGGTGGGGTGTCTGTATAGCATGCTTGTGAAAACCTTCTAGTGCACAGTATGTAAGTCAAATACAAATATAGCAAACTTGAGCAAAGAGATGCATTTTTTTGCAGCTGACTTTGAACTTGATTGTCCACCAGAGGGCAGCAACACTCAGAACAAACCATTGTTTTTCATCAATGTTGTAAGCTCATCCCATGTGACAAAATTAATCAAATACCTATGTTATAGGCAAAACTAACAGATCCATGCCTTTTGCTAAATACATATATAAATACATATATCATAAAAATAACTTTCTGTTGTCTTTTAAATTCGAACAGCGCAATGCGGCTGTCACGAGCTGTACATGTTCCATCCTACCACTCACTGATACCACTCATAGGTGATATCTTTTTAAAAAGTGGTCTTTATTTAGTGTACAGTGTGCCCTGAGTTTCTGTCAGGTCTTTTGCAAGAATCCGGGACACATTTGTGTCTCAGAACTTCTCATTTCTTTTGCCCTGGATTCTGGCAACCCTGTAGTCAGTGTTCATTATCTGCTCGTACAGCTTTGACTTTAGCACAGCAATTACATCCTCAGCTGCGCTGATTAATCCAACATGGAGGCATTTCACAAAATGGTTTTGAAAAGGCATTTCCAGACACTTACCAGGGAGTAGCTGTGGCACGACTTGTTTATGCAGATAGACCACAGACAGTCATATTGCAATGAAATGTATTCAGTGGCTGCTTAAGTGTTCTCTTAACCTCCAGTGTACACTGCACAGGAAACAATAGACTGTTCGGAAAGTGATTAATTTCATTTATTTTATTCCTGACATAAAATGGAGGTCTGCCTGATGTCATGTTTGGGTAATGTACGTTTCTCTCTTGTTGGACATATTCCCTCTGTGGCCATACTAATATGTTTCCACTGTTCTCTTCTTAACTGCTTAACCTTCTATTCTCTCTTGGCAATCACATCATCAATCACTGTCCCATTACTTGACAAGGCAGACAAAGAGAGTGTATGAGTGAGAAAAACCTTTTGGCCTGTCTCGACAAGCAAGAGGAATGTCGACTTCAGAGGGCTAACACAGGCAGAAAACATAGGCCCAGTAAATATTCAATTTAAAGGATTCCCAGATAAGGCGAGTTGAAAAATTGAGGCAGCACCCATTCTTCTAGATAAGAGAAGACGGAGCCATCTGGAGGCTGGGAGATAGCGAACTCCCACGCCATCCCAGAGACCTCACTCTCATCTGCTGCAGCGGCAGAGAAGGAAAAAATAGAGTGCCAACACTTTCATTATGTTAACTTCAAAATGAATTTATTCACATTCGCATGTAGTTATTGGCTTTGGTAAACAGAAGGTTACTGTTGTATCTTCAATAATAGTGACCTATGATTAGTCAATCTTATTTAATAACTAATAATATACATATCTAGTAAGACATTTCTAAGTTTAAATAAAAATTGTGTGTACATATTTGAATTCTGTGATATTTATTAATTTTTTTTATGTAATTTGTTCTCAGATTATATATTTCAGTCTACAGTTAAATGCATCTTCAAACCTGCTGCATTAACAATTACCATAAGAAAGGAAATAGCTGTATTTTCTTGCGAAAATTATCCAACTCATATAGTCAGTGCAGGATAAAGAAGTAATAAAGTTGCACCCACAAAATACATAACACATGACCAAAATAATCACTTATGGAAAGTTCAGGTGAAACATTACGTGTACTTAGTTTAATAACAGTGCATGCAAAGACTACAGTGTTAGCCAAACGCCAATAGTATATTTTGGGTCTAGGCCTGTATCTCCTCCAAATCTACCTTGACGGACTCTTTGAAAACAAACAATACTGGCAAAATGGACTCTCAGCTTTTGAATAACCTTGTCCACATTCTTATAATGCACTTTGTTGACTCCTCCACTACACTATTTTGTGCCAGCCACATTGGATTTAGCTCCAGGATAATGCTTTTGTCAGTATGTTTTATCTGCTCTCTCACTCAGGTACGCTATGCTGTTATCCCTAATTACCCCCACTGCATTTTACACTTGGCCCAGAATTCCTAATGCTTGATAATAGATGCAGGTCGATTTGAAATTTACTTATAGCGGCATTATCTTTATGACCTGCATCGCAGACTGACTGTCCCAAAGGCTCCTGGGTGAAAGCTGTTAACTCTGTGATAACAACAACCTGAAGTGATAACCTTCGTGCAGTCTGGGACGCACAGTTTGCTACATATGTGCTGTATTGCAGCCGCAGCATTTCTCATTCAACCTTGGGTGCTCTGCTGTGCTCTGATTCATTTAATGGGATCGAGAGAGAGGTTAATCACCATGTCTCCCATAGACTGTTGGAATGCTGGCTGACCACTATATGAAATATTACAATTTGTATTCCTCTGAAAGAAAAATTTGAACGCAAATGCCAGAGGGCTGAACTCACAACTATTATTTATTTTAAGCTGTAATAGAATTGTCTCCTCCTTCGAGTCACTTTGATTAATTTACTTTCGGTTGCCGATATCTGTTCCTGCAGATTTTCATTAAGATCAAGAGTAAAAGCTTCACACAAGGTTCCACTTGTCTTAGTTATTATCCCCAGAAGACATGTGCAATTAGGTGGACACAGTTCTGAAATATCTGGATAAAATAATTCTCAAAAAGATTTATTTTATTTGTCTAGTCAACTTTTGAAGAAGTAGAAAATGAAACGCTTAATACATACAGTCCTAGCAGTTTTTTCTACCACTGTGCACTTTGCTCAGTGTTTTTGAGGAATAACGAGCAAAACAGCAGTTCAGCAAATACTCCGAAGTCTCTTTTTATAATAAAAAATGGCATTGAAATTGTGTAGAAATGCAGAGAGACAATGCATAAAAACTGTCAACTGGAGAAAATCTGCAACCATTTCATTTATTATGTCAGTTAACTGCAAGTGGATAGCATCACTGTGAAATCCTGGGTGATTTTAGACCACATTGTTCAGCATATTAGTTTGTTTGAGAAGTAGTAGAATATAGCAGAAGAGGTAGACTATACTATATAATAGATGTGGTGGGTGGGTAGGCTTAGGCTGAAAGGGGAAGAAGTGTAGTGTGTTGCCTCAGTTTTATATTTTGCAGTAACAGTGTGGTGTGAAGTTCTGTCAAGCCTAGTTTTAATCCTTTTCTCTACTGTGTTGTGTG
Organism: Ctenopoma multispine; assembly: GCA_034779795.1. Classification (NCBI taxonomy): domain Eukaryota; kingdom Metazoa; phylum Chordata; class Actinopteri; order Anabantiformes; family Anabantidae; genus Ctenopoma; species Ctenopoma multispine. Next base: position 19,994,514 of record JAUYWH010000018.1, on the reverse strand, counting down.
ATGTTATGCTGTTATCTTAATGATAATCTGTGTCTGTATTTCTGCCCTAGGCATTTCTGTCAGGCTGGGTTCGTTTAGGAGTTCTGCCTTATCAACAGCTTTGTCATTAAATCAACTTTCTCCACAGACAAATTTCACTGCTGCTAACTTATCAGAAGATCGGCACGCTGTGATTTTCCGTTCAATCAGAGCTTTGCAAATTCAATGCTGTGTGAGTGAGAAAGATGAAATACAAAAATACAAAACAAAATATCCATTGGGGGGGAAAAAAACGTTTATTTTTTGTTTTTCATGAGTTAAGAATCAGACAAATAAAACTGGTATGTTTTGCATTTGTTGTATCATTAATGGCTTTAAGCTGTTTATATTGTTTGTATTTTCAGAGGCTACAGTTAAGAGCATGGAGAAATAGTAGTGATTGTGACATGATGCTAATAAATGTTTTCTCCACAGGCTGCAAATAGTTTACTGCAATCAAGAATCTGGAACCTGTGGAATTCATGGCTTTTTCTTTTGTTGGTTTGAAACGGCATGTGAATCTGTCAAAGATTTTATAGCACACATCATCACAGTTTTGCGGATGTGAGAGACCATAGTGGACGTGCCGAGAAACACAACCCATAAATGCTATACGTACTGTACTGTACAGAGGCAAGCTTTTAGGTCTCAGTTAAACTGAACTCGAGAGGCTAGAATTGGTACTCAGTTCTTCTGAGAAAGCACTGTTCTGTTTGAGTGAGTGTTCTGATTGTCTCAGCATTGTGCTTCAGTGGAGGGCAGCGTCAGATGAACTCCTCTGATTCAATCCTCTCCACTGTTTGACACTGGTTCATTGAGGAGGGAGAACTGAGACTCCTTCTCCCAAACACACTCTCTTACAGTGAGTGACACTGCTATACGGCAAAGGTCCAAAAGATCTCTTGCATGCTGTCTGCGAGGCAGATTCAATTCCCTCTTTCTCCTCCCACAATGCACTAAGAGTCTCCGGAGGTTGATAGCCTGGTTCCTGGGGATCCAGGGGGTCTTTGGAAAGAAGGATGCTGATGGAGGGCACAGTCCTATGCACAGTCATCTCAGATGTCCCTCCTTCAGTACTCTCCCACACCTCTTTCACCACCTTGTACCTCAGTTTCGTCAGCTGGTGCAGAGAACCCACTTTTCGCTTCATGATCTCAGCACAGGTGATAGTCTTTGTGACTGCACGGCCTGACCCGGTGAAGACCACCTGCCTGAGCCCTCCGCCACTCACGCCTGCTGCATTTACACCCTCTACTCCGTGTATCCGTGCCATGGCAAATCCCATTAAGTTACGGATCTTACTTCCTTCCTTTACACGCATCTCTAGCACCCCAGAGGCTAGTCCTGGAAAGGGACAGGGGCTGTCCTCCTCAGTTCGGCAGACTTTCTTGAAACCTTCCTGCCCTAGTTTGAGTGCACGGGGAGGGACTGGTAGTAGTGCAGGCTTCAGCGGGATAGAAACGTTAACCACTGCTGGCTGGCCAGCAGTGCTGCAAGTTTGCCCTTGGTAAACAGGACAGGTCCCTAGGATTACCCCATTCTCCACTGGGTTCGATCTAGTCACTTCAAGACCGCTGAGGGGCCTGATAGCGTCTTTGGTTAGGTATTGGTTCTGGCCAGCGACCACTCCACAATCTGTGAACATTTTTGCTGTGCTCAGTCCTCCACCGCAGCGTTAGTCCAGACACACATTTTTCTCGTATGGAAAACAGCTCAACATCATTTTCCTATGTGTTTAGCACTGTTCTTTCCTTCCAGTGAACAACTGTAAAGTTTCAAGACTTCATATATGAAATATTACCCGCTCCCCAAGAGCGCTATCAATTAAGTCTTTAATGCTCTCTCTCAGAAAGAGCTGGAGAAATAAGATAAACGCCTGGCTGGTGAATTAAGAGCACTGTCGGGACCATTTGAGATGTTCTTTAAAGAGCATCTTAATTTCATACCACAAATGACTCTTTGGAAAATGCTCTGGAGATGGATAAAAATAATAAAAAAATACTAAGCCAAATTATCCTTTTTTCTTCATTAGTATGTTTTTATATTGTTTTTTTATCTTTAATAGCTGCAAAAGATATGGACTACTTTGTTGATTTTCTTTAACAAAACTTTTCTACAGAGAAACTAAGAGCTCAAATTAAGACTCCACCTTTTTCTTAGCAATCCAGTCCAGCGTTGTTGATTTTGATCTGCTGGTCATGTCGTCTTCAACTCAAAACTGACTTCTTGGTTTGTCCAGCTGTTAAGTTCCACCTCTTCTTTTGGACTCCTGGATGTTTTACTCCAGCTTGGGTAGGTCTGTGTCTCCTCTCGTTGTGCACATCTTAGCATCCAGTGTAGTTGAGGCCAGGGTTGCATGGAGGTCTGCAGCTAGTTCTCCCTAGAGGTCTGTCTTGTTTCCAGTGATGCTCTGGGAAGTCTGTTCCCCACAAAGAGACATAAGGGACAGGAGCTGCCTCACAAATGCTCACAGGAGGAGTGTCTGCGTGGTTGAGGGGGAGCATGAGGCAAAGAGAAGACAGCCCTCTTAAAGGCGCAGGCTTTTCATCTTTTAGATGAACACCCTCCCCTCCACAACTGAAGCCTGCCATCTGAGGAAAGAAGAATAGGGTAGGGCTTCTGTGTCTCTTTAAACTGAGAACGCAGATCCCCGACAACTTTGTCAATCTCTTTAGAGGACGTTCCAGTGTTCAATGTACATGACTGATTAAACCTGAGTTCTGAAATAGAGACTCAGTCAACCTTTAAAAATGCATTTTCAGCTACGAAACAATGAATTAAATTAGCTCTGTTATAATTGAAAACATCCTTCAAAGAGCCACTGAAAGTCAGCAGCAATAAATTGCACTGTACTTAGCCTTTATCCTATTAGATGTTTGTGACCATTACAATTTACATAATGCAGCATTAATAGCTTCATTGTTAAAGCAATCAAGTGGCACATTAAGAATGCTTGTCTCTTACCGCTTGGATTATTATATTTTTGTGGTTTTTGAGCCCTTGTGATCAAGGACACAAAAACCACAAAGAGCACAGAGGCATGACATCCATGTTGTACTGTATTAATAGTAAGTGTCTTCATTTATTTGGTGTTTCTGTGCAGGTGAGGAGATGTGACTGGCAGGTGGGGTAAAAAGCATCTTAATAGGCTTTCCATCACCAGTGGAGGGCGCTGGCTCGCTCCCTTCTGTGCCGAATCAGGCCCAGACAGCTGTAGCATCGCCCTGTTCAGCCCAGTCTCCTGGTCGACAGGTGGATTTGTTTTTGTGTGTGACTGACAGATGGGAGAATAGGTAAAGACAACCCACTGAGGCTGAACCTATGAGGCCAAGAAAGAGAGGCAGACAAGTCCTAACTACACTCTGCTCAGTATATACCATGGTGCATAGTAGTACACAGACAGTATACACTCACTGTGGCTCAGCCAGGTTCTTACTGTGAGGGTAATTCACTGTGGCATGTGTATTATATTGGGTCCCTATGGTAATCAAGGAAAAAAAAAGGAAACCCCTTCCACCCTCAAGTCAAACTGGCAAAGTGGAAACTACATTTGAATGTCTTTTATTAGGGTTTGAATAAGGAATCATTATTGAAGAATCAATTGATTGATTGGATTCATGGAATGATTAACCTTTTTTTTTTTTTAGTTGTATGTAAAAGGTGGGGGAGCTATTTAATCTCCAGAACCATTACAGGAACTGCAGGAGACTTAGTAACAAATATTTTTTTTCCTGTCTTTTTTTTTGTAAGCTAAAAGGAAGTCAGGAGTGAAGGAAGACATGGAGAAGAGGGAGTGTCTGTAGCTCTCACCACCAAAGTGATCATTCTGTTGTTTGGGAGAAATTACCCTCATCAGTCATACAGAGATGCACAGCTGCCTAAGGGGATCTGGTAATGTTACTGCATAATAAACTGTGTTTGTGTGTACGTACATGTACGTGTGTGTTCAGAGCAAGTAAGAGGAGGCAAGTAAGAAATGCAAGAGGGCAGGGGGTAGAAGAAGTCTGATTTAACCACAGAGAGGTTAAAATTGATGATAATAGCAGCTCTGTAATCATCCCTCCGTACTACATGATGTTGGTGCACCATTTATTGCTTCTCAGTGTAACTTCAGGAACCTGTTTGCTGGCAGGAATGTGACAGATGAAGCAGTTCAGCTTCTGAGTGAAAATGCAGGTTTTTGAGCAAAGTGTCTACAAATACAACATTTAGTGTCTCCATCAAAGACAAACTATTCTACAGATAACTAAATAAAACCACCAGGGCTTTGCTGAAGTGCTGTGTATTGACCTTTTTGAGCTGAGTTTTTTTTTTCCTTTAAGTGGTTTCTTTTAACAATGGGCAGAGGCAGCAGTGCTAACGCTTGGTCACTCACTCCTTCACACCTCCTCCACAGAGCTGACCTCTGCTCCCGTAGCTTTCTAAGCACTTGCTCCTCACTTCATCTGACCTTGGCTGACACCTGTGCCAGTTTAGGCATTCTCCCCTGCACTCACACCGCCCTCGTCTTTCTGTCCTGCCCACCAGAATTTAAGTAAAGGAAAAAACGTTTGTTCCCAAAGCCTGTGACAAATGGTAGTGGTTGTGTTTTGCTCTTCTCCCTCTTCACTATGCACTTCAGATGTCTGAAGTGGCTGCTGTTGTGAATTGTAGGGTTGTCACTTTGTTGTTTGTTGCAGCACTGCAGAATCTAGTTGTAGAGGCGCTTGTTGTGCTGTTGTCTGGGCTGCACATAAACACGGTGCCTCACTGTGACAGCCGGTCGCTCACTTTACGTTAACCGCAAGTGTTTTCACGGTCATCAACCAATGGTGGCCTGGAGGCTGTCATTTCACTCCATGTGGAGCTCGCTCGCGGCTTGGTTCTGCCCCACAAACTCACAGCCGGCCCTGGTGGGGGGACAGACCAACAGACACACATACATATGCACACAGTTACAGGCATGCACACACCCACTGGATGCGCGCACACACACACACACACACACACACACATACACACACACACACACACACACACACAAAAAACTATATGCTCAGCATAAGGCAGGCTGTTGAAGCAATTACAGAAACATGGCAGAACACGATGAAGCAGGCCCTACTATCAGAAGGGAAATAGAGTGAGCAGAGAAAAAATGATGACGCCATTAATAACACAGAGGCTTGGTGGGAGGTGGGGGGTGGATGACCCTCTGTGATTTCCCTGTGACAGCATTTTGAGGTGCAAATGGTTATGCTTGTATTATATTTTTCGACATTTAATGTTTTGTGTCAAAAGACACACACACACACACACACACACACACACACACACGAACTATAGAAGCTGATTTAATAAACTACATAAGGCTTGAAGTGATGTTCACTTACATCCATTATTTTGGTAAATGACAGGTCAGACTTCCTTATTCTCACTCTCTCTGCTTGCATCACTATCTCAAACTATTCATATACTTTCACTTTTCCTTCAGCTGCTGCTTTCTCCTTGGCACTGCAATGCAGATGTGTCTCACACAGTGGCTGGAAACATTCGTTGAAGACGCTTGTGAAAGAAGGACATGAGAGAAGGGAGGGTAGGGAATCAATGAGATGGAGCCAAAGGCGCAAGGGGAAAGAACTGGTGGAAATATAAGTAAACCAGAAGTAATATTGAAGTTGCGTCATTTCCTGCAAACACTAGGTATTACATTGTGGAATAATGTGGAAGCATTTTGTGGAAGATTCAAAAAGCTTTATTAATTCTAGAGGGCAATTGTTTCCCTATGGTAGATAAACAAACAGGCATCACAGTTCTTGATATATGAAGCCTGTCAATGAAAGTGAGTTTAGTGTCGTCAACTAAACACCTTTACAAACTTATCACCACCCTATGTTTTGATATTGTGCAGCGCCACCGTGTTATGAAAGGGCAACAATTTTTGGTTCAGTATTAAGTTGAATTGAGCAGAGCCTTGTTGACCTATGCTTTTAGTTGTAATATTACACACAGTTTGATTAATCTCCAATTTAAATTGGCAGCAGCTTTTTATAATAGCATTTGTGTCTGGCGCTTCTGTTTTGTCTGGCCTCAGGATAAAAGTTAATGGACTTTATAGAAAAAAAACATTTGATCAGTTATATCAAGAATTAATTGACTATGTTGAAACAAATGCAAAAAAACAAATTAATGCCTCAGAGCAAGTATTCACTAATTCTGTAGCTTTCAATTTGCTACTTACTGTACTGTGTGTGTACAAAACAACTGGCCCGTGTCACAAAAAGCAGAATCAAATCTGTGACAACAGACAGGGGTGATGTTGATGGCATGTGATGGATGTTAGTAGTTAGAGAGCATTTTATGAAATCTGGTGGATGTGAGTCATGATTGTGAGTTAGCCTGTTTACTACAAGTCAGACATTTAGTTTTGCATTTATTTTGTTTTGCATCTCTGTAAGTATTAAGACCAGTTCACACAGAGAGCGTTATTAGACACATTTTTTATGTCTCACGGAGCAGATAAGAGTTCATACTGGATGTCACATTTAGTGAAACATAATCTTCACAGACAACTGTTTAAATCTGTTAAATCTGTGATTAAGGATTGATTCGACTTCCTCTGTCACTATAGTTTAGATACTAGTTTCACTTTCACTTTCCCCGCCTTCATTAGTCGACAGGAGAAAATCAATGATATTGGATAAAAAACATCAACCAAAAAAAACCTTGATTTCTTCCTGCTGAGCCTACATGGAAACTGTGTTCAATCTGTCCAGTACGTTTCTGCTTCCAGTGAGTATGAAGACAGTTTCTCCAGCCACCGTCCCTTTGCACTGCTGACAGAGCAACAGGGCCAGACCACTCTTACAGTGACAGCGGCGCTGTACGCGGGTCAGAGTGATGTGGATTGAATGGAATACTGCTTCAGTAGGAGATCTTGCTTTCAGTTAAACCTCTTTTCAACACCATTTATAGATCACACTCAACTTGCATTTAGTAATTATCTCTTTTATATAGTAGTTTAGATTCTTTCTGGCAGAGTCGGCATTTCCTGTATGGTATTTAATTTGCCTATAAGGGCTCAGGGGATTAAAGGTAATCAATGCATTCATCTAGTGTTACTATTCATTAGGAGTGCAATGATTCTCCAAATCCATGGTTAAAATCCACAGCTGACCTACACTCTGTACTGTCCCTGAACGCAGTGCACCAGACCTGCAGCTGATAGACGCTGACAGACTCGTGCTACGCCTTGTAGACTCTGTGTTACTTTTCTTGCCTGTGCACAAAGGCAAGTGATAGGTCCTTTTATGACATGAAACAAATTTCCAGGATATAGAGCTGAATTTGCAGGCATCTGGGAGCCACTGTTTATATGCAGGAGATTCTACTGCCAGAGACATTGGATGTCAGAAACATTTGTCTCTGTTTTAGAACCGTTAGACCTCTACTACTCATAATTTTGCGTCACAGATAGAAGCCTCCCTGCTTACTGATTATTCTCATTTAACAGTGTCAGTAACATTTGTTACCGTTTATGCAAAGCAAACCTTTTTTACTGTTGCTCTGGAAAATAAATGTTAAATAAGGTCAGCTGGTGAACTTATGAAGCAGGTGCAGGAAATGTATTAGTCACAGAGGTTCCTTGCACACAACAATACATTTTACATTACACCATTACAAAGTGACTTGTGATGAGATAATTGCAAACAAAGGAATAGTAAGAAGACACAGCACAGACACAGTAAAACTACAGCTGCAGTAGAACCAACATGTAATCAAATCAAACAGTGCCTTTACCACCCAGCCCCGTGCATGTCCATTCCCACAGTGAAAACAATATGTGCTATGATTGCAGATGTTCCGGTGATGGCTCGTTTCCCCACCCACATGACTTTGTTCTTTATTAAGAAACAACAGATTTCATGAAGCATCACCCCGGACTGAGCTGATACTTTTTTTTTGCAACAGCAACAAGCTGTAAATGTGTGACAACGGCATATAGGACAGAATAACTTTTTATTTATTGTCTCTATTATAAAAGTAGGCCTGGTATTCACTTTTCACATGTAACGCTGCTGTGGTGTCCATGACCTCTTGAGGGACATATCTAGCTCTGTAGACCAGCTGTTTTTTTGTTTTTTTTTTACTTTTTATAATGCATTAGATCTTATCTTAAATCGTAAATGGAGTTTCCAAAATAATGTGTCACGCCTATCGGTATAAAACAGAACAGTTCACCAGCAACATAAACTACCAGCATCCAAAATGACCATAAAGTTGCGGCAGTCTCTAGCACAGTCTCAACAAGAACATTATGACTTTATAAACCTTATCATTTATACAGTTTAGGCTGCTTCAGGCTTCAGTATATTGTTGGCATGAAGGCTATATTAAAAATATCTTGCACCTAATAAATATTAATTACATAAGGAGGGTCGAGTTTGTCGTGAGAGTACATTACTGACCAACTGAAAGTCTTTAAACAAGTGCACCTGCCCTCAGCCCTCCATCACTTATATTGTACTATATATGTAAAAAGATAATTTCGATGTACATTTAAGCACTTGACTGTAGACTCTTTTATCCAAAGAAAACTTACGACTGAGGTGAGAAAACTAAGATAATCTAGCTTCAAATGAGGATTAATCATATCCATTGTACTCAATTATATAGAATTGTGCCTCAGACGTATTGAGGCACATTATTTAGGGCTTTACTTTTTTACAGATCAGTTTATTGACAAATTTATACCTTCCTCTTCTGGGTCCCGAACCAACCAACTGCACTGGATGAGTGGTTTCTGTACAACAAAATGAGACAAAGTAGGTTGAGGCTCTTTGTTCCCCCCAGTCTCTCATAAACACCTTCCTGTCACTGAGTTTCCAGATGGCCACGCTTCTTTGTATCCCACAGTTCATAGCTCTAAACTTCCTAGCACACACATTTGCATCGGGTCACTGCTCACTCCGACACGCTAGACGAAGAGGAGCTCTAATCCTACCCAGCATGCCTCCCTGGAAATGTTCTCTATGCAAATGGTTGTTTTTTTTTTCGGGATCAACAGTGAGAGTGGTTTGGTAGTAAGCATGTGCATCTATGGGGGGTGCTGTTACAGACATGTGGCTATGGCTCAGTAGTTGTGGCGCTTTTGGCTAGTGACCTCCTTAACAGACCGGTACTTTCGGGTTTCCTGTCTGTTAGGAAACACAGCAGAGAACTTTAAAAGATCTGTTCACAGGTCCACACCAGAATTATCCTGTATTTAATTGCATAGGAGAGCAATCACTCTCTGCCCTACAAATCCTTAGTAAAGCTGCGCTTTACAATAGAGCCATAATTGCAGGAGTTTAATTGCCTGCCAATGCTCTGCTCCCACTGCCTGCATTGAAGAGCCCAATAATTAGAAACAGGGAGAAATTAGGTGGCAATTTTGTCTTGGCAATTATCGTAATGCAAAAGAAGTACCATTAGTATTGTTAGCCCCACAGTACATAATCCTTTGACACTGTCAAGTCCCTCTCTTAGCTGCTGGGGACAACAACTCTTGATTTCCCTGTAGCCTTTGCACTCCCTCAGTCACTACTTTAGTCATCAGTTATCCAGGCCAGCCAGCACACTCGGAGTCAAACTAGTAGACTGAAAACATCCATGCCCGAAGTGCTGGGAGGATTAAAAGCTTCAGCATTAGCAGTCTGTGTTTCCTTTAAAGGTATATAAATTGGGTGGTAATCCTCTTCCACCATGTCAACCATGAAATTGTGTTTGATATAACGGAAACATTAATGCATTTGACAGATATTATATTTGTACCGCACTGGCATTTTGTTTCACTGGCTTTTCATTGTTTTGTATCCCAAGTTGGATGTGTTGTCATTGTAACACAGATAAAATATATTTTTTTATGAATATCAAAAGAAATGTGTAGTACTGAACATTTGGTGTATACTTGGAGAGCTAAATATTTTTCTGGAACATAAAACAAATATTGGCTGCTCACTTTGCCTTTAATCATAGTATAAAATGTTTAACCTTCCTGTTGTCTTGTTGACCCCAAACTGTGTTTAACAACAGAGAAAACCCCTTAAATCTTGTTTTTTTCAGCTTGAAATTTTGTGACTTTTCTAGCACCGTGCAAAGGTCTTAGGCCACTATTGGATTAGTTTTCCAGTAATGCTTTGATGTCCATATTTATTTATTTTTCAGTTTTTATATTAGCAACAACTAAAATCACAAAAAGTTGTTTTTTGGCTGATCTCCATCTTCAAAGACTGTTCCTGATCAGGTTATTTTCAGACTACTGAAGGATCAACTTGCACCCAGATGAAGCTGCTAGATGCTGAGTTTGGTCCTTGCTGGACTTCTGATGTCTCAAAGTAGAACAGTGAGAAACTTCTCATCAGATGTTGACAGGTCTTAGTCTCCTATTTTTGTCCTTGACCTCTCCATATTCCTCTACAGAGATCACACAAAAAAGTTGTCGCTTTAGCCTAAAGAAGCATTTTTTTTAATATTTTTGTATTTTCTAATAGTGTCTACATATTTTTTTGTTGTATTCTAATAAAAAGACTAAGACTTTTGACCCGGAGGACAAGGGGTGTATAGTGAAAATGAAGACAACATAAAAATAATATAACAAAAAACACAATAAACAAAATGAATGAACAACAAACAAATGCCTGTTGACAGACTTTAAATATGGGCTACTGAAAAAGTTAAAGATTGTCTTCAGATTATTCAGTACATTTAGATGCTTTGAAAAAATGCTATTTCTCTGAATACCTATAGAGCAATCCCCTATATATTTTGATAAATATTCGTAATTCTACATAAGTCTTCATTTATATGTGTACTAAAGTGCTAATTAACTTTTAGTTGAGCCGTCCAAAGACCTGATCCACAAATTGTAAAATATTTATTATAGGTGAAAAAAAGTGTGTACAAATGACTACTTTTACAATACTGCTGCTCTACTTTGTCAGATTCAGTAAAGACTTAGGGCAAATGCTGAATTCCGTGAACGTAACCCCTTTCACATCCCTTAAGTGTTTTGATTGGAATTCACCTTGTTGTACAAACAGGGTACAAACATGTGCAGCAAAGCTTCAGATGTTCTGTTAAATGTCAGCCGCAGATTGCTTCCAAAACCGAGAAGAGATGGGGGGAAAAAAAAGCTGGTCATTCAACATAATAACTTCTGCAGTTTTCTCTGTTATCAACTGGTGGGGTTATTAGCTTTGCTGTCTCCAGAGTGTTTCTTACATTTCTTCATTACTTCATTGTTGCTTTTCCTTTTGCACTTTTTGTGTTGTACAACTTCATCATATTTATCAATACATCACCCTCATTGAACAAAAACCATACATCTCGTACAATGATTTGTGGGTTCTGAGATCTAAACAGACAGGATTGACTAGGCCTGAAACAACATGTGATTGAAAAGTGTGGCGTTCTTTAAACAGAGACCTAATCAATCGGTAATCTGCATGCTTTGAAAACATTCTGCTGCTTTTACTGCAAACTGCTACAGTGAAGCATTTTAAAATGAAATGGCTCTCTGATCTCAAAATAACGAGACAGCAGAGTACATTTATTAGAATATTTGTTACTCTAGGTTTTATATGATTGTTGGTTACTAGTGCCTGAGAGTAGTTGTCGTGTTTCAGACAAGAACTCAGGATAAGACTAGATGCTAACGGCTAGTTCAATAACACTACTTTTCAGTGCATTTTCCAGTTGTGAGCAGTTTGTTTATGTGCATATTGGTCTATAAAACGAAACAATAAAACTAATTTAAATACTAAACAATATAGATTTCATTAACATTATGCTGTACAAAGGTATAAAGGTATAAATATAGTGCATTTCTGATTACAGTTAGCACTAGCTGTTTTAGTGTTATTGTTAGCAGGTGTGTTTCATGTGTTCAAGGTCATGCACACATTAGAAGTGATCTGAATCCAAAGGGCTCTACCTTAAATCATTCTGTTCCTCATGTTGGCAGAATATAGTGAACAACATCTTGTCTAATATTTTGACTATGTATAAGTAATTTTGTGATCAGTTGTATCATAATGTGAAAGTTTAACTTTAAAATGGTTCATTCACTGATTCCATGTTAACATAACTATTAAGTGCACTAGTTTTTTCTGACACAATCTATGATTTGATGCTGATGATTCTATTATTGTTAGTGTAATTGACTAATTGGAAAAAAAAAAAAAAATTAATGTAATAATAATCATTATTTAGTTGCAGTCCTAATGTTATCCAGTATGTCCCTTTTACCATCAACCATGCAATTCTGTAAATTCAGGTTTCAAATATTTGTTGCATTAGCATAACATTCTGTACTTTAAAGACTATTATGCAAATGTTTAGGGACATACTCTTATTTCATGTGTCTACTGACCACATTTACATCTTTAAAGCTCCCCTCCAGACAAGCTCAGTGTTGTGTTGTCAGCCCTCAGGAACTGCCTACAGCTCCCAGTGACTGTGGTCCTTCCACATCCTGTAGGGCTAATCACTGCTAATCAAATTTAGCATGAATTTCACCACAGTAACTGCTTCTAAATGTAAACAAGATTATTGTTCGGGTTCAGATTATTACTGCTATTTACAGTATGTTTCTCTGTCAGTTAAGAAAGAGTAAATGATTACTATGACGATTCAGATTCCCATTTTTCTTACCAGGATGTTAAATGAATCATGTTTTACACTTTTCTATATGCACAATATTGGCATTTTAATGTGCAATCTGTTTAATGATGTGCTGTGAAACCACTTTCCCAATATCCCCCAGGAAAAAAAACACCTCGGGAATTTAACTTAATTTACATCAGTCCTATAAGTCTCTCCTCATGTATGTCCATGAGTGTATGTAATATACTTTTGAAAAAAGTTATGTTAACTCAGCTGTTTCGGCAGGGTTTATGGAGTCTCGCGCTTATGAGAAAAACTGACGCAGTTTCAGTTTGGCCCATTCAACCACACGCTTTTTGACACAACCCACAAATAATAGACGGTGTTGTCTCATTACACATGACAGGACCTAGACCCAGATTTATGTTCAGAACCACTGAAACAGTGAGTTTTTTATATAAGCTACTCTTTAACATAGAACTGGGAATTATTTCAAAATGTACGTTTAAGTTTCTGAGCATAAAGCTCAAAGTCTGTATGCTTGATCATGAAAATATTTGATTTGCAATATATTTCAGAAAACTATAATTGGTTAGTTCATGTGAGACAGCCCTTCAGTGTGTAAACCTTAGTCCTGCCACTCATCTATTTTTCCTGAAATATGTTTGTGCAATCCACCGCAAATCTGCCTTTTACCATTTTAAGCAATTTTTTCTCATCTGAATGCATGATAGCAGATGCTGACTGTAGTATTTGCCGCCCACGGGGGATATGATCTTGTACTAGTGACATCATGTGCATTTCATCTAATGTGCACTTTGCTTTGCTTTCTGTTTCTCCTTTTTTTTCTTATTTCAGCATATAATATCTTAACACAGCTGAGCTGATGACAGAAGGCAGCTGTTGTGGCTGTTTGACATCAGGAGACTTGTCTCCGCTTTTCTTCACTGTAGTATGGACCTGACATTGCAATGTTTGAATGTGTTTCTTTTCATATTTCTTTATGAAGAAACAGTGTGCATGACTTTTTTAACTTATTTATTACTTTTATATCCGATATCCAAGTTAGGATTTGTGGCTCTTATCACCCATATGGTGTATTGGACTTATGCTTATACTTACTGCAAGACTGATATGTCTTTAATGAATATGGTATGGCAGTATAGTGTACTAGTTGTTGTTGACTTTAATATACAATACTGATTGTACACTGATTCATTGGGCATACTATGGTACTATGGTATTGGCAATATTAATACAACTAACTATATTAAATTATATACTAATATAAAATATTCACCGTGGCATATATAAAAAAAAACACTGATCCTAATGGCCAAATTTTTATTTACATTTTATTTAATGTGGCCTTTGCAAATCATTATTTTCACAAAGAAACTCAGCAGTGTTTCACTTTATTGACCTTGACTAAACCAATAATTCAGTTTTTCTCCTACACCTATTTATTTGCTATTTGAAATGAGTATGATCTTATTTCACTGTAGAGCTGCGTGCAGCCTGATCTCAGCATGGTTTGTCGGTCTGTCTTATTCTTTCTCTCCCTCACACACACACATACACAACACAGACCTTGTTTGTGAACACCTGTTGCTGTCAGTTGAAGAAACTTAACTCTTCAAATAAGTTTTAGCAACATGTAAGGAGCTTAGCTATTAAAGATAAAAAGAGCTGTAAACGTGTAATGGTTGGTTGAATATTTCCAGATGTCAACCTGTGAAGCAGCAAGAGGGGATTATAAGATCACAGATAAACATACTATTATTATTTATTTAATAATAAATATATTATAATTAATTTACTCCCACCCCTGTTGTCAGATATTGCCACAGACGATCATTAGAAAACAATCGCCTGTAATGTTGTGTTAATCGGTAGGGGTTAGAATAGTCTGTTGAAGAACTGAAGTATTTTTGAACTCATTTTTATATTTGTGTCCCTAATAACATGTCCCTGCCGTAAAGAGGAATAAATAACCAAATCAATATTAAAAAAATCAGTCAAAAAGTTAATCAGCCAAATTGTTATTATAAACTCTGTTATCAGCACTGGCCCAGAGTTTCACAATCGGTGCAACCCTAATCTTTGGTACATTATAGTACATTTGCGGCCCATTACATGAAGGACCTAACCTGGATTTGAGCCCATATTTGAGAAGACAGTGATCCAGACTAGAAGATATGTCTGACCCGCTCGTCTCTTGAGTTAACTACGTAGCATGAGGCAGTTTAGTTGTGGGGTGTTTTCTCTGTGTCGAAAACAAGAGGTGCTAAGACACGCCTGAATAATGAAGAGAAAATGACTTTGGGAATCATAAAGTCCTTCACCATTAATGCTGAACAACTCTCAGTGGCTCTCAAGCAATCAAGCAATGGGATTTACAAAAGATTTTAATTTGGATGCATTATCCAAACTCCTCAAAGACCAAAAGGCAGGCAATTGCTCTGACAAAAGATATGCACTGATAAGTTTGAAGGTCAACAAGCTGCTGCAGTGGAGATAATCAGCAGCTGGTCTGTACGACATACACACACACACACACACACTCAGTGGCAGTAAAATATAGACACACTTAATGTATATATACTCATTAGACTGTGACCAGGTGGCTTAAACACTATCAAACACTAAAACTGAGTGTACAATTAGCCCTTTTTTTGAATCCTCATCAAAGTTTACGATCAGTAAAATGCTTGTTTCATCACACATTTGAAAGTCACATGGAGCACAGCTTACAATTTCCACATGCCATAAAGGAGAACCGCTAATGAGGCCCTATGTAGAGAATAAAAGGGGGATTAATGAACAACACAATTTGAAGAGGCTAGGCAGCCCTCGCCCAAACCCTTTACAGTTTATGCATATACTAGGTGAGAATTTTCGGAGGCTTTCACACGTTGCCACAGTATTGAATGGTCTGTGCCGCGCTTGGAGGCGCATTCTGCTGATGGAATCAAAATCCCTTTCACAGATTCAAATGAGGTGCACTCAGCTGTGATTGGTATTGGAAAAGCATTTGTCGGAACAGAGGCTCACAGAAGGCTTCTTAAATACAAGGCAATCAGAGTGTCTAATGCAGAGACGAGGCAAGAGGTGTGCCTGGACTGCAGAGTGGAAAACAGGACAAAGGATTATGATGGTAATAAGCAGTAAACCAAAACAAAGTCATCCCCTGATCCCTCATTCTCTCTCTCCTTCTGTCTCTGCCTACCTATCTCACCCCTAAATCCTCTAACATGTTCTCTCACCCCCACCCCTTCACCCCCCTCTGCATCACGCGCACCACATATTGACAGGACCCATTTTTTCACTTTGCCTGAGCTACAATTTAAAACTCATTTCTCATTATTTGCGGTGAATACTTACACACAATTTCTAATCTGTCGAGTCCATGATGGCTGCTGGCAGAAGCAGAGGCTCTTTATGCAGATGCCTGGCTGTACACCTATATGCAATGTCAACTCTTGCACACCCCACTGGCCTTATTTTATTACAGGCGTCAGCAAATCTGCATGCTGTCAGCTGTGAACCTTTTGTGTTAATGTCTTTTTTTCCCCCCTTTAGCTTAACTTGTGGTGTACAGACTGAAGGCATTTTTACCAATGTGCAAGTGGAGATCAAAAACACATGCTTCAAAAGACTCTGACTTTGTCTCTTTTCTGACAAATCTGAGATACAGAATCTGCAGGCTGGGCCGACAAAGGACAAGGTGGAGGTGGATGAGCTTGGGTGGCTGGGGAGTGAAGGGTTTTACCAACCTCTAATTTGGCCTTTTTAATGAAAGGTTGTCAGGGCTTTACTATATCCCAAAGTGGCTTCCCTCCTACTCCCCAACCCCCACCCCACCCCCCCTTTGACACACGCTGTAAGGTTGTGTTTGTGTGTATGTGTCTGAGCAAGTGAGAGAGAAATAGAGAGAGCTTGGTAGGGGACAGAAAGCCAGAAAAAGAAGAAAAGAGGGGAGAAGATTTTTTCTGGAATTGTCCAAGTGTGGCACTAGTGGTCCTCAGTCACTTTATCAGTGCCACAGCGGCTTTTTTCCTCCCATCTATCTGCCCTGTGACTATTCTTACCCCCCTCTCAGAGCAGGAAAAACACTCGCTCTCTCATCATGGATGGCTCAACACAATCACAGAGCTTTTTTTCCCCCCACCTATCCTGCTCTCACTATCTCTTCACTCAACAACACTCTTTGTCTAAATGCTATTCTTATTTTTCTATTCATTGCTCAATCCCATCACATTTGTAGAAGTGCAGAGTACTGAAAAATTACCACACTTCATCTCCGCTGCACATGCTGTTTTTATCTGTTCACTTAACACAAATACCACTCTGTGTCTTGTTACTTACCCAATGTTTTATGGAGTTTTTAGAGTTAGTACGTACACAACACAACTTAAATATTATCTGGAGAGCAGATCAAGCATTAGGAAGAGGGTGAAGCCTTTTGACCCAGTACATCATTTTTATTCATGATAGTGGACCCTCTTTCAACAGGGTTCAGATCATACTTCAGTCTACAAACTTCCTGATTCTTTGGATCAGGATGTGTTCTGTACTGCAGAACATGCCCAGTGGATTTCATGTAATGCAATCTCGTATATCGACTTGCATTTGCAAAGAAACGAGACACAATTGTGTCAACAGAAACCCACAAAATCTGCAAAACATCCTCCTGTTTTTAGGCGCCTGTAGACCATCATGCACCTATATTGTCATTAGTATGTTATGAAAAATCCGTGGCCACGTAAGGTAAATAGATTCTCTGTGGATCAACTGCTTACTGTAATATTTGTTTTTTGTTATTTATGAAGCCTCTCAAAAAGTCATTTGGTCTATTAAACATGAGGAGCTATACAAAATATGAATTATTATAATTTCTTAAAGCCTAGGTGTCATCCTACTGAATCACTTTGCAACAAGGGGACTAGTTAAGGAGGCCATAGACATACTGTATAACACAGATGAACGAGTTAGAAGCTTACGTGGCTGAGATATATAGGAATGTTCTTTTGTTTAGTAAAACAAAAAATTAGCTTTTTCACCTACTAATTAGATGCTGTTTGGCGTAAACCAAAAACTCCACATTTTCACAAACACAACATGATTCAATGATGGAAAAAAAGGTTGTGATGCAAGCCGTAGTAATGTGGTCATTTTTCTGTATGTATCTTGACTTGATATCAATATAAATTATTTAGATTTTGACATAATAATGATGCATAGAGCTTTCTCTTGCCTAGTCAGCAGCTATTTTGGCAAGGTGAGAAACAAACCTCCTAGTAGGAATGTAGTTTATGAAACAGCAGTGTTGTTATTGTACTATTATCCAAAAAAAAAATGGCATATAGTGGAACAAGGTGCAGTTAACACGTTTAAATGTGCATAAATTAGATACATCTAAAAAATGAGATACTATCAGGCATATTCTGAGGCATTTTCTGTTTCTGCTGGTTTATCCCTGTTGAATGGCTATACCACCATAACATATCAAATAGAACTGTGATTTTTCTTATCATTATATTTCTGTCCTACTGGTTATAGTTTTAATGGATGGACACAAAAGACTGGACATTTACAAAATTAGTGGTAAATATTTCTAGTGGTATTTTGTGCAAAATTTGAATAATGGACCAATTTGGTGTGCATGAAATGGCTTAATGCATAATTATCAACCAGAGTCTATTCAATAGTCTCTTAGAGGCTTGTGACGACACAATTTGAACATCGGTTATGGCAGATAAAGTACTGCATGAATGTTTATAAGTGAAGTTTGTTTCTTTAAATGAAAATGAATAATAAATAACCCTTTTAAACAACTTAAAAGCACAAACATTTGACAAGTAAAGTGCAATTTCTCTAAAAACCTGCACAGCTATAGTAAGTAGTTTCTCATTATTGCACATAGAAGCACATCAAAACAAGCTAAACTGAGAATATGGAGAGCTTCAGTGGATAATTGATCAGGCTGAAATTACCAATGGATTTGTCCAGTGTTTATGCCTGAAAATCTATTGTGCTGCAGGTAATCTATTGAGAATCATAGAGGTATGTAATACATTGAAATGGGAACAGAACACAGTGTTAATAATCTGTTTACACTTCAGCCCCCTCTCCATTGATTTCCATTCTCAGCATGCACCACCTGACAAGCACCACCTTCACTAAGGATAACAGTTGTTTTAGAAGGAGAACAGACTTTTCAAATGAAACGGTGAAACATAAGTTATTATAGTACTACATATTGTATTACACACTGTAATACATTTTACTATCTGTATACATATTTTGTTGTTTATTGGACATGTTTGTGTCAGTATTTATAACTTTGCCTATTAATACAGTAAGCCATCAACTCTACTGGTTAAATTCTGTAGTGGATGCTGTTTGCTCATTTGTGCATGAACATACTGTACTCGCTATAGTATGCTTGTGTCTGTGTCATATACTCACACGTGAATTGTAATATGTAGCCTCTATAAGATGTTGTGATTTAAATTGTAGTTAGGTAGTTTTAGCAGGGAAGAAATATGTTTTTGTGCTGTACCAACTAGTATTCAAAGAATTCTCTTGGGCATGTGAAGAAAATTCAGAAAGACAATGCTGTTGCCTGTGCTGGAGATGTACCAAGGGTTCGGTTCAGTCACAGGAAAGTCTGACTGAGCCTCTAAGTTGGCATGTTTAGTTAGTGTTTAGCTACTGCTTATGTGGAAAACATTTTTTGAACAAAAAAAAACAAAAAACAACTGCTTACTTCTCACATTTATAGAGTGATGAAGATATTTTCTTTGGCAAAACATTATTGTCTTTGAACTTCCTGTTCCTGGCAGACCACTTTGTAGCAGGTGACAGCCAAGAGTCTCTTTTTGGTTGTGTTGCCAACTCTGAAATTTGAATAAGTATAGTTATGATTAAATCATGGCTCATGCAGTCTGAAAATTGCACTCTTTCTTAATATAGAAAAATATGAGTCACTCTACCTTTAAATGTCCAATACTACCTGTGTTATACACCTCAGCTAATATGCAATGTATGATCTTTTATTATTGTTATTACTTTTTTTTTGTCCCTTGTCTATTATCCACTTTATTCTTCCATTGCGGTCATAGGTATGTGTATTTCTGCCTGTGTACATTTATGTTGTGTGTACGTGTGAGGTCTTCCTTTTAACTGTACCTTCTTTCAAACTTGTGTATGCCTGTGCGTATGTGTGTGTGTTTGTGTATCTCACCGCGGCTCTGTCTGTCTGCCTTTAAAGAGGCTGTGAATGATCTTATTTAGTGTGTGCTGATTGCTGCTTTAACCTGGCGGCCACGCTGGCTGCTGCTGCATTAATAATCGCAGAGAGGCAGGAGAGCTGGCGAAGCTCGCACCTTGTTCACCGCTCCCTTGCTCGCTATCTCCACAGCACCAAGGAAAAAGCCAGCAAACAGCAGGGGAAGTGTGGCGGAAAATTACAGTCTTCACATGCCAGCCAGGAAGGCTGCTGCTCGGTGGGGGCCAGTGCTGTGTGAAGAAGACAGAGGAATGGGGAGGACGTTTTAGTGTATAATGCCTGTGTGGAGCGAGGAGTTGTGCGTTTCCCTGTGTGTGTGTGTGTGTGTGTGTGTGTGTGTGTGCTGAATCCTACTTGTGCCCATGTTTGAACTAGTTTCAGCTGAAGATCTTGCTTTTTTATTTTTTTCTTCTTGAAGGGGCTTTTTTAGGATTAAACATTTGGTTTCATTAGGCCAAGCTATTAATTAGTTTAGGGCACCATACAGTTAAGCATTCAGACGACAGTGAGCTTAGCCAGTATATATTGTATGTGCATGTAAAAACTGCTATTTATGTTGGTGTATCTATCTAATATTTGTATAAAATGACGTGCAGTTTAGATGAACTGAAAACTCTGAATTGATCTTGGGAATAAATGTGAGTGTGGGAGTTGCCTGTGTGTTAGCCTTATTAAGGACTAAGGTTTACCTGTCTTTTTTTGTCCAGGGCATGGTGGGAAAGAATTCAACCCAGGTGACATGCTCAGGATAAGTAGGTGTAAATAAATATATATATATTTTGGTTTATTAGATTTTTTGGTTTGTGTATGTGAGTGTGTGTTTATTTGTAACGTGAAGAGGCAAAACAGGGGAAATAGGCACAGAACAGCACAACATAGCAACTAAATGGTCCATCAACAGAACTTTGTGTCAATATTAACAAGATGGGTTGAAACTGCTCCCCTTTGAGCATGGCCAACAATTCTCCTTTTCAGTCCAGTCTAGACGACATTTTGATTGGTTGTGTGAAGATTAAAGCTTCACACTCTCTTCCAGGGAGAAAAGTGTAATTGATATTTCAGCTCTGGGCAAACTTGCTCTTGCAGGCCAGTGGCTGTTTCAGCAGAAAATTAATGTTAGCTCAGCTTGGCAGCAGAACGGCTGGCATGTTTCAGGAAATACATTCTGAGCTGGGTTTCTTTGGTCCATTGGCTTCTTGTGCAATTCTCTATGTTGCAAATGAATGCATTTTGTTGAGGAAAATGTGTGTCCTTCACATTTGTGTGCATGCACATCTACATGCAAGTAGTTTACCACAAATGTTAAGATCTGTGTTATGTTGACGAAGCTTAGGGAGGTTGGATGCTACAACAATTGAAATGTGCCTGGGCTTTTTCATAATGACAATTAAAACTGTATAAATGGCCTTTTCCTGATGCTCACTTTTGCCATCTGATCTTTTGATGAGAAAATGTTGAAGTACGTTTTAAGGTGTCAAGGGCACTACAAAAAGTAATGTCACACGGTTCAGAGTAGGATTT
The DNA here is from genome assembly GCA_034779795.1 of Ctenopoma multispine. Classification (NCBI taxonomy): domain Eukaryota; kingdom Metazoa; phylum Chordata; class Actinopteri; order Anabantiformes; family Anabantidae; genus Ctenopoma; species Ctenopoma multispine. The sequence continues at coordinate 19,973,060 of JAUYWH010000018.1, read as the reverse complement.
GATCAGCCTCAGTGGCCCTCAGTAATATCAAGTTGCTCAACAATGAGCAGCATCTCTTGTCTACTTCATTAACACATGTAACATTCAGCTAGTCTGAAGAACATAAAAATTGACTTAGCGTGAAACAATGCCAAAGAACTCTTTCCTATAGCACCCTCATGCTGCACTTGCCCTGAATGGGCCATTTAAGTGGACACAGGGGATTAGGCAGATGATGGCAGTCGAGGTCCTCATATTGGTGCAATGTGACTCGGACCACATTAACAGGACATTAGTCTCATTTCCATTCCGACGGCGTACTTCCATGCAACACTGGAGAGTGCGACCGAAATCATTGTGACCCTCACGCTCCAGCCTTTCATTTCCTGTCACCATTCAAACCTTCCTTATCTCTCTCTCTGTTTTTCCATTTTCCTTCTTGCCCTTTCTCCGCTGTCTTTCTTTTTCTGTCCTTGCCCACCCCATTCTTTCTTTTCTTGTTCCACATCAGCAGCTGGGTGAAGCCTCTCCCTGTCACGCTTGGCCACACTCCCCTTAATTACCATGTATTCTTCTTTAGCTAATAAAAAATGCTGATGAAAACGATTACATGGCAGTGGGGCTTTGTATGGAGCTGGATTTAGGCACGAATAGAGATTGAGAGAAGAATAGAAAAAGAGAGGGACATTGAAAAAAAGCAGAGATAAAAGGAGAGAGAGAGACACTAGAGGAGAGATAGCTGGAGACAAAGGGGTTGAGAGAGATGGGAAGACAGGAAGAGAGACAGAGGCAGAAAGGAATGGAAATGATGGTTTGGAAATGGGGTGGGGGACGAAATGGTTTGGGCAGTAACCCGTTTGTTGTCTTTGTTGTTGTTTGGGTCAGAGATGCTTTAGGCCCTGAGGGAACTTCCTCATCTTATCACATCGAGCAGACGGCTGGCACATCTTTCTCATTACGAGCCTCTCAGTTATAGATTACTCCTGCCTTACTCCTCTCCCTAGCCGCAGGCAGTCTCTGTTACAGTGTACAGAACCACGCTTGCACCAAACACAGTTTGAACTACTGAATATAGACTTTGCCTTTTTCTTTCCCTTTCATGAACATTAAGTTACACTGGCTGTCCATGTAATTGTGGTTTCAACTTCAACCAACTGTGGCTTGGAGAGAAAATGAATTAAGGCTTCTTGCTTGATTGAAAAGCCTTCTGAGAGAAGCTGGTAACTGGCTCATGATACACTTTTCTTTTTCTGCAAATTATATTGTGCTCCTGCTCGGCTGGATGGAGAAGTGCTTGTTTAGTTTTACAGTGGATGCATTAGCACTTGTGTGTAAGAATTTTAGTTTCAACACACCACTAAAATTATCAGAGAAAGCTCACCATTGCAGCAATTTGTGTATATATTCACACGTTCCAAATCAACAAGTTAGAACTAAGACCTCTGGACCCAGTGTGAGTGCCATTTTTTTATGCATATCTACAATCATTAGCGGCAGAATAGGGCTACACAACTGTTGATGCACACAAATGCTTTGGAACAAGCTTTGCCATTACTGGTTTGTTGTCCTATTCGATGACCCCTTTTCTATGAAAACAGAAGTCCTGTGAGGCATCCTCCACATTTACATGTTAATGTTTGCAATTTGTAAACATAAATTGAAAATGTCAGAAGCTCAATAGCTAAATGGAGATAAGTAAACACATTACTGAAATGCCGTGACCACTTAAATTCGGACACCCATTACATACAAAAGCTAAAAATTATTAGCAGGAGGAGGAGGTAAGAGGTGGAAGAAGACAAAGAGGCGTAAGAAAGAGAAAAAGAGGGCAGGGGCGCTTTAATTCGCACAGCACGTACTTGCCGAGGGGGTGAGACGATTAGGTTTGTGATGAGAGGCAGCAGTGTGACGGAGAGGGCATGGGGGGTGTCAGGATGAACGAGGATGAGGGAGATGAGAAAGAGAGAAGCATTATCTTGCCGTGCTTTCAGAAGCCCACACGTACATCAGCGCACATTTATGTGTGTAGATGTATACGCGCGCATGGATCAGCCACATACATGCAGTTAAAATGTTACATATACCCATCATATTTGCACCTTCTGTCTCTTTCCTCTCTCCCTTTCAGACACACACACACAGACACATGCACGCAGTCAGTGGCGAAGAGTAGTCAGTGCAGTTGGCACCTGGTTCCCCTCACTGCACACACATTCATCACTCAGTCGTGAGCCTGACAGAACCCTCTGCCCCACAGGCCATGGGACCACACATACACGCAAACATACACGTACCATTACACTTTACCACACATGCGCAGACGAGGGAGGTAGAACGAGGAGGCATCAACAGTGCCATCAAGCAGTAAAACTGCCCACGGGCCAGGTACCTGCACATAAACACACTTTGTGTTCAGATTTGACAAATGCTATTTTTGTACATAATTAGTAAAATTGTGCTGAGAGGAGGGAATAAAGCAATTCTGTACAGCTCACACATTTTAGGAGGCCAAACTATTTTCAACACATTTTGGATTTTTTTAAGTTAATAATCAACTTCACCCAAAACAAAGGTGAAGTGTACTTTTGCAGCACTTTGCACTTCACCCACAACTAACAACCAGGCAGAGCATTAACACACACAGATAAAAAAATAAAATAACTGAGTTTCAAATTTTTCTCTCTTTCCCAGTAGTCCAGAACGCACACACACACAAAAATATATGAAGGGAAAAAAAGGAAAAGGATAAGTTAACTTTTGAGCTTATCGCTTACTGGGCCTCTCGGGTACTGCTTTAATTTGAATATAAAGCTGCAGATGTAGAACCAAAATACTCCTGTAGCTGATCATTGATATCACTGCCTGCATTTTTAAAAGGTACCCAGTGGCTTTGACTGGTTTACCAGTAAGTGCAGGTGTCTCTAGTGAAAGCCTTATTAGGAGTCCCATTAGGATCTTTTCTAATCTGAGCCATACGTTTATATACAGTATATACTGCACAGTACTAGCATGTTGTTGAATTTCATTTCGGGAGTATGTAGCAATCTCAAAGTCACAGTAGTGACCCACTCAAGTGCAGGTGGAATGTGTTCATTATTTTGAGTCAAACACAGGGTTTATGTGTGAAAATGGTTGCAGACACCCAGCAGGGAGGGACACAACTGTCAACTTGCAACAGAGAGGAGGCAAACTGTCATTACTCTGAGGAATGAAAATTGTCTTACAGGAAAAACTGTCTGGAAACATGAGCTCTGCCGCTTACACCATCTAAAGCTATCCATCCTACTATTACTGAAAAGAACATCTGATCATTTTTGCGTGTTTAACTTGTATAACGACTATCCTTACATCCTCACATCTTGTGTTAGTGCCATTTTCCACAACAAGAAGTCACATTTAAACTTTTGTAACATCTTGCAAAATCCTCTAAACTTTCAAAATGAAAGGAGATGATGACCCATTTATTTATGTCATTATTAATAAATTAATTTGTCATCATGAATAACTTAGTGTAATCATGATTTTACTTATAAACCAATGTAATCTGTTTCACTAGTGGTGTTTTCCAGGACATCAGCAATACAACATCAATACAGAATAGAATAGAATAAACCTTTATTATCCCACGAATGAGAAATCTGAGTGTTACAGAGCTCTTATAGCAAAAAGAATATAGAAGAAGAACAATTAAGTCAGTTGTCTATGTAAACAAAGTAGCCCTATAGGAGGTAATACTTGTGGGCCACATGAGTGTGGTGCAGAGGTGGGTAGATTAGCCAAATATTGTACTCAAGCAAGAGTAGCGTTCCTTCACAATCATGTTACTCAAGTAGAAGTAAAAAGTAGTCATCCAAAAAACAACCCAAGTAAGAGTAAAAAAGTACTTGATAAAAACACTACTCAAGTAGTGAGTAACTGTTTATCGTAATGTCTAATTTTTTATTTTTTTAAACTTCTCGTGTGTTTATTCATTCACTGTCTGCCACGTTGAGTCCTGGCAACTGAATTAGTTTTTTGTTAGGCTGAAACATTTCACTACTCATCCAAGTAGCTTCAACCTGCCAAAAAATAGGTCCAGTTACCATGAGTTTGAATTATTGTGAAATATTGATTATAATTGACTTTGACATGTGTGGACTAGTCGGATCTGAATCATACAAACATTTTGGTCTACTTTGACAGTGCTTTAGATTTACCCTTTGTTTAAAATTACATTTTTAATAAAAAAAACTCTGAAAAAATATTTCAAGTGGACATCGATACACTGTGTGAGCAATATGTAACTTGTAATGGAAAAATTATTTTGAGAGGATGGAAATTGACGGTAAAAAAGTAAAGGGTGAAACGGTAAAGGAGATATAAACAAGGTGTTAACTTAGACAAAACTCTGCATATATTTAACTCATTATGATTTAAATATGATCCTATGTGGTTTTAATATTTTCTCTTTTCCTCTAGACGGCATCTCTGGTGTGGTGACCCTTATACTGTAAACAACTATTAATGTAATCCCAGTTAAGGTGAAACTCAAACCTGATGCAGTGCTAACTGCCTTTTTATTGGCTAAAATAATTGAAACCAATTTGTTAGTTTACAACTTGAGAGGAGACAGCATTTGTCTGTGGCCATCACATGGAAAACCATGACCTAGTTGGGGGGTGCTTTGCTTTAGCCTCTCCCCTGCATGTCTTGTGCTTCCTAAAGAGACCAATTGATACCCCTGAAGTTTAATCGACTTGTACTGTTATGATTAAGTGTAATTTGCATTTGCCAAATCCTTACAGTGTATCACAGTATACTCTAAAATAGCTCGTGTGTATTAGACACCTTTGTTTTAGAAATATGATTTTAGCATTTAACTTAGAGAGCCTCAACCAACTTTGTCTTTATTTCTCACAGTACAATGCTGCTTTGTTGTTACATCCCTGACAGGTGCACTATTAATATTTTGTCAATGTTTTGGGTCGTCTCATGTAACTGCTGATTTGATTTACAGATTCCTAGTGGCAGACTTGCTGTGTGAATTTTTCATTGTTGTGTGACATTTTTGGGAATGACACGTTTCCACAAAATAAATGGTGCTCCAGTGGTATCAAATTCTGGTTCTCACGCTGCTCAAATTGGCCCTTGTGGTGGGGACCATACGAGAACACTCATGCACACACACAGATAACATGGTATCAAACACAATTTTCTCAATACACAGCTTGTGTTTTATCGTTCTTCCTTCTTATTTTAAGCAGTCAAACTTTGCTAATAATACAAGCACACATCAAACATGGAATGAGCCATCTTATAGAAGATGTCAGTGCTACTATTAATTGTTTGCATGAGAAAAAATAACAGGTATTGGGTCTACAGAACATATGCTAAGTAACTTTAATTACACTTAGAAAGTGGATTTAGACTATATTGTTTCTTAAAACCTTCCACATCCCTCAATAACCACATTGTTTTGCTTTGTTTTGTTTGCAAGCAACCCCTATATTATAAGGCAGGGAAAGAGGAACCGGTACAAATGGAAACTGGCATATTTGCAAATTACCTCGGTGATTCATGCGTTACACAGCCAAACCTCATTTTGTGTGGCTTTTCCAAATTCACCGTTTGACCATAGCAACCATTCTTTTTTTTTTCATTTCTGTCTTTTTTCCATTTCAGCTGCTCATGATGGGCGATGATGGGGGAGACACAGTTTCCATATCAGCTTTAGGTCTAGATCTACAATGTTATTTTTTCTAAGAGCACTTTTGCTGCTTGGAACACCTGGGGAAAAATAACAGTATAGCCCATGAGTTCAGTTAAATGCTGCATAATGTGCTGAAATCATTCCAATAAATGTTTTCATTTGCACCAGTTGGTTCATGTAAACCAAAAAAACTTCCCATTGCATTTATTTGTCAGTTGATGACTTGATAAACTTGTAGTTTTTCTGTAAGACAACTCAGAGTGACTTAAGTAGTCTAAATGCAAGTGCTGTTATTATTTTCTGCCGTGATGAAGACAATTAGCATTAGCTGTGCTTTGAAAAGTAAATGAGGTGATCAGGAAACTCCTCGAGGCATTAAAGTAAATGCAGTAATACATTCTTTCTATTTGCCATTATAATTTATCCCTACAGATGCTAGAAAACGGGACAAATTGTACACTGATCAGATAATAATGACCACTAACTGATGAAGCAGATAATGTTGATTATCTCATATCAACAGCACATGTCAAGGTTGAAAAATATTAGATGTAAGTGAACAGTCAGTTCTCATAGGCAACATGTTGGATGCAGGAGGGTAAGTCTAAAGACCTAAGACTTTGATAAAGGTCATATTGTTAGAGACAAATTGGTTTGAAATATAAAGCTCGTGTGGTGCCCCTGGTCAGCAGTGTTGAGTGTCTGGCAGTGAGCCTATTAGGGACAAACTGGCTATAGGGAGATAGGGAGAGGTGCTGGAACCACAGGTATGGCATGTAGGACCAACAGCATATTAAGCAGGGGTCATGATATTTGTCATAATTCATAGTATATACTTACTCTGGCATATTTATATTATATATCACATGAGAATAATGCTCTGCCTTCTCTTAGTTGTGCACCACTTTCAGTATATCGTGGGAGGTCAGAGGTTTTTCGTCTCACTCATTTAAAGCTTGGTTACACAGAAAAATTCTCAGTTGCCTAAACCTGCAGTTCCTCTGATGAGTTGAGTGGCTGCATACCTAATATGGAGGTAAATCTGGTGAACTGCGTGTGGGTTTCATTTTATGAATTTATTGTGTGTATGTGTGCCTGTTTGCACCCTCACAGAAAAATTGCTAAACAAAGCTGCTAGTATTTGCTTCTCCAACTTTCATTCCCACAACATAAACGATGGCAATCTGCCTGTGAAAGACCCACCATTGGTATGCAAGCCATGGTATGTCCTCAACAGTAATTCTGGGATAAAATCAATGTCACTGCCAGTGAATTGCCCATGGTTTTAACTGGATACATTAGTGACTTTGGGAGGGTGTGTGTGGCTCTCGGACATGAAGGTTTGACAGATCTTCAACAGCTGTGTTGGTGGAGGGCCATGTGCGAGTGGGGATGAGGATGTTGACAAGGCTGTCCATTAAATCTGCGAGTGACACATGAGCAGCAGTAAAGCTAGTCTGTTCCATTCCCATCATCACTGTCACCAGTTTGCCGCTGTGGAGGGTTCAGCCCTGCATTAATGGATTCCTACTTGATGGATTCCACTTGATCCCATCTCAGCTGAATCTCTATTAAGATGTCAACGCAGTGGTTAATGTATTTGAGATTTTCTCCCTCGTCCTGCTAAACCGTTATTTATGACACTTATTAGGAAGCGTAACCCGGCCATCAATTAATGTCCTGCAGGCATGCTAAGCAATTGGGCCCATTGGCGTCAGACCAAATGTACTGGAACGTCCATTAATACTCCAATCCACACACAAGTGCACACATTCAAATGAGCACATTCTGAGATGTATAGATGCACAATCTCAATTCTTTCAAGTTACACTTTGAAAAAAGCTTTAAGGTATAAAAAGTAGACAAATATTCCTTGTGCCATATACATCATTATGTATTTTTTACACGTTAGTATTTTTACTCAGTATTGATAGAAAATGTTAATATACTACTATACCTCACACACCTTTCAATTTCTGAGACACTCAACCCAGTTCTTTGAACTTGGGCTGCAACGATCAGTCGACTGAATCATAAACAGAACATTCAATAGAGGCTCCAGTCACAAGGAATGACATTGGTTTTTGTAACTGCAACGTCTACATGAACATCTGGGGGCAGTATCCTTTGTTATTGTTTGTTAAGACTGCACACAGTCCTGCCAATGAAGAAGAATGTCTGAGGAGAAAAATGTAGAGGAAAATAAACGTGGTTGCAATGACAAGTCGGGTAGAGGAGGGGGAAGGAAATGGAAAAAAATTGTGACAGAATCTTTTTAAAGTGTGAGAGCACTTCACCGAACAAGAAAAAAAAGTTGAATGCAGATTATGCACCACCACAATATATGAGCATCTGAAACGCAAGCAATCTGGAGCTGTGATGCTGCCATCTCTTAAGAGGTAGGTTTTAGCGAGTAAAGTTAGTGTTACGTGAACATCAGAACAGGATGTGCAACCACAGGTCGCAGGCATCAAAATAGTCAGGCATGAAATAATCACCCCTAATCGAATAAAAATGTGAACAAGTACTCACCTAACAAAGTAATCATTAGTTGCAGCCCTACTTCGAACGTAACAATTTGGCCATTGTCAAAAACACATGTAGCCAACACGCAGTACAAGCACTGTGTGGGTATTTTGTTACAAGTCAACCCACTGCAGCACAGCAAAGCTAGTATAGAAAGCTTGGTACACCAGTATACTTGTATTAGGTTTGGCCAAAACCAGTTAGTTTCTAGATCAGCAGTTTACGCGATCAGCCACAACATTAAACCAACTGCAATACTGTGTAGGTCCCCGCCAAAACAGCACTGACCCATCAAGGCATGCACTCCACAAGACCTCTGAAAGCATCCTCAACAGCATATCCTGTTTCAAGGCTACAGGCTGGCAACAGGCTAGATTTTGCCACTAGAAGCACTGGCACTCCACAAAATGTAGGCACACCAATATGCAGTTAAACATATGCACAGCTGTATTACTGATAAATGCCTTCATAATAAATAAGTAAAAATAATACAGTGCAAAAAAAATCCTTAAGCTAAATATGCTTTTCAAACATAAACTCCACATAATATATTAATAAATATAAACATGACATCTTTTCATTTGCAGCATGATAGGCTGTAGTCAATTGTGTGGGCCAATTTCAATTCATCCATCCATCCATTATCTAAACCACTTGTCCTGTTTAGCAGGACTGAAATTAGCTTTTTCTGTCAGTGCCCCCAAACTCTCGAATCCTACCTCTAACTGTCCAAAACCTAATAACCAGGATCCTAAATTAAGTCAGCTTGTTAAATTTTGTATTATAAATAAAGTATTACACCTTGTTTCTGTAGCTCACATAGTGCCATAAACTCATCATGAGAGTTCTGTTATTATCTGTTTTTATGACTGAATATACTTTTAACTATATCATCAGCCTGATTTATGCCTCACTACGAAACTGTACATTAAGAGGAACTACACTACACACTTCCCATTGTAACACGTTTCTGGATGGTCTGCGAATGTGTCACACTCTCTCTCAGAAGTTAACCACAACTTGATCAGTTTGAAGATTAAACCTTTGCCTTAGCCGTGATTCACCAACTAGCTTGTTGTGATTAACAGGTAAGCTGCATGCAGGTAACTTTTCACTGTTTCACATGATATATAATTATGATTTAAGACAAAAACAAATGGGGGAAATATCACACTGTTTACCTTGTTAGAATATTTTAGTCCCATTGTCTCCAAAATGGTTTCAAAATGCCACTAAACGGTATTTCTCTTCCACATGATGGAAGAGAAATGTGATTCATCAGACTGGGCTACCTTTTTCCATAGCTGCATAGTCCAATTCTGATTGGACCATGGGACTGGTGTTCACTGTTCCAAACAGGTGTCAGCATGGGCACTGTGATTGGTCTGCAGCTAGGCAGCCCAATACGCAGCAAGCTGCAATACACTATGTGTTCTGACAACTGTCGATCATAGCCAACATTACATTTTTCGGAAATTCGTGCCACAGTAGCTCTGCTTTGGGACCGGAACCACACAGGCTCCCCACGCGGATCAGTACGCACCCTTACTGTTCAGCAACACCTGCTGTTTTGGAGGGACTCTGACCCAGCCAGCACAATGTGGCCCTTTTAAGAGTCGCTCAGATCCTTACATCTGCACTCCTTCCAAAACAGCAAGAACTGACTCTTTACTTGCTGTCTAATATATCCCATCCCTTGACAGGTGGCATTGTAAAGAGATAATCAATGTTATTCACTTTACCTGTCAGTGGTTTTATTGTTATGGCTGATAGGGGTATTTTTATATTATAAAGGCCCTGCTAACATAATTAAGATTCAATAATTTTCTTTTGAGAAAATCAATCAATTAATTAATTAATTAAATAATATCAATAATAAATGTTTGTCACCTCTGCTGTTAAACTCTTTGGCAAAAAACTACAGCTGAGTAGTGTAACAGAAGAAGTGCTTTGCTCAGCTCTTCCAGCACAGTGGTGGATGTAGTCTATCATTAGCCTACATACTGTCTTGACAGGTTCTTTTGTTAAAGGAATTCCCTCAAGTTTATCAACTAGGTTCTCTGAAGTTTCCATTGTAAATGTGCCAGTGTTTAGGAGGTAAGTAGAACTGCTGCGTGACAGCCACAGTATGTGTGTACGTGTCCCCGGGAGCGTGCGTACTGGCATGTGTGTCTGTATGCGCGCTTGTATGTGCATGGAAATGTCTGCTGGGGCTTGTGGGGTGACAGTTCTGCTCTCGGCAAGTAGGTAATTAGCATGCATTATTCAAATGAAAGACAGAGGGAATGAGGGTGGGGACCTGTCCACCTGGTTGTCAGCACCGGAGCCGTCTCGTTCAGCGCCACTTACTCCACACATTTAGAACATCAGAACGTGTCACTTGTCAACGTATTACCCTCTTCCCAAGTATGGGGATAATGCTCTTTTACAGGGTCCCATTATGAGGAAAGATACGATCGAAGTAAGCCAGAGTCGAAGACATTTAATCATCAAATTGGATCATAACTACCTGTGTTCCACATTTATATTTAAGCCAGATCAAATCAAATTTATTTGCACAGCACTTTCAACAAAAAGGTCTGACAAAGTACTTCACACAGCGACAAAGGGCATATGTAGACAGGCCTTCACATGAAAACGCTCTACACATCCTGAGATTCAGAGCTTACAGCATGACATTGAGGTCCCATTTAAATGTGGCAGTATACTTAAAAACACACCAGGAGCCAAATGTATAAACGATGTGTGCACAGAACAACCATGCATGCACTTACCCTCACATAAACTTGTATGTATATACACACAACATGCTGGAAAAAAGTGTGCGCAATTTGTTGTACACATCAGTTTTCTACAGGCAGCATGAATTAAAATAATCAGGGGAGATTAAATATGAGAGACTTACATTGTTTGTTTAGGTGTTTTGTCATTAATCTGTCTTTATTACTTTGAAATCAAACTTTTCTTTTTATGAGCGATGACTTTTTGCCATCCATTCTTCACATTAATAGGTGCACTGACAGGCAAAGTGGGCACCACTACTGGTGCACAAACTGATGTTTAAGAGTGTTTCTACTTTTATTCATGGTGAATTGTGGGAGTGGTAATGAAGCTCAACCATATATACACTCACTTGTCGTGATGATTGAGATTTCAAAAAACAGAAATAAGTGTACATGCGTCTTTATAAATCTGACAAAAAAATGTGCATGTATATTTGTCTTTATGCGTACACGCAGTTTTAGTCATTAATCTACACAGAGTTTACTGTATCAGCCTCCAGATTTGTCTAAATTCAAACTGCAAAATGCTGAATAATAATACTGGAACACCTGCAGTAACGGAATAATATATTTTTTCTGTGACTTTTTGTGGAAATATATGAGGCTGTAGTTTGTGGTGTTGTTACCATGTATTGTAAGGTGCTGTCCTTAATGTGTCTACTCAGATGCATGTACTCAGAAAAGCTTTGTATTGTTGGTTTACTTAAAACTCTGTTGCAGCAGAGATGCAGGAAGCAGAATTGTAAACACTTCCACAAGGCAGCAGAAGAGAATTGTGATATTTTAGACCAATTACCGACTACCGTGCACAGGGATCCGTTGTGTGAGCACTCCTCTAGTTCAGCCAGCAAGGCTCTGTGAAAGCTTAAGAATTTCTATCTTCACAAACATGTCTCTTTGTTCGTGTGAATGAAATGAATTACATTTGTGCAGCAAGTGCCCCGGCAGCTAAATAGGCGGAAATACTATGTTATGCATTTGAAATGAAGAAACTGAAAATATAGAACATATATACTGGACTGTAAAATAACAAATGACAGCATCTCACATCTGTACACACCTAAAACATTTTTTTTGAAATAAGCCACTTGGTATGATCTCCAACATACAGTATGACAACCAGGTGCTCCTGTCTGCTGGATTAACATCTCTAGAAAAGTCACTAGCACCTCGCCTTATCTCCCACCTATTCTCCATCATGACTCCTTTCCAGGAGTGGCCTCTGTTTACCTAATTGATCAATTAGCTGCTTGAAAAGTCTCCCTCTCCTCTGCGCATCCCATTTAGTCAACATTTACATGTGTCAGTTTAATTGTGTCCCTATCTCCTCTCCCAAATTATTTACCTACTCACTCACCCACACTGCAAAGCTCCCATTGTCCCCAGGTGACTGATAATCTGACTGGAATGGAAAATGTGTTTGGATGAATTATACTTTTACTTTGTGTATTGGAAAATGATGTTGACGGCAACATCTTTACTGTGGCCACTGCAGTATTACCTGCAATAACTGAAGAAAATTCTCTCAAACTTTACAGCTTGAATTTTTACTTGCCAACTGCTATTTGTTGCAGAGTAATTGAATACCAGTCAGTGTTCTGTTGTGTTTCAGCGCTGCACTGCTGTAGAATTATAACGTCCTAAACATGCATAGACATGGAACCAAAGCCAAAATATTTCCCCAAGTGAAAACTGCAGAAACAAATCATTTGCAGAAAAAGATGATTTTGTGTCAGCAGCTGACTTTTTACAAAGCCCTTTTTTTCATGACTATTCAGCCATGCGTCTGCTGGCCTGAGGTCCATTTCCAGTGGGTTGACTGGGCATTAAATCAGACTGGCATAACCCTCCTCCCCCAATAGTGGATTTACACAATTTACATACAACAGTGTTTTGATTGTGCTGGACCACCAACTAATCCTTTGTTCCCAGGAGTCCCTCAGCTTTACTTTGTCTACCCTCTGTCTGTTACAGGCACTTACTGCCCTCATGTGGTGGATGTGCATATTACATCTTACTATTTGTTGGCGCTGATTGATAGATTAGATAGAAAATAGTTTTTTTATACAAATATAATAGTTGTTTGCCACTTAATGCAGACGAATTGGGAGAACTTACTTAAAAAGGCAATAATAAAAAAAGTGTGTTTACAAATCCACAATTATGTCACACTAATTTAAGATAATTCATATTATATTACACTGCAGTGAGTGCACTGGTGAAACACATAAAGTCAGCAACAGTGGTATTAATTAACCCATGTACTTTTTCATAGTATTTTTTTTATCTTACCATGTATCCTACATCAACCACAAGGTGGTGGTAAATCACTGAGACTGATTTGGATTTTTTCTCTTAACAAATCAGACTTACAGCTTTTAAAATGTAGGGAAAAATGTTGGTATGTGTATACATTTATTTATTTAGTTAGTTAGTTTTTTTTATTTTATTGAAAAGAAAAAACTGCAGTCCTCATTTTCAAAATCACCAGACAAATATATTCTGTCAGCGTTGCATGAAAATTTGAATGTTGTCTCATGGGCTTCATCTCTCAAACTGCTCTACAGATTGGAGAGTAACATTTTAATTCTGTTTACTTCCGAAATGAAAAAGAAAAAACAGCAAAAACATAATAAATAAGGCTAGCTGCTGGACAGCCTCTTTACAAAAGCTGACTACCAACCAGGCATGAGATCATTTTCATTTCACAAACCAAAATTGTTTTGTTGGGTTGACTTGACTCTTGTCAGAGAAACTCTTCCCCAGTTCTTACACAGAGGTTTGCTTTGTACGAAATAAAAATAAATTCAGGATGAAAAAATATACTGTATGTTTAAACTACAAATATGTTCAGTAACGGCTTAAAAAACTAGAAAGAAAGAAATAGAATAACATATATAAATGTAAAACATCATTATGGTTTTGGGACAACATGTGTTGTTTACTTTTTGCTTAAATAAACTTCTCTGTTTTGGAATTCACTGTGTGTGTGTGTATGTGTGTGTGTGTGTGTGTGTGTGTGTGTGTGTGTGTGTGTGTGTGTGTGTGTGTGTGTGTG
>JAUYWH010000018.1:19943213-19958925 GCA_034779795.1 Ctenopoma multispine | reverse complement strand
GTGTGTGTGTGTGTGTGTGTGTGTGTGTGTGTGTGTGTGTGTGTGTGTGTGTGTGTGTGTGTGTGTTTGTGTGTGTGCGTGCGAGGGAGAGAGAGAGGGAGTTTGTGGAGTAATACATGTGTACCTCAGCACTCTGTAGAACATTGGCGAGCTAATGGCACAGACCTCTGTCACAAATATCCAACCATCAGGATTCAAGCAAGGATCTGCCCATTAACACTGAGACCGTAGGATACAGGCTGTCCACACCAGGAGAAAGCAAGTTTGACACAGAGCAAGTCCCTCTCCCACAGCATGCTCAGCAGCCTGCACTTTCCAAGGACATTATGGCTCCATTCCACCAACTCTCTGGTGGCAGGCTATCATTAATGCGCTTGTGAGAGCCCACAGAGGTGATAGCAGGGGAATTGTGGGCTTTCATATCCACAAGCTGAGCCACAGGATGCCAGGGAGAGTGTGGTAATTTAGCTCAGAGGTGATGGAAAATACTGGGTTAGTTTAATGACAAGTTTGTGTGGCCATGTAAAAGCACTCATCAGAGAGTGGGCGATAGAGAGAATGGGAGAGAAGCACCAAAATGAAGAGAGAGAAGCACTGTGTCAGTGTTTTTTTTTTTTGTATATGTGCATGTCCCCCCCCCCTTATCAACCTACAAACCAATTTTCATTGGATTTTGAGTTTATTTAAAATAAATCACATCAATGAGATTCTTCTTGGAACAAGTTACTGTAATTGGGTATTCAGAAGAACGGGTCAAAATAAAAGGTCTGATGCTTCTCTAAATAACACAATAGATAAAGTAATACTTTACTTTAATCTTTAAATTAATATAAAGTCCTAACCTAAATCCCAAACCGCATGCAAACCGAATGTAAATGTAATGATATAGAATTTTATTGAGAATGAGTTGTTTAATTGAACTTTCATAACAAATATTGGTCCCTTTAGATGTATAGAGTAATTTGTTAATTAAATTTTTTTAAGCTAACAGATTTAAAATGTGATGATTAAATGGGTTTATGATCTTGTTCATTACATTTTATACATTGCAGTAAAATACAAAAATATAAACTGAATAATCGTAATGGATAATACACTCCACAAGTGTTTACCTGATGAGAACCCACAGAAAGGAAATCATAGCAATAATAGCAGATTTCTGCACAAACCTTTGGTCAAAATAAACGATAAAATAAAGTAAACAAAGTCACCATTCATAAATGTTAGTGTGTCCTGTCCTTTTCATTGTTTATTCATGCCTCTAATTCACTTTGAATTTCATCCCTAAAAAAAAAAAATCAATCCTCCATCTCTGTCTCCCTTGGCAACAGATTATAATCCATAGTTACGAGGAGCGGTTGCTAGGTGCGTTGCCGAGATACAGACCCTTCTCTCCACTGGCGCTACGTAGGAGGCCACCAGGTCCTTGATGATGGCAGAGAGATGAGGGTGGGGTGAAGGGATGACAAGAGACAGGCCAGTGAGGACAGGAAATAGACACACACACACCTGACAGAGGATGTACGAGCAGAGGCACAAAGAGAGCGCTGAAGAAAGACTGAAAATGAGAGCAGAAAATTGAAAGTAAACACAAAAGGATAATGTAACAGTCTAAGTGGGCAATCTGCACACCTCCATTTGGCGCATCTATATTTTAGTTTGTCTGTCTGTGTGTGGGTTTGTGTGCATCTGTTTCAGACGTGTGTGTATTTGTGCTGCATGTGAAAGACAGTGACAGTAGAAAAGAGAGGAAAATGGGGACTTTGACTCCTTGAAAAGGCTGCAATCATGCGAAAAAACTGTACTGATGACTTCAATCACCAAATGTAGACAATTTTTTTTATCCTGGGGAAAAAGTGAACAAAATTATAATAAGAAGAAAACTTTGAGTGTAGACAGAGTTCCCAAGTTAGGTGTGCTCTTTTTGACACAAATGACACATAGTTGCATCATCACTATGTTATTCAGTAGAAAATATAGAAATATGAACACCCAGTGTTTAGACATTTTGGATGTGTTAGACACCTCCATATAGTTCTTCAAATTTGCATACAATAACAGTCATGGCTCTCTGTTTATTAGCACTCATGGCCATATAACCACCTGAGTTACACAAGCTGTCATTTTTTTTTCTAAGGCTGATCCGATTAGCACGGTGATGATAGAAACCCATGGGAGTACTTACTCCTCACGAGTTTCCCTGTTGGTAGATAGAAAGAGTCTTTGCTGCAGAAGCCATCTGCCGCTCCCAGGTCCGATTATGCCCAAACTTTCCCCCAGGGGGCAGTAGGACCGTGCACACGACCACTCCACACACTGAACTCTCGGATCAAAGGCACAGCGCTTGTGCAAGCCAAAACAGCCGCCACCACCCTGTCTTCTGTTTACCTCAGGACAAGTTTTCAGCAGTTAAAAGTAAGAACATAAAGAGAGAATCCAACCTTAAATGCAAAACCCAGAGCTCCCTTCGGATATGTAGCACAGCTCTGCCATGCCCATCACTTCGAAAAATGTTATTAGGACAATAATTCTCACAAGCAAATAAACGGTGTGTAACACCCCTGTAAGTTTTCCTTTCATGTTGGGTTATTGTTTGTGTATTTCACTGATATTGTGTCATTTGTGCAGGGAGCATATATTGGGGTTAGTGAGAAGCTTTTCATCTCTGCTGAGAGTATAACTGATAAAAGTTTAGAAATGATGACAGGAAAAGCTTTACATTCGGTTTAAAACTAAGCTTACATTAGTCACTGACTGACTGGTTCAAATATGAAAGTGCACCATCACGTGTAGTTCACAAACATCTAATTTAGTCAGAGTTGGTTGAATTTCTTATCTCCTCCCTCACGTCTCTGTTTTGCTTAATTTCTTTCAGGATTTAAGTAATTCAATGCACATAACAAACGACTTGTAAGAAGTAGTTAAAATGTTCTACAATTTGTTATTAATGAAAGTTAATGAATTTGAAATCTCAGTTGTTTGGCTGCTTAGTGTGATTGCTTTGATGTCTTAATGTACCCAAACAAAATCCAAACAAAAAGAAACAAATAACCAAAAAAAAAAAAAGAAAAATTAATTAAGAGCCTATTATTTTGTGATTTGTACTTTCTCACTGAAAAAGGTGTGTACATAGGGGTGGCAGGAGACAGCTTTAGTGCTTTCTGTTACTGTGTATGAAGATTCATTCTGAGAAGTAATGCTAATAGCTTTGGATTAAACAATAGATGGACCTCTGGCTCAGTATCTGTCCTTCAGTTTAGCAGCCTGTTCGTACTGTAGGCTTCGCTTTGAGGAGAGAACCCTGTTGGTTGATTGGAACGGCTTCCCTAATTGGATTCAATTCCTAATTGAAACGTAATAAAAATGCATCAGTAGACGTGGCGCCAACAATTACCTCATGCAAATCTCTTGATGAATTGACGTGCGGGGTGTAATTGCAGCTGTTAAAAAAAAAATGCATTGATTTCTCCCGGAATAACATCAATTCAAATCAGTTCACACTCACGCTTCAGCCTGCGTGTGTAAAGCATTTGTCACCGCTCAGTGTCCCTGTTTGGAGGTGTACGGAAACATCTGCACCCTTTCACACGGGTACGTCAGATTGATTGGGCTTGTGAGACTTTGTATCAAATGTGCTGTGTCTATGCATATGCAATAAAGTGTTCTCAACACTAGGGAAACAAAAGAAGAAACGTCTTTGTTCTTTCTCTCTGTTCATCATCGGGATGGTGTGCAGGTTATGACTTCCTTTGGTTTGTCGAGCAAACATATTCTGCAGGGGATGTACTACAGAAATGCACACGCACACACACACACACACACACAAAACACACACTTTCATCAGATACAGTTTGAGAAAAAAAGAAATTGAATCAGATACATGTGGAAAGAAACTATACAGGCTTTGATTCTTTTCTCCACCAAATGTTCTGAACATTATCCGTCTGTCTGTTGATCGGGGGTGGCAGCCTAGAGAGAAAGGGTTGAAGCATCTTCTGAGTTATTGCCTACCGCCGTAGTCATAGCAACAGGTTAATAAGTAGCTTCTGTGATCGTCCTCTGTTGCTGCACAGGTTGCTAAGATACAAATAGCATTCTGGACCCAGTGGACTGAACTGCAAACATTATTTGATAAGCAGGAACTTTAAACATTTAGAAGTAATCTGGCAGGCAAAAAATAACCCTGTGTGCACTAAGTAATGTAAAGGAGAAAAAAACACCTACATTGCACCTACAACCACAGTGATTGCATCTGCCAGATTTGACCTACCCAGGCCGAAGAGAAACACAGAAAAACAAAACTGAACTCTTGCTAAATCCAACTACCTCATACCTCGGAGGATAGTGGTTGGCCCAAGTCTAAAGGTAAACGGGCCAATCAGCTTTGGAACGGAGTGGCTGTTCCTAGATGCGCGTGCGAAACCAAGGGCAAATTAAAGCATTGCCTCCGAGTTGCATCATTCTCCCCTCACAGCTCTATTAGTAGGCTAGCCACAATGTCTCTTTACGAGAGCTGCTCCAGAATTAGGCACACTTCCCTGCAGTGATATGTCTTTTTATGAACCACACTGGCATCATGTGTGCTAGTTCCTACAGGAACAAACCACATCTGAATTAGTGAGAGAAATGCATGGACACACCTCTTCTCCTTGGAAGGTGACGTAATAGCACAGTAATTTTTTTTTTGTTATATGACTCTGGCTTGATGAATTTCTTAGACACAAGAATAAATGAAGATGTGAACCAGATAATAAGGATCGGCGATATGAGTACTGATTCAAAAAGATGAAAAATAGGTGGTGTCCTCACCTTTCTGTTATTCTTTGACCTTTTTGTTTTTGTTTTTGCCCTCTGCTCATCACTTTTCCCATCCAGTAATAGAAGCTGAAAAGTGCACTGATTCAAAAAGAAGGACCGTCCGTGACAACAAACGAACGAACAGCTTGACTGGAGGAAGCTGTGAGGCCGTAGTAAGGAGCACTGGAGTCGTTTTTGATGATCCCTCTGTTCTCTCTGTCACTGGGCCTCATGCTTTCACTTCGGCTCGGCTCAGCTGTCAACCGGCAACAGCTACTCACTCAAAGTCTCATGTACATGTGTGAGCACAGGCACCCTCACTCAATTTCCATGGGTGCAAGCTAGTGTGCAACTTGTACAGTTATTACAAACTGTAACTGAACATATGATGAAAGATGCGTGTGTGTCTCGTGTTTGAGAAGTGAGTAATGTGTGTTAATTTGGCAGGCTTATAAGCAGCAATAATTGTGTATTTGTGTGATTAAGACAGTAATCAGAAAATAATGACACTTCAGTGTGATTTATGAGAATGGATGGAATTTCACAGCTGAAAGGTGGCAGGTTAAACATTACTGACCTGCCAAGTACCAAGAGAGATTTAAACAAAGGCCAGGGCTAATACATCACAGAAACAAAGGGGGTGGAGAGTGGGACGTGTGTGTTGCAGAGCTCTGGACAGCATGAGGGGTCTTCGAATCATATAAACCTTTTTTAAGACGAGAAGGGATGTTGAGCCTAAATACCTGTGACAGTGACAAACAAGCGCCCACATCTACTCTTGATTTATTAAAATGATGCACAGTGATGCTCCACAAAAGTGATTTTTCAGTTCAGCCTGAGAAAAAAAAATCTGCACTTGTGTGGTTTTTAACCACAACAGTATTGTGTGCAGACCTCTACAAATGAAAGCAAGACTCTCTCCAATACTGATTAAAGGCTCTTCGCTCCCAATGGGCTTCACACAGGTTTGGGTTCATTCAATTTCTGCCTTGATTGCTCGATTGGAGTCATTGATTGAAGGGGAACTTTAATGACTTATTATCTCTAGTGTTAATCAGGTGTTGACAGACAGCTCTCTGTGGGGCTGGGCGAGGCTGAGGGCCAAAATGGCCAGAACTTGGTGGGCTCCTGCCGCTCCGACAAGGCAAAGGTTGATCAGCACAAAATTCTTTTTGGAGCACAGTGTGTGCACCACGGTGGCATCTTCTGTACTTTACCAAGGATGGCGTGACTCACATGTTGTAGTCTTTATTTTCTTTTTTCTTTTTTTAAACACCCACTTTATCTTCTCTTGTTACAGTTTTACCACCTCTAAATGAGAAAGAGAGCGATCGAGGTATAAAACTGGAGGCCTGCTCTCAACATGTTCTCATTTCAATTTGTATTTATGGATTATATGCAGTTGGTAAAGTTACCTAAATTCGGAGCAACTGTATTAGCCTTGTGAAATATTACTCATTGTCGGTTTTAATAGGAATAAGGTCTGCTGCATTAAATTGAGTTATTACTGACTATGTACGTAATGCACTACATTTACTCTGTCATATCCATCATTTCTTATACTGTATTTCTCTAAACTGGCTTAATCAAGAATTAAATGGTATTTTAATTATGAAGAGTGTAGGGGCTTTGGGGATAAGGAACCTGTCTGTGCTTTGTTTGGCCAGGATTAAAGTCTGTTACCCTGTCTTTCTTGTTTCCTGTGACATTGCTGCTTTTTTAGCAGCAAGAGAAACATTTTGAACTTATGGAATTATGTCATACGTGACAACCTTTTCAGGTAGCAGGTTAGCAAATACACTTCCTGTTCCAGTACAACATACTGCTACACCTGTCTGCATCACCTCCTGTATCTCCAACCCAAATCTCTTTTGTTCCTTCCTCCCACGTCTCCCACTACATCCCTCTCTTTAATTATCTCCCTTTTCAATCCCAGCATCTTCAAGTCTCATCAATGCTTCTTAATTTTCATCAATACCACTGCAGTCTAAGCTCTCCACACCTGTCCAGTCACCATGGCAACCTCACCTCCGACAACAAAGAGCTCTGTAAGACATGGCATGCTGTATTCTCCTTGATTAGATATTGATTAAGCTTTTGTAATTCATAATAGGATCAAAGGGATTGTGCAGCTTTGCTTACCCAGGTCTTTTTCACACTTTCATTTAGTTATAATCTTTTGTTATTTAGGAATCTGCATGTTAAGAGGGATGGAATCGAAATTTGCCACCCTTTGTCATGGCCATTCAGAACCTTCTTTGGGGACTTGTAGATGCACAAAGACCTTTTAAACAAACAATTAAATAAATAAATGGAAAGGACGAAGCACTGAGACTCTTCTATGCAAATCTACACATTCAGGTTTCTGAGTGGTGCATCTTATGCGTAGTGTTTGCAACATGTTTCCCATTAAAAGACATGCTATTAGGCCCGTTGGAGTGTGCAAAGGCTCCCAAATGCTCGAGTGTCCCTAATGGATCCACTGATAGATTAATGGACGATGAAAAGTCAAATGCTTAATGCATGGTAGTGACAAGTGATAAGTCAATATCGTAAATATTTGTGTAGGACATGGTTAAGAAGTTGAAAGGCCATTATCCACAATCACCTACAGACAAGCCATCCCTTGGTATAATGAGCCACATGACATGAATTTAAAAACCTATGAAAGTAATTGTCTGGGGCACATTTCTGTCAATTATATATTCATGTCAGCTTCTACCAAGATTCTGGTAGACGTGGTAAAATTGTCTAATTTTACCACAGACACATTCAATTGATACTTTTAATCAAGATTCAAGGCACTGCATCTTGGTGTATCCACTTGAAACACTGCATTTTACACCTAAGGTACATATGTGCTACTTATACCCTGAAGACGTCTGAGCACACTAGATGGATTGAGGCTGATCATTTTAACACTCATTTTGTGTGTTTGTCTGCGTTGTCAGCTGCAATATTTGAGCTTCATAGGACCACCTTATCCCAATCAGCGTTCCCCATAAAGTACATACACAACTTAAGTCTGACAGGAGGAGGTTGTGTGTTGTCAAATTTACACTGAAGGTTTAGATACAGAGATACAGAGTTGAGGGAAGTAAGAAGAAAAACCTATTTTTTCTCAGCCTCACTGAGAGTTAGAATTGAGGATAAACCAAAGAACTGCAAAGAACCATGTTTGGAACAATCTGACCTTTTTTCTACAACTCAAACAAGGATAAAGACAACAAAATGTAATAACTTTCCCCTATCCAATCCATACTTCATGATTATCCCTCACTCCAAAACATTGGGAAAAAATGGAACTGTCAAAATAGTCTTGTTGTTCCATTTTCTTTCCCTTGGCCCCCCTCCTGGAGACAAACAAACAAACCCCTGTTAGCACATTTCATCAGCTTTAGGGGTTACAGAACAGATTGAGTATCGACAATGGTGGCTGTCGAGGCTTATGGCTCAAAGGCAACAGTAGAGGAAAGTCTCAGGGGTAGGAGATGCAATCGAAAGGACCAAAATAATTCAGCAAGACTCACTCGAGGAACAATCCAGTTTGTCATGTGGAATCATGGACTGTCTACCGCACAATGAGGGAAGGTCTCCGGAGATTCGGCGTGGGAGGCAACATGTGAATAGCCAAGAGTTAGTGCCCCAACCTGCCACTCTTTTCTTTTTTATCACCTGCAAATTTAGCAGCCATAAATCTGTTTCCAAACCAATGCTTCTACACAGGTGCTTCAGAGAGGCCCATAAACAAGTAATGATGTTTGGTGTCTTGGGATGGTTTGACCATTGATGTTCCCTGGGGTATCATTCTCTATTCTTGGAACAATTACTGTCGGGAGAGTTTTGATGTTTTCCTTCTGCTGTGATGGACAGCCTTGGCATCTGGGAATTGTTTAACCATGTTGATTTGTGGAAGAAAAAAAAGGGGGGGGGGAATGGTCAGCTGCGTGACCATTTACTTTCACTGTAATCGACCGTAAAAAGGACACCCTCCATAGGCTTCAATGTGACCTGACCCTCCCTCCTGTAACATCTTTGCCAATAAAAAGCAGCATGAAGAAACCCACTGATTAATCAGTTGACCTCCTGGTTCTTATTCACAGACAATAACTATAACAGCACCCATTGCACCTGATTTTGTTTCCACTGTAACATCTTCACAAGACACGAGCTGAATATCCATTTCCCTTTAATCAATTCACAATTTATTCCCCTCCCGCTTCCAATCTCCCTTGCATTTATTATGCATTATTCGCCCTTTTTAAACGATTTTCTACTAACCGCCTCATCTAATTTGGTATTCGTATATGGTTAGCTCTGTTAGCTCAATTAATACGATGACATGTCCTAAATGCATTCTTTCCACAGTCCAAGTGACAAGAGGACACCGCATACTTCACATCTTCGCAAACGGGGTCATGCATCAAAAGATCCAAACCTTTAAAAATTATTTAATCATGCTATGTGAATAGATAAAAAGGACAAAGCAGGCTCAATCTTCTACAGGACTGTGCTTTATTTTAGTCTAAGCAGAATATAATGAACTAGAGAACTACAGAGTTCAGGAGCACTATGGGAAATATCACCCCAGAATCAGGGAAACAGACCCGAGCCAACACTAATTCGAAATTACATCTCTGTTTCAAACAAAAAGAAAACAGTAACTCATGTTTGTTCATGTCAAAAAAATAAAATGAATGATAATTCCATTCATTATGGGTTTAAATGCCAAAATATATTATGATAAAGTAATTTAGTGTGATAACAAATTAAGAGGATGAAATTAGATAATGAAGCTGGGAATGTAATGATTCATGAGACAACAATCCATGGTACAAAGTTTCCTATGACTAAATGTGGATTCTTTAAAGGCTCTCATTAAATGATTGATTGGAGCAAACTGCTCAGTTAGCTGAGTTTGTTTACATTTTGGTCCTTATAACCAATGGAAATGGAGGTGGATGACCACATCCTCATTTGTGTCGGAATGGGCTGGAGGCTAAACGGACTCTGGCTCTGTCCACACAGATTTTTGACCTTGGAAGAGAAAAAATATTTGGCATCCCCACAATACAGTGTGTCTGACCACTGTTCACAGGTAGTACTGTCAGAGAGAACAGGCTGGGTTTAAGGCAGAATTTCCCTCCTCACATTAACAAATCAACCTGACTAGAGCTAAACAGTGTGCCTCTATCTCCTGTTGGTACAATGTTTTCAGTCAATGAAGTCACATTAGATAATAAAGTATTGTAGAAACTTTCTATAAGTAAAAGCAGAAATAATGAAATTCAGAGACATGTTAGAGATACCATCAACTGTTCAAAAAAGAAATAAACAAAAATACAATAATGTAAAGAAAAAACTATAGGAATCATCCCATGACTTAAAAACATGTCATTAGCTATGACCGCATAGGTCTCAAAACCCCTCTAACTGCAAAGTTTGACATTTTTTGCTTTTTTTTTGTCTTTTTAACAACAAAAGACCTCAGGTGACATTATTCTTGAACATGCAATGCAGATTGATTTAAACTCAGTTGTGCAATGGACTCTGGAGTTTTCTAAATCCACATGACCAGTACCATCAATCATTCTTTTACAGTGCAGTTTGTTAATTCTTATTTTGATTTAAGAGCTTCAGTCACAAAATCTCTTTGAACTTGCCCATCCACGAGGGATTTCATACAGGGATTGTGCAGCCAAAAAAAATTAAGACAAAATGATCAAAGCATATCTGAATAAACCTCACAACAATGGGTCTATCCCAGCTTCAGTAGATTATAACAAAAGGAAAACGGGAAAGCAAAGAACCATTTACCAACATGAGTATAAAATCCCATTTTTGAACATCAGTGCTTCACTGTACAAGAAATAAAATCATTTTATCTTCTTTTATCTATCTGTTTTTGATAAATTATTTCATAGGTTCCTTCTCTTAGTTTCGCTGAAATATATTAACTATTCTTTTATTTTTTTTTTAAATGTTTCAACATGATCTATTGTACGGCCTATAAAGAAGGTTGAACAGAATTGAAAAATAAGCTATATTGTATGTACAGGAGTAACGCGGCTGTGTGGTCAGGAGAGCAGTGGCAGATTGGGTCAAGCAGGCAGGGGGTTCTGCTGGGTTCTACTGCAATTGCTGCCTAGTTTGTACCTTGCTTCTAATCTTCCTTCAATCTCTGCGTAACCGTGTATGTAGTTTCAACCATTTTCAACCGTTTGATTTTAAAGTGGTTTATGTACATGTTGAACAAACTGTTACGTAGAGTTTTAATTTGTAAAACTAGCTTGTTTAAATACTGTCAAGCCCAAACTTTCTCCTCCGAAGAATTTGAAAAAGTGTGGTGGTGGCTCATGCTTTTTTTGTCCCCCTGTCAAGCGGTAAGCATGCAGATGGATGAACTCCACTGTCACTGTCATATCTGTTCATCAGCCCCAATTGGACTAATCCAATTACCGCACAGGCGATCTTTCTTTTGTCAGAAAAATCATGACATGTCGGTGTACACAGAATCTTAATTAACGGATCACTTCAGGGCTGTGGCTTAGGTTTGACACTAAGTCAAATACTTTAAGCTGTGGTCTGACGCTTAGGGTTGTCAGATGCATGTTCACAGCCCAAACATAAGGGGCTTAAAAAGGACTAAAACTCTGCTAGATCCCTGCACTGCTGTGGATACATTTTATAGTGACATCATTGTCCCACAGAGTTGGGCTTCTCAACACAAACTGCTGTACAACTTTCTTCTGTTTTTTGTATTTCATAGGCTATTTACATTAAGGATTAAAAAAAGTCTTTGTTTTCATTACTCTCAGCCATGTTGTTAAACATAATCACACACCTCCAACAATTCACTTTGCATTATTAGGTGGACTATGGCATCTTTTTTTAAAATTTTCTTTCTTTTTTTTGTTTCTTTTTTTGTTTTTTGTTACTCTTGGAATTGGATGATGATACTGGAAATCCAAAGCATGATTCGGGTGGTTCATCAGCCCTTCTGCTGGCTCAGCACTCCCTGCGATGGGATACAATCTCAAAGCTCCCACTGACCTTGTATTCGTGATTCTGCTCGACCTCCCTCAGGATCAGGGGTAAGGCAAGGCTCTGAACCTCTCCACTAATCATGACATCATAGCGCCTGATGCCCTGAGTATTGGGAGTGATTTTGTGGAGTTTCAGTTTAGCACGCAGCACCCCCACCACCCAGTGCCTATTTCCACCTCCACCTCTTTCCATACAAAATCCCATTTCCACAGCGAAACCCTTTCTGCACTGGAGTGAGATGACGGAAAAGCTCTCTCCCAAAGCAGCTATTAAATGAGAGGCATTAATTTCTTCCCTCCTGTCCAACAAGTTCCTTTAATTATCTCTCTACTTTCAGTCAATTACATTTCACTTCCTTTCCTTGACAATCACTGCTATTTTAGGGTGAGTGTTATGCACCCAGGGGGTTGGACATTCGTAGACATGCTCTAGCAGTTTTCTGCTTGGCCCTGCCGCTGGCTGAGGCTCTCTAAGGACACATCCTCCTCTCGAGGGCTGACCTTGTGAGCTCTGGTGTAGCGACAACTGAGAAAACGGGTATGCTATGTATATACACTTCGCATTTAATGATACAGGGTCAGAGTGGGTATATGCATCAGTAACAGAACAGCAAGTTGTCTAGAAGCTCACTGAAAAAGAACTTGCTGCACTTGTGTGTACTACACCACTGATCGTGAGATTCTAAAAAACAGTAGATGCAGTATAACAAACACAGAAGAGATGTGTTTTGGGGGTTTTGATACAGCAGATAATTAGATTCATACTTATGTCCTTAGTTTAAAATGCCAACTTGGTTTTTCACCTTATAAAATTGAGGGCAGCTATCAAATAGCAGTTTGGCAACAACTTGATGAGTGTCTGGCCTGACACTTGTCATTGCTCTTAAAGGTGAAACATAGCCTGGACGGAAAACCACATGGGACTGGGGAGCAAGGCAGGCAGACTCGTCGATAAATAGGGGAATGAGGGGATCTAAAAACAAGAGGTTTTTTTTCAGATTTCTGTAGTTACATAAAGTCTTTCACACCTATTTCTGTTTGATGCACATCACTTTAGTAACATTCTCCCAGGGGGAAAAGTAAAAGATTATTTCACATGGCCTAATTTAGCCCTGGCATAGCAGAGATGCTACATGACCACTGCACTGTTAGCCAAACAGACATCAGGATGCTAAGCGAGGCTGGACTTTGGCTCATAGGGGACTCAACCTGCCATTAGCAATGGGAACTATCCCAGCTTGGAATAATACAGAGAAAATCAGTGGAGCAGGCATGCAAGATTTATGTTCAGCCTGACAATGGCTCACTTGCAGAATGTACATTAAAGAAAGCCGAGACAAGCACAGGACATTTCATTGCTTGTGGGACATTAGATTTCCCATCGCTTAGCTCAGCTTCACAGAAATTATGAGCGCAGACAATTTGTAGAACATGGCATTGTTTTGACCTACTTCACAATAATTCATAAGGCTTCCTGCATCTCCACCAAATGACTCTGACTGAGGGCGGAGGGGTCTGAGTTTAGCCTCACATGTATCTGAAGGCAACATTTCAAAACCTGTTATTTCGACAGGCATCAATTTGAATCCAAAGAATTACTGTGCTTCACGAATGTTTTTTTTAGTGCCGAACAATACTGTGCCTTGTAGATGTCCCAGCAGGGGTAACGAGCAAGAGAAAGAAAGTGTGGAGCAAGTTGCTTTGTGAACAAGTAGTGGCCTCTGTTGAGATTCAATTACGTGCTGAAAGCAGAAGCACAGTAACACAGGTCTTGCAGCAGCTGCTTCTATAGAGATGTGGATTTTCAATAAAATTGTTAGTTTCAACCCAATTTTAGGCAACGATTGCTGCCATGTTTTAGGTAAAGGAAAAAAAAAACTATTCATACACTTTACTATCCACATTTGCGTTTTGTTTTTTCTAATGTCAATCTGCGCTGCAACGCCTCGCTATGATATGGACAGTTTCATCCCACATCCTCCATCTCCTCTTTGGGTAAATCTGGCAGTATTATTGGTGCCAGGTCAGCTGTCAGCAGCCTTGCCAGGGAGTAGGCACAAACATAATTCTCTCTAATCTTCCTTCTGTCATCCATGTGCATGCAGGGGACCATCTCTCCCGTCATTTTGTCCAAGTGATTATACTGGTGATTTTTCACTTGGTTGCTGCTAATGTATAGAGGCTGGTGATTACTGTGTGATTAGAAGGAAAGGTGAAATAGCATGTCTAATACGACGCAGGGGATAATTGAGGGGTAGTGAGCAGAGACATTAGCCAGGTTTGAAAATGCTGTTCAGAGGGGAGAGACGTTGAACACTTAGGCTGAGGTTTGAAAAGGCATGGCTGGTCTTAGGACACAGGAAAGCAAGAGAGTACATGGCATGCTGACATCATGAACTCAAATCAAGACCTTCTGCTTAGAAAGAATGACAGTATATTAAAGAGTCTGGAATATGCTGGCATATTTTACCAGTCCCTCCTTCAGTGATTTGGAATAGGCCTGGTCTGCTTTTCTCTCTAATGAAAGAAAGAGAAAGAGGGAGGGAGCGGCAATAGTAAACAGGAACTGGTTGGACTGGAGCCTAAGGTAGAAAACATCTGTTTAATTTGAACCTTAATCCTGTTCTTTCAAAACAAATTGCACAGATATTGTCACCACACACTTGTTAAGTTTCTAATTTTATCAATTAAACGATTGCACCATTTTAAAGGATCTTGTTGTGATGTTTGGTTGTTGACTTCCTCCCTCCCTCCTTTCCTTCTAGCTTAGCCTGGCCTCTTACTGCCAGCTGTCAGTGCTCAAAAAGGGCTGGTGTACGGATGTGAGCTGGTGTTCGACAGAGAAAATTGGGAAGCGTTCAGAGTGACTGCAATAGCATCGCTCCTCCCTCTAGACTCATTCCAAACATATTGATCTCCTTTTAGAGAAGAGTCTGCATCTAGAGCACTAAAACAGTCAAAATAAAAGCTGCAGGACTCTACATCAAGATATGGCACTACTTGAGTGCCTTACTCTTTACAGTCTATGCTTTTCCCATAGGCTCCATGTATAATATATGAAGAATGCAAGTCAGGGAACATGTTAACAGTGGAATTTACATTATATTTGACAGAGTTAAATGAGCCCTAAAAGCCTGCACTCCTTTGCCATCAATACTGTAAATTGAGTTTGTCTTCAGAGAAATGTTTGTTTGTATCTGCAGCAGCTTCAGAGGACACACATATCCTTGGCATGTCACCTACGGTATATAAGTGGTATAATTGTTTACAACGGGAAGTTTTGTCGTGTTTTTTTTTGTGTTTTTTTTCTCCGAGGGAATTTCTACACCATAAGTGCTAATTCATGTATAAGTTTATTCTGCTGGCAGTTTCAGTAGCTGTCACCTTACTCCTCCCTCACTGTATTCATCATGAACAACCATTTGTCCATCTCACTTGTGGAACCGTCTACCTTTTAACAGTTTGTTGCTTCACATAATTCACACCCCGTGTTGTGATACAAAAGCTCACAAAAAGAAAAAAGGAATAAAAAAAAAAATAATAATAACAAAAGACACCCCATGTCCATGTTGCTTGGTCTTTACAGTGGATTGTCGCTTGAACACAAAGGCTAGTGAGAAGCCTTAAACATTTGCACCCTGTCCAGCACAGACATTAGTAAATTCAGTTTTTTTCTGTTGTCATTTTTTTTTTCCGCCCTTCTACAACAGTCTGTTCTTAGCTGTCAGAGAGTGCGGTGACTTCTACATCATGGTGAGCGAGATGTCCGGTGCCTGATACCTTAACATCCAAGAGAAAGAGACTTGTTGCGTATAGGGGCTGATGCCCGTGGGGGGGGGGGGGGGGGGGGGGGGGGGGGGGGGGGGGGG
>JAUYWH010000018.1:19872899-19943203 GCA_034779795.1 Ctenopoma multispine | reverse complement strand
ATGAAATGTCCCCCCCCCCCCCCCCTTTTACTCCCTTTTCATTACGACTTCAAGTATTTTTTTAAACAACAGCAAAAATTTGCAAATCTACATTTTTTTCTAGTCTACTTTACTATTCTACAACCTGGTGCTAAATCAGCATCCAGAGCAAAAGATCAGCCCCTACACTACGATTCCATGTCTTTTTTTATACATTATTTCCATTTTCTTTTATTCGTACTTACAGTAGGCCACTGGATATTGATTTAATGATTTTTTTACTACGAGTAAATTGTAATACTTGCAGCTACAAGGTATGAGTTTTTAAATATATATTTATATATTTATATATTTATATTCTTTTAAAAAGCGTTTAGTCCTTTGGTCCCTATTTCCTAAGGAATGATGCATGTAAATTATCCTGGATTCTCCTCTTCACTCCTCTTCTTCTTCTTCTTCTTCTTCTTCTTGTTTTCTTCTTTAATCCAGAGCTTGCCCTGTCACAGAGCACAACACCTGTGTAGGCACAAAAACCAAAATGGCAGCAGGCTGGTGTGTGTGTTTGTCTGTGTGTGTGTGTGTGTGTGTGTGCGCACGCATGTGTATGCTTCAGTACTTGAGTTGGCATTTGCACGTATTTATACATGTACAAAGTCAATTTTTTTTCTTTTTCATTGTTTTTAAATGTATTATCTTAAAATGTGTATGTGTGTATTGTTTGGTTTGTTGTCTGTGTTATGTGTGTTGCTCTATATCCCGTGTCAGTATGCATGCTTTGAGCATAATGAGTCTATAAAGGTTGTTTTTTTTCCCATCATGTCTAAAAAACAGCAGCAAAAACTTGGTCTCTGCAAAAAATCTTCTTCCACAGACGCCAAAGCAAAACAGGGAAAAAAGAGGCATTTGCGAAGAAAGAATGAACTAAAAAAAAAACCAAAAGAACTCTGGAATCCTTCTCTCAGTCACCCAGTCTTTCAGCGGGTTTCCAGCAGGATCAAGGGACCACCCTTCCTTCATGATATGTAGCAGAGCAAGAAGTCTTTGTACTTTTACTGCACTTGTGGAAATAAGGTGTTGTGGCCCTTCATCCTGTGACACAGAGAGAGAGAGAGAGAAAGAGAGAGAGAGTGAGAAGGAGAGGAAAAGAGAGAGGGGAGAATAAGGAGAACGGAATCAGTGAGGCTGCGGCAAACATGCTCAGGGTTGCTGGCTCCTGGTTATCACACAGACTGACAGGCACAGCCAACAGCATGAGAAACAGACGGGGAGGAGGGAAAAAAAAGAGGAGTGTGTCAATCAAAACCAGAAATAAGTGGGCTAGAGGTGGGGTGAGAGATTTGTGTTTTAACCATATGGAACAGACATCTACACTGTGACAGCACTAATCCAAGAAAGGCCTAATTTAAACTGACTACATCTCCTATGAAAAAAATACAGTTCAATGTTGCCTGAGATGTTGCTGCTGCTGCTGTTCATTGTATTGTTAATTTTTGTTCATTACAAACAAAATACCAAAACAAGGAGGAAAGAAAATAAGACGAGCTTTTGTGAGAGTGTTAACGTTATGTAATGATAATAATGATGGTTGTCCAATATGAAAATATAAATTTCTCATATATTTCAAGAAATAGCCTCTAATTAGGATCCCATGAAAAACCAATCTGGCTTCTCTCCTGCCTTTGTGTTGACTTGTTATGCTGCACTGTTACTAAATGTGTTCATGCTGTCGAGCTTTGGATATAAAAGATCTATTTTACAGCCTATCATCCCTAATATGTTGTGAGCTATGATGTGGGTGAAGAAAGACTATGAAATCACAGCAAATCACTCTCCGGGAGTGAACATGAAAGGGTCTGACTTTGTGACGGGAACACGTGCCCAGACGCTCTTTGTTCTACCTTTCCATTCCTGTAAATGAGCTTGTTACCATTTCATAATAGATCTGCTTTTTAGATGTGGAAGCAGGGATTCTAACTTATTTCTTGTGTGTGCCAAAGCAAGCCCAGCCATTAGCAGAATAAGGCACTAACAGTCCCGATTACAGATGCCCTCTTTTATTAGCCACTAGTGATTCTCTCTATACACCTACCACAGCGCAGAAGATAAACACAGTGGCTTTAAAATAAATCTGTATTTTCCCCAAGTAAACAACTTCTTTGAAAACATCACAACTACTTCGCCCTCCAACTTTGTCAGGTAATAAATCATTTCTTTTCTTATATTTTCCACAAGCTTTTTGTCCCTCCCCCCACACCACCACCTACTTAGATGGCTCTATAAAAGACACCTGGCAGTTAGGCGGCATATTTGATGCCAGAAAGTCCTTATCCCTTCTGGCTTGCCAGGTCCAATGAACTCCTCTGAGTTCACTGGAGAGACTACGGGAGGGAAGAGTCGCCTACAGGGCTTCTGAAAGAATATGGCAGAACAAGTTCGATGAAAACGACTAACTCTTATCAGCGTTCCACCTGGAGGGATAGAAACAAACTCAGTTGCAAAGAAAGGACCTTTTTCCACAGTGAATTTATTTGATGCTTTTTGTTTTACAGACTGAATAATCTCAAATCCAAGAAGCAAAAACATAAGGTCTAATTTATCTGGCAGCATAATACAAAAAAAAAACAAACAGGCAGCAGTAAATAATCATCTCAGGTATTTGTATTTTGTTCTATTTATGCGTTCTGCTTACATCTATGTGTACAGCACAGCAGTGTGGTGGACAGATTTTGGCCATGTGGGTCCACAGCACTGCCTGCAGCTCTGCTATCACAGTGTAATTGGTTTGCACCCTCATAAATAAATAAATGGGGAGTGATTCTCATGTTAGGCAAACAAAACAATCTTGCAAAAGTACTCCCTGTGCAGATGGAATCCACACAGAAGTGGTGTGTCAACATTTGCCTGTGCTCTCTCCATGAATGGTAGAGATTTAATTGGCCACACAAACATAGGGTCATCTTGGCCATTTCTCAGCTAAACAGCTGTCGATCGAGGGGAGAAAAAGGTCCTTTTTGCAAAAAATTAAAGACTTTCGTAAAAAAATAAAATAAATAGTTTACCGGCATAAAACACTGTTGATGGGAATGTGAAGAAATAGAGATATAGAATATACAGTACATCCATACACATGAACCCCACAAGAAAAAGTAAAACATCACAAGGGCACAACGGTACAATAGCACAAAGGGTTAAAGGCCACTTCCAGTTATAGTCAACCAGCCAGTCAACACGTCAGTTACAACAGGTACCAGCCAAAAAAGGCACTGGTTTACTGCACTCCACAAACTGCCAAGATACAATATACAGTATATATATATATATGTATAAAAGGAGGGCAGAATATAAAGAGATAGAGTTTAGAGATATCAATCAACGCCACGTCATGCAACGCAGTCACAGTCCCACCACATGACGTCATCCAAAAGAAAATGACACCATGGGTTCAACTTACAGCTGTGGGAACTTGGCCCCATGACAGGTGCAGGGGGAAGGTGTGGCTATAGCAGAGAAAGGCCACCTCACACTGTGATTGGCCGTGTCAGGTTGCCAGGTTGGTGGGGGTGCAAAAGAAGGAAAGAAACAATGGGATTTTTCTTTTCCTTAAGTCAGAATTCAAAGCACCCCTTTCCATATTTGTTCTCATACTCTCACTTATTCTGCCTGGCAAATCAAATAAGTTTACTATGGTTATTACCATAAAAGTGAAAAAGAAGGAAATGACAAGTAAAACAAGAATAACAGAACAAATAATCTTCAACAAAGCACAAAAAAAGAGCTTTTTCTTGTGCCTCAGTGTGGTGGTGATTTATTCTCAGGCTGACAACATTTGCAGGTTAAAAGGTTGAATTGATGTTTTTATATTCACAAAGATAACCCTTAAGGCAGAAATGCATATTTCAGAAACTTGTCCTGTCTACAGTAATTGGATTTGCCTTGCATTGTTTGCTATGAGGGTGGCCGTACAGTGAGTGCTTTTCTTGCATTAAGTTTATCTTTAAGACACAGAACGCAATTTCAGAGTAGCAGGGCTCCTGAGACCAGCAGAAGAGAATGCTGTCTGATCATGTTTTTAATTCAACTTCAAAGAAAGATTGTCAGTATTAGAGGAAAAAAAAATGAGGCCCCTATATATTGAAGTTTTTACCTAAGGAACACAAATAATTCATTCAAGTTTCATCAAGTTTTTTCATCAATATAACACAGCTGAATTTAGAACAGTTATGGTTAAACTTATTTCAGTCTGTTGCTGAAGAACTCAATGTACTGTCTCGTGCATTACAAGGCAGTAAATGGAAGGGAAAAAAATAACTTGAAAATAAATTGGTCATATTTTTCAAATACACCTTTTTTTAGGATGCCTCTGGATTTTTTTTAAGGACCTGTAAACCTGCAGCTTTGGTACAGAGCCCTCAGAAGCCCTGGCAGTGTATTTTTTTAAATGTTTTCATGGGATTGCCCTTGGTTTTGGTCTATTGGTTTTCTTTAACTCAGCAACAGAAATGGTGTAATAACAGGAGAAAAACACAGAGATGGATTGAACCAGACCAGAGACGAAGGAGGACATAAAAGGTATAAGATATCTATATCTATAGATATAGAGAGAGAGATAGATAGATAAAGATATAGATATATATGCACTGACATGCATGCATATACACGTGCGTCCACCCACACCTCTTGATAAAGTGAGGGAATGTGATTGTGGGGCATGTCTGTATTTGTATATTCATCTGTATTTGGAGACATTTTGAGTAAGTCTCAATGACTGGGCTGTCATTTAATGCTGTTGGAGGATTTTTTCCATTTGTCTTTCAGTGATGTGCTAAATCACAATCATCCCCCACTTCTCTTGTCAGTGAGTCTGCTTTGAAAGCATGTCTTCAATTAGCAGGACACAGCTCTATTCAAATGCTATCAGGCAAGGCATAAAGGCAGCATCATTTGTATTGCATACCACCTTCCATTAATGCCATCTTGTGGCTTTTAAAGAGACAAAGCTAAAATAAACAAATGTTATTACCGTGTCTTTTATTTATGAAAGAGTGTAATCCAGGCTTATGTTATTGTAATGAAAAGTTGTCTAGCCAATTGGGTGAAGAGATCATATATCTATATTATTTTTGCACTGGCAGCTGCACTTTGTAACAGATGGGCGATGATTCTTTGAATAAAGCCTGACACTGTGAAATTAGTCTTTATTGCGACATGGTGCCACTTTAAGGAAAATATCTTTGTATTTGTTTATTTTTTTGTATGAAAGTTGTGACTTTTTAAGGCTTGCATAGATCCTATAGAATCTAATATACGTATACTGTAGGTTGGCATTTACACCATTTGGTGATTTTATCTTGTGGTGGACAGCACGACATTTGAATGTTGCCCACGACTGACTGGTGTCTGAAGACACGGAGAGTCACATGGTGCCCATGCTGAACCCTGGCCACTGAATCATCAGACAGTGTTAATGTTGAGGCTGATTGGTTAATAAACGTATCATCAGCACACTCGGAGTTGGTAACTCTTAAGTGTAGTATTTGCAAGATCTCCTTCGTGAGTTCATACTTCATAAAAACAGTGTTAAAAATGGGAGATGTTTGAGCATAAATCACAGCTATTGAGCTTTGCTGAACGACGTTATAATTTCAATATAAATTTTATTGTAAATGAACCTAGCAAATTTCTTATACGATAATTTCAAATTAACATAAACTGATTCAAATATTATTAAGATTAATAGTTAATTAAAATGAGATATGAAGACATGCACTCATTATATAACACAAGGAACAAATGCAGAACGTGTGTCCTCAGAAAAAAATGTAAAATTGCTGTGTTTTTGCTATTTGGAAATATGTTCAAGCAAAGACTGACAGAATATGAAAATGCACAGTGATTGTTTTAGTGGCGAACACACTGGTGAATCATCACTTGAGCTAACCAAATGGTTCTTACTGATGTTGCTGATGATGTCCATCATTATAGAAGCCTTTGCAGTTCATAGTGAGTAAGTGCTTTTCCATTAAGTATCTTTTTTTGTTTGTTTATTTATATGAGCACAAACTTTTCTTTCAGACATCCTGTATCTACTCATCATGCCCATCAGTAGCCTTGTAAAAAGTTGTTATAATATGAATCTATTCTCTATTACCGTGTCTCTCCTCAGTGAAATGTCCTATAATTAAAGGCTCCAGTGAAATGGTCCCTGGATTTTGCTAAGCAGCTGACAGAAATCTAATGCTGAGCTATTTTAGGCGAGAAACAATTGCTATCTGGTTCTATGAATTTGTAGCTTAACAACTTGCATCGATTCAAATGCCATCATCAGTACACAGGTAATTATGCACAGCTGGGTATTGATGATGTCATCAGTTTGCACTGGAGCATCATGCAGGTACAAATTAGATTTTTAACCTCAGAAGAAACAAAAACAAATCAGTGGAGCAGGGCAACCTGACAAATTTTCAAGGTTGATTATTTGAACAGAGGCTGTGCAATGTACAACTTAGTGCTCTTAGTCAGGTATTGATTACAGAGCTATAATATCCATTTCCCCCCCTAGCTGACCACATTTCATACTAAGCAAGGTAATCTGTGCATTTTATAGTTGTAGTCATAAATGTTATTTTAAGGTGGTTGGGGGTCTAAAATTATGAAGTCCTATACTGCCATTTAAAAAAATTACAGTTTGTTATTTATCCCTAAATATTTAGCTTGTGTAATGTAAATGTGGCTTTTTGTTTAATAATTTTTCTAATGAAAGTCTAAAAGGTTATTCAAAGTAATGAAAGGATAAATAAAAATCATGAATTTTAGCACTCCTTGTCTGTGTTTAGTGATTAAACAGACTTACGGGACAATACTCTGAAAAATACCTAAGTTGTCCAGTAGCAAAGTGGGCAATCTGATTTGAAATGAGCATGGTAACATGTTGTGTTATGGCATGGTTGTTACTGTACCTGGATATGGACAGCAGACGAGTCAGTAAGGTCGGTTGGCATCTTTTGGCCGCTTTAGCTGCACCTTCAGCCTCTTCATGCCTATTTGAAAACCGTTCATGGCCTGGATAGCTGCTTGAGCACTGGACGGGTTATCAAAACTCACAAAGCCTGAGACAAGAACATAGAACAGGATAGAGATGGAGACATAAAAAAAAAAAATTGGAACAAATCATGAAGGAAGAAGAATGGCGAGAGATCAGAGAGAAACAGGAAGAAGAGAGATGGAGAGGGAAAGAGACGGGGAGGAAAGACGGGCAAGATGAAAGAAAAAATGGAAGAAGAAGACCCTTTTTAACGCTCAACAATGACACAACAATAGGTCTTTGTTTTCTCCTTTCAGCAGATTAATTGAAAATCTCTGAATTAAAAAGATTACATAAAATACCACAAAGGCTAATAACACAGATATTAAAAATCAAACGAAGAACAGCTATTAGAAACCGGGAGTTTTACTTCAACAGAGAACAAAAAAAAAAAAAAAGAAAACATGAAAAGGTATTCAAAGATTAGACATGAAAAGGAGTCTCATGTTGTGTGTCAATTTTTAGAAGAAAGCAGTGTCTGTAAATGTTACCTGGGTGTTTGAGCTTTATAAAAGTGGCAGATCACTGTGTGTCTGCGCGTGTGTGCGCGTGTGTGTGAAAGTGCATTTACATGTATGTGTGTGACTGAGCATGTATCTCAGTGAAGAGTAAAGGGCACGAGGATCGTGACGAGGAGATGCTAGCAGCAAGGTGTGTAGGACGGAGGTGCCTGCTGCTCTGAGTTATCACCTGGGTGTCGAGGCAGAATGAGCCCACAGCTTTCCACACCAGGACTTCTTGCCTCCTCTTATCAGGCACCTCTGTGATTGACGGGCCGAATTTTCCGCCAGCCAGCTGATTTGATCACACCGCTATGGGTCCAATTTAATTTGGGGGGAGAGGGCAGGCTTTTGTCAGTGCGGGTGAGATAAGGCTGCTGCTTTTACAAACCCTTTAAACAAACTGAGCAGGGAAGGGCCTGTCAGTTGGCAGTGATCCCCCTCCCAAACCAACAAACATACACGCTCACAGTGTCCCTGACTTTAATGAATCTTCATACCTCACATTTACATCCACATGCCAAAAAAGCTGATAGGTTGAAGTACAGAGGTGGAGGACAGAGAGTGCACCGCAGTCTTTAAAATGCTCGAATCCATGTACATTAAAATAAAAGCTGAATAAGTTATTTCAGCCATTTTCTCCAGACAAAGTAGCTGGCTGACGCATATCTTTGATACAGCAATGACTGTGTGGAGCTGTGCAGCTCAGTACCCTGAACACTACTAGATTTTGAGGTATGGCTCTCACTGCAGCCATCCATATCAGGCAGAATGTCTTTATGCATTGTAATGTTATACATTTTTAATAAAAACACACACACAAAGTGTGACTTTTTTTTGTGACAGTGTGGAAAACACAAGTTGAGGGGCCAGGCTGAGCAGCTGAGGAAGCTGCAGTACAGCTCTCACATTGCCCTAAAAAAAAAAAAAAGAGTTACTATGTGCTGATGATGTATGCTAATGCTGTACTATGAAAACTCTATTCTCCACTAATGCAGGGTTGACTGTAGTGTGTTGATGAGGTCCTGGTTCAAATACCCTCTTAGGCTGGGAAAACTAATGTCTGCTTTCCTGCTATAATTACTGTACCACTCAACTCCCTTTGAACAAGTTAGTAACCTCCAGGTGATCCATTGGAGCTGCTTAGTAGTCAGGATTTGTCATGGGAGACTCTCCTGGTGCAAACTTAAACATTTTAATACATTTTTCTATATTTAATGTGATGATTATTATACATTAAAGTGTTTATTGGACATTTGCTTATCCTTTTATGTAAAAGATATGGCTTTTTTGTAAATGTATGAATTTATACTGTAGATGAGTACTGATGGAACAAACTAGCACAGGCAAAAAAATAAGAAACAGCAGCAATATGTCACATATCTAAAAAGGGTGTCCTATTTTAGGTGTGTGTGTGTGTGTGTTATTCCCTTCCTTTTGAAATTTATTTTCAAGCTAAATCCAGCTAATTCCACTTAACAAGGTGAGCTTTGATCACTTTTAAAAGTCAATATTGAGTGACTAAACGTAGAACATCAAGACTAATGTTGTTTCCATAGAGTCCCAGGTTGAATTAAACACAACCATAAAGCTCCTCACCACTGGATATGGATATTATGGATGTACTATGTATTTCTGAATAAAGCATGTACTGTATGCAAAGCACTACTGTAAGATGTGTCGCCCACAACACAAAGCACATTTCTAAATTAAGTTTCTGGAACATGTGTCACCATGATTTTATTTGTTAATGGCTTCAAAGTGAAATATTTTATGAAATCCCCTAGATCTTCCTTCATCAAACCATGTCACATATTCATATCCACTTCTTCACACTGCAAATAAATATACTAATCTAAACAGACATCTGTCTGAACTGACAGTGATGCATCCCTTTGGAGTATACTCTAAATCTTACTTCAGAAATACATCCTTTATAGGAGTATACTTCGAGTGCTCCTCCAGTGACCTTTTCATCATATTCAAATTTTCGAGCTTCTCTGTAAACACTTCATCTCAAAGAGTGATGTCTGATTATCTCCTCTCTCAAAATCCCAAAATGTAGTTCACCTGTGCTGCAGAGAAATCAGGCCATGCATTTGCTTTATTTGAAACTCACAACTACTGACGCTCAGATTCTGCTGTTGAGTTCAATTTGCTAAAACCTTCATTTTAATTTGTTGAGCTATTTATTTAACAAATTATAAATATTGAATTATGGTGGTTCATAAAATGCAGTAGGCAAAATACATTTTACACTAAAAACATTTAAAAAGAATGCTACATTTATTTAATGGATTTTAATGAGGGTTTTTTTCATAATACAAAGCGGAAGAAAAAGGTGGATTATCTAGATTACAATATGGCATAAAGTCCAAAGCAGAGTGGTAAAATGTAAATCTTATGTCATGTCTTGTATATTTTACAATGGGCAATTCATTGGATCTGCATACAGTAAATCTACACATGTCTGTAAGTGTAAGGGTGCCCATTAAGCACATAATCAAGACTAAACTCACACATTGTAAGATGAAGTGTTAGAGTTCTTGGAGGCCTAATAAGTTATCCCCTTTAATGCACCACATCTTCTGCCTAATTTGTTAATGTCTTACAAAAGAGCCCTGGGCTCTATAGCTGCTATAAAAGGGAGGGAGAAATGCGTGAATAAAACCCCACAAAAGAATCATGGGGTTAAATTGCTGTTTTTCAGCCAAGATCTTAATTAGTAGCCGTGGAAAATAGTCAGTGAGACTGATGAGGTCACCGCCCCTTTGTCCTTCCCCCTTGTTGACTGACGGATAGTGATAGCAAGTGGCATATGTTTAGAGTAGAGCACACATAGGGAAGGAGAGCGAGAGCGAGGGAGACTGTCCGGAGATGGACAGAAAGAGACACATGAGGGGAGAAAGTCTCATAGACATGCCATGTTAAAGAGAAAGTGAAAGAAAGCCAATGCTGGGAGTCTCTCTCTCCCTCTCTCAGCCTGTCTCCTGGGTGCTGCTGTCCAACTGAATCAACAGCAAGGCCCACACCAGTCTATTATTATCTCTTTAAGCCCATGGATTCCACCTGCACCACCTCCCCCCTGATGAACTGGTTCGCTGTGTGGGAGGCGAGAGGTGGGGAGAGATGGTGGGACGCTGTTGAAAGGTTTTCGGGAGTGGGGGGTCTGGGAAAATGTTTTTCTCTTGGGTAAAGGAGGCTGAATGGCAGAGCTGAGGAAATGGATTCTGATTGTATTAGACACGGTGGGATAGAGAGGGTGATAAATAGATTTGTGGAGCAAATGACAGTTGTGGAAGGATCTTTGGGTCAGTGACTGGATGAGCATTTCATGGTGGGTTTGGGCTGTGTGATTTTAGGTGATTAGAGCATCCACCTTCTTACTCGACACTCCTACCACCATCTCTTTAGTTATGCATGTGTGAGTTACCCCTTGATCTCACTACTCGCTTCCCTGCTCAGCAGCATGTAACACTACCCCCAAAATGTTAATTGCAAATTGATAGACAATAGGTTAGACGCAGGCAAAAGTAAACACAAATTGCATGTGGAAAAAAAAACATGTGAGTTTGTTCATTACATATATTTTTTTTACCCTTCTCTTCATGGTCAGTTTTTTGACTTACCAAAACATTTGCTCTGATTGGTCGCTCGGTCCACAAAGACTTTGGCAGAGATGACGTTGCCAAAAGGCAGGAACATTTGCATGAGCTCTGCATCTCCGAACTCCTGGGGCAGGTGATAAATAAACAGGTTGCAACCTTCTGGCCCTGATGATTAGAGAAAGACAACAGGAGGGTTACATGGGATCATAAACAGGAGACACCCTGTGAGGGATGCACTGACCATAATAACATGAGTGGAAAAATACTAATAAAGCAATTGAGACAATAATCCAAAGAACACAGGAGCCATGTAAACATTAAATTCTTATTCTGCTACATGTGGCACAGAGATTATAGTTGGTGAACCTGATTGTTGTGGCATATAGAGACTACCTGAATCCCATTTTTCAAGTGTTCGAATACTGTTCCATTTCACAAAATAGCTGAATAGATCGACGGTGATTTACAAATTTATATCATACAGTTACATTTGACTGTCGTCCCATAAAATGTGCCGGCAATAACAACGGAAATGTAAACAATCACAGAGAAGCAGAAATAGGACAACTGAAGGAGAAGAACCATGCCAGGGATAAAAAAAAAAATAAGACAACAGGAGGAAGAGAAAACACAGAGAAGATGATTGAAAGAAAAACATGGAGCCGGTTATATAGAGAAACAGTGAGACACAGAGAAAAGGAGAGAAGAGGAGGAGGCAGAGCATGCATTAAGACATAAGCCAAGTTTTTGCCCCAATTACTGTGTGACAGTAGGACTGTCTCCCAATCTCTTTCCATCCCTCCGCACTCATCCACCCAGCTGCCACATATTGTACAGGCC
Source organism: Ctenopoma multispine (assembly GCA_034779795.1). Lineage (NCBI taxonomy): Eukaryota > Metazoa > Chordata > Actinopteri > Anabantiformes > Anabantidae > Ctenopoma > Ctenopoma multispine. The sequence goes on along the minus strand of JAUYWH010000018.1, from coordinate 19,931,195 downwards.
AATCTGGATAAAGGGAGGAATGAACTGGAGAGAGAGAGATGTGATGGACCCAGGGACAGTATGCTTGCAGCCGTCTGCCTGGCTAGCATTCTCTCCTGTCTCATTGCTCAGGGTGATAGCATGACGAGATGAGACTGGGGCTGGTGAGAACACTGATAAGAGGGCTGCAGTGGTGGTTGGCTGTAGTGCTGTTATGCTTTGGCAAGATAGAGGACACACACACACACACACACACACACACACACACACACACACACACACACACACAGGTTGACAGCAGGGATTTTTTCTTAGCAGTTAAACACTGAATTTCAGTTCTGTCTGTTTAGGTTTAGGTCTCTTATGGAGAATTCATGCTTTGAGAAGAAGTGGTTTGTTTGAGGGAAAGAAATGTCTGCAGCTGGCATGTAAAGACGGTTGATAGGTTGTTGTGCTGCACACAACACATTTCTTGCAAAAACTCTGAAATAGTGATCTTTATTCAAACGTCTTTGTCATGAAAATGCTGCCGAAAGTAACATGTTTAGTGCTCTGTGGGAAAGTTAGTTGCAAAGTGCAAAATGATGTGGAAGTAAGTCGGTGTGATTCACAAATGCTGACGTTTTTAAGCAGAACTTCTCCACTGTTTCACATCAAAATCTTTTTAGGCCACACACACGCAGTTCAGGCAAATACGCGAATGTGGATTTCAAGCAACACAAGGTCCATTTCACACATTGCTGTATTCATGAGAAACAATGAAACAATGATAGAAAGCTGACCACATCTATTTAGGTTAACGTCTGTGCAAAATAACCAACAATTCGACAAACTTGTAGATAAACAATACCTTAAGCATTGTCATATTTATGTTAATTTGTAACTTTGCATGTTGCTTTCCTCAACAGATGCCATCTTTGTTTACTACTGTGGTCATGGAAATGCTTTGAGCGTTCAGTAACATGCATTGCCTAGTGGATGGAGCTTGATCACCTCAACGTGTATATAAGAGTAAACATAGTTTACACATGTAGGCTGAACATGTCCGCATACATCGTCATATTTACTTCGTCATCTCTTCATTTAGATGGGAATTTAAAGCAACTCAAAATGCTAAATCGAAAAGGCGTTTTTTTCCTTCTGTCTGTGCAGTAAGTAGCCTGCAGCTGAACACATTCCTCCTCAGAAGAATGTGGAGATATGAGGAGAGGAATCTGTGGAGGAATGTGTACTGCTGCTGACCACTGCAGGCAGAGGAAAAAAAAATACAATTTCAGTTCAGTATTTCAAATGATTTTCAAGTGACACACTCATGAATGCAACAACATGCGAAACGGAGCTTTTGTAGCTCTTCGCATACTTGTGCGAACAATGTTTGAGACCTTGATACAAATATTTGAATTTACTTCAAGCTGTGTAAGGTAATTTTCACACTGTGTCATTCTTAGATGTGTCACCTGAAAAATCCTAAAGCCAACTGCCATTTTGCTTTGTGCTTTACCTAGGACCAAAGAAAAATACGTCTGCTGGCGTACTGTACCTTTTACCTATAAAACCAATTAGTTTACTGCAGTGATTAAAAGTTGAGACAATGTTGGTGCATCCACTAGGATTTGACCGACTTTGGACACAACATGGACACAACATTTGCTGTGTCAGGATGTGTTGCTATAAAGTATCAGCATTTAATCCATTGCTGTGCGGCATACGATGCTCAACTGAAGTGAAAAGTACACATATTTTGAAAGGGTACAGTAAAGTTTTATCTGGTCTGAATTATATTTTTGGATTTAAGAGGACTTTTCTCTGTTGATACCCAAACAGGCACCAACTGATCTGTCTAAAACTGTGTTGTTGTTGTTAGCTTACAGTGGGAGGATGAAGCTGAGGTTTGACTGTGTCTGTGCTTTCAGGTTCAGATGTCTCTTGTTAAATGGCAGGGCTGCAGACTACAGCAGTGGACTGAGACAGACTGGGAGAGCATCCAAAACCCAGAGGAGGGCAGAACTCAGACAGGCCACAGGCTCAACTAAGAATAGCTGTGTGTGTGTTTGGCTTTGTATGCATGGTTTTGTCTCTTGCGTTTGCCTTGCTATGACTTCTATAACTCTTGCTAATGAATAAAATATTCCAAGATAGAAAGAAGAGATGGAATGTATGTAACAACTGTGTGTATACATACTGTATGTGTGTGTGTGTTCTCTTGTATGACCAGCAAAGTGAGGACTGATTTGAGCAGTGAGCTGGGAGGGAGGATGGGTATAAATGTTTGACATTTTGACAAATTTAGGATGCTCCTCATTTTGCACCTTGCACCCTTCGAGTGAATGCCCTCACTCAGTGGCCATACAGATCTGTGACTGGAATTATGCTTCCATGTAAAGTGAATACACCAACATTCATGTGCGAAGATAAGTTTGTCTGTATCTACACTTTACTTATAGTTCAGTTGCGTGACCCTGGCATTCACTCACACTAAACAGAGAAAAATGCAAACATAAACTAAATTTCAGAGTTCCTGTATTGAATATTAATGCCACTCTACGCTGTCTCCTACAATCATATAGATGAATAATTGAGACTGACGAATAGTGTCAAAAAGGATGATTTACCATCACCGTATATCCTGGGCTTTATTACATCTGATGCAGTGGCATAAGAACGAACACCACACTAGGAATGGTAATAAATTATTATGCATGCAGCTAATTAATCTTATGAATATTTATAACCACTTAAACACATTGTAATGGACTGATTAAGCAGTCCAACGCTGTGAGTTTGAATTAGTGCAGTTTTTGAATAATGACAGAGTAACTTTCCATCTCACTGCTAATGTTCTTCTCTTTAAATGGGGAGCCTTTTTCTCACATTTTCCCCAGCCAGCTTTTTCCCTCCCTCGCTAATTCAAAGCAGCACAGCTACATTAGAATGGAACATGGCAATTATCACCTTTTATCTTGGGTGGGCGCGCTTGCTCGCTCTTACCTTCCCTCTGTTGCTGGGGAATGATGGTTGGTTGCTGGGGGAACGCTTGGCTGATTGGCGCATAGGCGGCAGGGTAGGCTGCTGTTGCAAAGGGAGAACCAGAGTGGAATTTTTCACATCTTCATTTTCATATTTGACATAACAAAACTCAATTCATGATTCCATTGTTCATTTGGGTACTTTAGACATTGCATAAATAAACTGCATTATGACTGGGAGCATGGGCTCATTTTGCTAGTAGATCACCGCACAAAGAGCATGGCAAAAATGGAGTAGAGTGCAGTTCAACTGAGCGCACACAAAGAAAGACTTACACCATGTTAATAAGAGTTGATGTCAGGCAGAAAGCAGTAGTTATGAGTGGTCTTTGTCATCTCTCATGTGGGAGGCAAAGGCAGGTTCAGATCCTCAGCTCTAGGTGTACTTTTGGAATTAAGATTTTTTTTTGTGTGGGTGTATAATCAAGTCAACTGAAAATCCTTTTGCAATCCTAATGTAAAGTCACCTAATCTGGGAAGAAATTGGCTGGTCGTCTGGCTATCTCTACCTGTCATAGTGTCTGCTGATGTGACAGTAGAGAGAAAGGCAGAGGAGAGGGGGAAAGGGACAGATGGAGGGAGTAAGAGAGTAGAGGAAATAGGAGAGACAGATCACCTGCGTAGTGTTGGACGCCAGCATAAGCCTGTTGGAGAGGGTCGGTCACTGTCGGACTCTGTGCTGCAGAGATACAGAAAGAGAGACAGAGAAAGGGGGTGAAAAGGAGGAAGACCAAATCAAAAGACACAAGAGGACAGTCATGACAGACACATAGATAAAAGATATTAGTATGTTAAACAGATAGTATGTTAAAGAGCAAAACGTAAATTGGCTTAGGTATACAGAACCCTTAGGGGGTAAGATCACACACAAGTGGTTGAAATTTGGGTTGTCACACCACTCAGTTCTTCAAAATGCCTGTTCGACCCAGATGTTTGCATCAAATATTAACAACATGCCAAACAAACCACTTTGTAGTTCATTACAGTTGCAGCTGCCTTTGCATAATGCAGAAACGGGGAGCGTGTGTCTGTCAGTTCTTCAGCAATCGGCCCCAGACAGTATCAAGAAGCTGAGAATGGGCTGAGACACATCAAATTAACCATATTGGACTGATGGATGGCCTGATGATAGCCGGCTTGGCTGCTCAGAAATGTGCCAAAGATGCTGTTGACTGACCCTCAAGCCATAAATGCATCAGGTCAAATCAGAAAAAGATGTCAAGTGAGTGTGAAGTAAAAATGACTCTTGTCAACTTTTAAACAGTACTATGTGATATAATTCCATTCGTCACTACTGACATGTTGAACTTGCATTGTGACATTTAGGTGATGTTCTTAATCACATCAAACACGACTCAAGAGAATAGTCACACATTCATACATCACCATAGGTACAAGCAGCAAATCACAACAAGTGTCAGGGTCAGAGCAATTGTCTTGTTACAGTATGTTACAAATATATCTCGTGTTTTTTTTTTTACGTGAATGTTGGATGGCTCACCTGGGTAAGGATGAATACCATTGGTGTAGATGGGCTCAGAAGTGGGCTGCCCGTTGCTCTGAGGCGGGAGGGCACTGAATCCATTGACCCCGATTGGGGTGGCTATGCTGGGCACGGCGGTGGCAGAGATGCCCGGAGGTGTGCTGGTGCCTGCAAATAGATACAGAGTCATTACAGAAACTGCAAAATTAAACAATAACACACTACACTAGTACACTAGACTCTGATTAAATGCTGAGGCCCGTCTCTTCTTCTAACTACCTTTCCTCCTTGTGGTGATATTCCCAGTCACCTTGTCAGTACCCTTTTGCATCGATAAGTTTTTATTATTTTTCTAATCCAGGTGAAGGGCATTTAAGTCACGTAGGATTATGTGTGATAGGCATTACCTGGTATGTGTAGGCCTTGTGGATTACAAATGCCAGGTACAGCGTCAAGCCACTTTATTTAATACATTTGCAATGACCCTGCCTTCAGGCAGCCTGCCTACTTAGTGTCTAGGCATCAAAGCTCCTCATGACACGGGCCAAAAAGATAGTTCAGACTGGGGTCTGGGATTATCTCACACAAATCTTTGCTCTTATATTGTATAAGCCAAGGACTCTGCATCCAATGTCATCGGATTGGCTGTGTTCCCAGAAAGCACACACTGTCACAGAGACATAGAGGCAGACAGCGACAGACAGAGAGAGCGAGATAATGAGAGACAGGAGGAGAGAGAGACTATAATGTGGTAGCCAACAAGTGCCAAGGAATGCTGGACATCTTCTCCCATCATGCCTTACTCCATGCAAAACTCCATTCCCTTTTATGCAACACTGTCTGCTTCAGCCCAGAGAAGTAAGCTTAAAACATCTTAAAAAATGTAACAAGGGCAAAACCAGAAGGGACTTGAATGAATATATTAGTGCTGCATCTATAATTCTTGCAAATGATAAAAATGTTCTTGGGCAGCAATGAGAAATGGAAGTCCTGCATGTGTGCATATGTGTTTGTCCCTGCTGTTATATCCATTAGTTGATGCGTGTGTGTGCCAGTTTATACCTGAGGATGGTGTCATGGGAGTAGCCACCAGACCGTTGACATTGAAAGCTGCCATTTGCTGCATTTGCGCGGCAGCGATGGCTGCCATGGGGTTCAGGTAGGACCCTTGTGTCGCTGCCATCAGGGCGGCTTGCTGTTGCATCATCTGCTGTAGGATTAAAGAGCAGTGGGGAGAGAGGCGAGTGGCGGGGAGGGATGGAGGGAAGGACAGAAAAGGAGAGGAGGGTGAAATAGCCGCAGGACCAGAGCATGTTTACTCTCACATCTCTTGTTTGTTTGGTCCGTGTCTTGTTCTTGAACAGAGTGGTCTATGTTGCCCTGCAGCGCTGCTTCCCATCTACTGTAACACCACACTGGCTTATTATACTGACACAAGATAAAGGCTATGCACAGAGTTTAGCGAGATGGAGACTATGCATATCTATATGTGCCGTATACTGTATGTATACGTGTGAGAGAAAAAGGGGTTTGCAGTGGCAGAGTTAGTGGAGAGATTGTTTCTGAGTAGGCGATTCTCACCTGTCAGGGTGAGTTGTTAGCTACTGTGTGAGTGCAAAATCTCACAGACTCTGGCTGTGACTTTCATGTGTGAATATGAAATGGGGGTGGGGTGGCATGGAAAGGGGTAGGGGGTGTGGGTTCCTAGTGATGTTGTCTGCCTCAGTTTGAGTGTAAAGGAATATGTGTAAGTAGATGAAAATGTTAAAGGGGGAAAGCTTGGTTTGGTAAAAATTCACAAAGTTAAAATTCATTTCTCAAAGCAAGAAATGAAAGCAAAACAGTGTAGTGTTGAACATACATGATAAGCATCCTCCCTGGACAACTGAAAGAAAAAAAAAACAGTACAATATAAAAAGCAGTCTAGTACTGTATTTTCAGTTGTGCCTATGTAAATTTGAACTGAACAGCAGTTTAATAGTGTGAATCACTTAAGACGTTCACTGGGAATGTCACATGCCTAGTGGGAGAGATAGTGAGTTTAAACCTCAAATCACAACAGTTTTCTTTTTTTAAAGCTCACCGTCTCCTCCCCCGCCGGGCTGAGACTTACAGCATGAGAGTAGGCGCCATAGGCCCCAAACTGGATGGTCATGGGACTGAAGATGCCGAGCTGGCCCGCCATCTGGTGCATCCTGCGCAGGGTCCTCTCTTTATCAGTGTCTGCAAACTTGACCACCAGACTTGACGAGGCACCCTAGAAATGCAGGCATGTTTACAAGGTTAGTGATAAAAGTCTTAACTAAAAAAAAAAAAAAGAAAGTAAATTAGATACCAGCTTTTATAATACAAATGCTTAAAGAAGGCTTTGCATTGTCTTAAGATTAATAAAAGTGAAAACAAACACAATGAATCTTAATATAATTAGTTTCATAAGTCTCCTGGACTGCAGAGGTTCAGCAGTACAACTTCTGCAAATACCATGATAACTTAGACTCAGCAGTATTGCAGATTGCACCTGCCACTTTAGCTGGCCAGTTGACTAATGAGCTGATGTTTGATAGCCAAGACTGTCTGTAAATATATTTAAATGAATAAGTAGTATTTCACTGTAAAAAAGGAAAAACAAAAACAAAAAAAACACAGGAAAACAATAACATAATCTATAATTACGTTTAGCAGTTTTAGAAGTCCATATGAATTTCCTTAAGCTAATGGTAAACTTTAGCTAAATTGAAAAAGGTTTATTGTTGAAGTTAATGTGTGATGCTTTTATTTAAAAGTGTGCTGATATATGAACATACACTAACCTAAATACAGGCCATTTAGAAACAAGGTTACTGAATGCATGCATTACATTTCCATCTTTTATTGTGTGGTTAAAAATAGCTTTCTCATATGTGTTTCCCCTGGGAATTGACCTACAACAAAATGTTTTCTACATAATAAGTTGTAGAGCGTGTCTGTATCAGTAACCGTGTATCAAGCGTCTTTTATTTAAACATGAGTGTGGATTCTGTGCATCATTGTAAGGAGAAACAGTAGTAAACACCTTATGTTTTTTGATGTCTAGTATACGCAACACTGCAACCTTTAAGACGTAATATCTATGAGCCAGTGGATCTCAGTATGCACCATTCATGACTGCAGTCGTTTAGCTGTCAGCAATAAATGGAAGAAAATAGTGAGTGATATTTGCTTTTGTGAACTTTCCAACTCCACTGTATACACTGGGAGTGAACTGTGATCCTAACCAGATCCCATAGGAGTCCCAGTCCCTCACTGGTGAAGCTCCACTGAATATAGTACTGGGTAATTAGGTCTGACAAAAGCTTCCGGCATGTGGAGGCTGAAGTATTGACTAATGGATCTGCCTTATGGCAGATATAGTTCTGTATTGATGTCCATGCTCCTGAGTTTGGATCCAATTAAATCATTTGAGAGACAGAGACCAGAGTCAGTTCCTCATGTGACATCCAGGCAAGGAGAGAGGGAGTGAGAGTGCCTGTGTGTGAGTGAGAGACACCGAGATAGATACAGAGAAAGAGAGGGAGGGTGAAGGTACTGCCAGGCAGAGAAAGCAGCCACAGACACAAGAGGACCAGGCTCCTATTTAATTACAAGCAGTGCATGCTGGGAAAGAGCACGGAGCACCACCAAGACAGAAGGACACAGGCAGCCAGGGGCCAGTCAGGATATGATTAGTAAGATCATAAAAGCAAAGACACGAGGAGAAAAGGACTCCATAATCACAACCTGGATTCATCTCTCACAAAATGTCTCATCCTGACAGGGTCAGTACAAATTCAGGCTTTGATTTAGATTTCCATGTTATGTTTGGGTGTGGAAATCGAAAATGTGAGTGAACAGCAGAGGACACAGTGACAGAGATAGATAAGGTTGACCAGTGTGACTGATGCTGCATACATCTTTGTGCACAGACGTATGAGACTCTGTATATACGAAACTGGAATTCACAAAGTTAGACTAAGGTGCTCTACAGGTCCAAATCTGAGTTTGAATGCTACTTGCAGGTGGCACAGAAAAGCAGATAAACAAATGGACTTGGTCCTCTGTAAAGCTGAATGTTGCATCAGCACAGTGAGACTGTGTATGCAGCCACTGAACACACACCGTCTTACTGTAGTACGGCTTTACTTCATACTACCTCACAGTAATTCATACAAAAAAGTGTGTCCTATTTTTGTAAGCGTTTCATGAAATTTTAAACAGGAAAAGCTAAGCGTGCCATTGAGAGGGCAGTTTGCAAGGGTGGTCTTCTGCTTTGGGGTTTGAGTAGATGTGGCTGCTACAGCAAACGTTACATAATTTGTAGTTTTTAATTTCTCCTGCCTATGCCTGACACTGATTGTTAACCTTTTTTGGCAGTACTCTAAAGTCAGCTAAAGCCTTATCCTTCCCATAGGGACAGTTTTTTTCTATGTATATAATTTTCTCTTTAAAAAAAGATGGATATTCGTAAATGCAAAAATGCACAAGCCCTTGTTAAGAGTTTCTGACTAACTCATGTGGAAATGTGTCATAAAAACATTCTATTAATACAACTAAGAGAATGTGTTGGCTGCAGATAACTGTGACAAGGACTCTGCAGAATGAAGGAAGGAAACAACATGGACTCCATGGACAGTCATCTCAGATGGGATCCTATCAGAGCCAGCCAGCACCCTACCTCAGGCCAGAGGAGACCCATCTGGTGTCTCCCTCAACACCATTTCAATTAGTTAAACCAATACCAATAGCATGTTTTTTTTCCACCTTTCTAATCTCATTTCTTCCTACCTTCTGACCTTTCTCAGTTATCATCCTTGTGGGCCAGTTGTGACACTGGTCTGTTGGATTTAATGAGAGGATAGCACTTCATCGTCCTCCAGTGTCAACATTTTCCTCCAGCATTGTTACTCAGATCAGCACACAGAAAGGGGGCCTGGCATTTCGATTCTTCGTTTTGTGTATCCATGTATTCCTATATTATTTTATTACCTTATGAAAAATACATTGTAAGAAGTGGACTGTAAAAGCGTGAGGCTGCCTCTACTCAGTGTGCCATGATTTCAGATGAGGCAAGTCTGACCCGGTCTGGCTTCTGGCAGCACAGTCCTCTGCTGTACATGACATCACGGGAGGAAACCCAGTCTGCAATGTCTACACCGAAAAGTCTTGGCAGCAGCACTAAAGCACTTCAACAGCCTCTGCAAATGTTGTCAGCACTGACACTCAGAGCCTAGGTTTTCTGATTTTTATGGTGTAAAAGACAAAATATTCCCTCCAAAAAATCTCTCTCTTCTCCTCACCCCTGAATAGGAGAATTTCATATCCTCAAATCTCAAGCGGATGTATTCTCACTAGATCCAAGGTCTAATAAGAAAAGGCAGATTTCAGAGTGTGATCCCCATCACGGATCAAGAATTTCTATCCACAAAGAAAGAGTAGTATGTGGCCAGGTAATGAAGGAACAGGTGGCATCAGACAACAGGCAATGGATGCAAAACAGCCGCTGCTCACTGGTAGCAGAAAATCACAAGCTGACAAACAAACAGAATAATAACCTCCAACGGCATGACTGCTATACCTGGGGAGAAAATGAATTTGCTGAATTTGATAAGGGCCAACAGGGAGCCTTCACTTTTGACAGGTACAACTAAGGAATTTGTCATGGGTTCAAAAACTAATCTAATTTCTTGAACAACACACTTGACTTGTGAAAATCTCTCATATTGGATTTTGTATAGGCCACAAAATGTGTAGATGGAAAAAGACACATCGGTAATTGAAGGATTAGAACTCAACTAAACCAGTGAAATGGCATTATGCTTTTATCTCTGCATTACTGTGATACAAAGACACTGGTGTTAAGTGTCTACCAACAGGTAAACAGACACTCATTTTCCAGCCTCTACAGAGGCTTACAGCAATATAATATAATAACATATCCATTGAAAAGAGAACTGTCATTTTCAGTATCTAAAGTACTTAATGATCAACCAGTAATACTGTATGCTAATACTGTAAGCTTATGTTCCCCTGGTTCACCGAACAACAGCTTTCTATAGACTTATAAACTCTAAAATTATTTTATTGGGAATTTGTAAGAAATTAATAGAATGCACCGTAACAAGCTTGTCTGGTAATTCGAGGAACTCCCCGTGGGGTTCGTATTCAACTCTCTGAACCCTGCTATATCTCTGCTACCCTCATGGGAGGACTGTCTCTCATTAGCACTGGATGATGCTGTCTTGGTCTGGCCTTGCTGTCCACCACATACTGCTGCAGCTGCCTAGCACACTGCATCAAGCCAAAAGACACAAGAAAATTTATCTCATTAATAATGGTATTTGACATGTCGTATAATGCTACATTTAGTCTATAAATAAAATTTTTTACTGTAATGAGTTATAAAACAAAACTCCATCTAGCATGTTAACTACGAGCCTGCCGAGCTTCTACAATAGTTTCATGTGGCGTTTGATGCATTTACTTTTACAGTGACAATGTTCTCTGGCTTGGTCTTATCTCTCATTAATCCAGAACTATAGTATCACACACATGCACACTCTTGTTGCTGCCAGCACCGGCAAGCTCCACAGGCCCTGTCAGCCACGCTGTGACATCGAACATGACAATGTCTGCAATTTGCTGGGTGCTGTCTGCCTGCCCCTGGCTTTGCCATTTGAAGTTTTGCCACCTGTGCCTCCGCAGCCTTACTGTAATTCAACATCTGAACCAGTGAGAGTGCCTGTTCTGTACCCAATCACCTTTTAAGTTAATTTTGGAAGCACCTGCAATCTGCAATAAACATCAATTAAAGCTATGACCCGATCTATCAGCGCATGCCCTTTGGTAACATCCATTGCCCTTAAGCTTCATTAAAGCCTTTCATTCTGGGCCAGCGTATTTTGGTGCAGGCATTATTTATGGCATGTGTGTGTGCCAGGTAACACAGATGCTGTAGAGAGAACATTAAGAGGGAGAGAGAGACAGAGACAGAGTGAGAGACAACTCTTTGTTCAAGGTTCATCCAGACTTCACAGCTGGCACCAGGCAGTGAGCAGAGCAGCCCACTCTCTGAATCCTGCCTCCTGTTAGTCTGCCGTTGACGACATGTGGCAGTGATATTATCCAAATTAACTGCATTCCCCATTGGTGAGCCATAGTTGGATACTAATGGCCACCTTGCCTATTAATCTGAGAGGAACTTGGATTTGGGGAGAGTAGGATAACAGGTGGAGGGATAGAAGAAGAGAGATATGGATAATATAGATTATTAATGAACTTTTGGATGGCTCTTGATCTGCTCCAGGTCTGTTTGGGGCTCCATATGTTGCCTTAGACAGTTCATCTGGAGCAAACCTCAGGTGGCTCAGTGACCCAGCCTAATGTAACTTTGCCTGGAGTGCAACATACAAAAAGTAGTCGGCGCGAGCCAAATTTTGTTCTGTACAAGAAAGCAAACAGCCTCACAGGAGTCCAATTATAGAACTCCTGGATGTAAACATATTCTATTGATTGAGTCAACAAGATAGTTTGAGTAGAAGGTAAATATCTTAATTATAATCACATTTCAGTAAGAGGCCTGTCATAATTGAGCATGATTATTATGCAACATGATTACTGTTTGGCTCATGGCCCACTGCTTATTAAATTTTGACCCTTGTGGTTTACGTGCCAGAAAGTTTGGTCTCTAATGTGCACAGCAACCACACGCAACGTTAAAGCGACTCTACCACTTATTTTTCTCCCTCACTGCTTCAATGTAATGCAAAATGAGGCTGCATCAAAAAGATGTGTAAATTACATCTGGCTTCCAGGACAGTATCTGGCTGCCAGGAAGCATCCGTAAATATTTATTGCGGAACATCAGTGAAGTGTGTGAAGGTGCGGATGTCTGCCAGAAAGAATGTGTGCTCATGTGTGTGTCCAGCTGTGCAGTACTCAAAAAAACAACCAGTACTGGCAGGAAGATGCTTCGTAATTCATTTCTTTTACTTAAGCCTTTCTGGTGGCCTTGTTCAAGCTTGACAGAAAAATTTTCAATTGTTAATTAACTGCAGTTTGACAGGAGTTACAGGTTTTCTGGCCTCATTCTTCAACTAAACAAATGCTATTTAATGCAGCTCATAACTACTGCATATTGAGCTGGACCAGTATACTATGTCTTTTTACAATTTCTTGTATAAACTGTATTCTGTATCACTGTAAACATGTCCACATCTATTCCACTAACCATAGTGCCATTCTCTTGCATTGTACAAGGCCTTGTCATCTAGTGATTTGACAGTAAGTTTAATAGTCAGTATGTGTCTGCAGCAGAGCTATGAGAACAAACGTGTATTTTCGTTCTCTATCTGTAAAATGAATGAAGTTATTCTAATGTAGTCTAATTGATTTGCAATTTGGCTGACCATAAATACAACCATAAAGACAACTCCAGCATAATATCATCTCAACATTTTGTCAGTTCTGTGAAGACGACGCATAAACCTTGAGGAATACATTTTAAAAAGTTCATAGGAGACTCACTCAACACTTAGTGTCTTACAATATTAAGCAAGACGTAATGCTGAAATATCAGGAAGCACTTTAAAAAGCGAAAAGTCTGACCTCATTTTGAAAATCCACTTTTCAATATTACTGACTTATCTGTTAACCTCACTTCTAGTCGCTAGCATGGAGACCTTTACCTTTGCCATATTACAAAATATTCATTCTATGTCATATCTTCCACCTACTATTTATTGCACTCTGGTCAAGGTTAGGGTTTAAACTTTTTGCCTGCCTTTGATATAAAAATTGAATATTGCAGAAGCAGCATATAAAGTGTCAAAAGGTAATTAAACAATTTCAGAAATAACATTTCTTGCCTCACTTACTCTCAACTTACTCAACAGGTGACCTGTTGTAAAAGCCACAAATTTCAAACAAATCTTTCCGGAATGGGTTAAGCTGTTCAAACTATTAGGTTTTGAGAGAGAACTATTTCCTTGCAAAGAAACAGATTTCAATCCATAAGTAATCAGAAAATGGTTTAGAAGATAGTTAAATTAAACTATTCTGTCTGTCTCTGGTCTCATTGCTGTACAGCATCCTGTCATTTGCAGAATTCAATTTTCCTCATCTGTATCACTTGTATAAGAAACTTTTTTTAACCTATGGGATCAAAGATGCACCCAAGTCTTCAAGAAGCTTTTTTGCAGTGCTCATAAAATCGGTTGAGAGTGGACATGTAATGTAATCATAACCTCTGGTGTATTAGTGATGTAAACAGTGAATACATGTATTTCCTTAATAATTACTGACTAGTTTAAAACAATTTCACTGATTCTGTTTATACACTAAAATTTGAGTACAATGTATTTTGGGCTGTTTAGTCAATCCATAGTGAGTTCCAATGGAAATTCACTTGAGAACAAATTAATACCTACAATATTATTTTACACAGTAAGTAGGGTTAGGGCAATATATTCTGTACATACACAGTTCTTCAGTTTTCAGTTTTTGTCTTTTGTTCTGTTTCAGCTTTAATATGTAAATAATATACTGACATATGCAATATAGTGTCTTCTGATGATACACTAAAGGATTTATTTGCTGTACACAGTCATCGTATCGTTATATGATCATGAATATAAACATTTTGGTAGTGGAGAAGAAAATGAATATTGGGTGAAAAGACAGACATAAAGAATATGCAGCTATGGGCTGAAAGGTGGCAGATGCTGACTGGTGGAATGTTTTGCATGTGATGTACAATAACCCAGACATACTTTATGGACATAGAAAGTAGATATAAGATTTTGTTATTCTGGATTATTTTCTGTGTACACCATGATCCTAAATTTAGAGATTGTTTTAAAACATATTGAAAACACAAACTCATTCAGTAATGAATTTCTGAAAGGGGCATAGATCTTCCTTTGAATGCGCTTGTGGAATAGAAAACATGAAAGGAAAACTTGGTCAGTGTTTGTGTCAGACTTTAACCCAGTCTACCTCAAATAATCTCTGAAAAGCATAACCAACGGGAAAACAGCAGGCATAAATAGGCAACCAAGTGGCATCACATCACACGTTTATTCATTGCGTTACTTACAGGCATAGTCTGTCCACCATGTAAGCTGTTGATGGCGGCCTGCGCTTCTGCATGGCTGGAGAACTTGACAAAGGCACAGCCTGTATAGACAGAAAAAGCGAGAAATAGAAAGGAGACAGCAACATCAGGAAGATGGTCTTGAATATATTGGGGAGAACACCATTCATTACCATTGTTTTCATGTTATCTGGTTTGTAAGTATATTCTGCCATTTGTGTGTTCAGCGCATAACTCTGAATAAATCAGTCTAATTGTAGTGAAGGCATTAGCTGCGTGGAACATCCTGTCCCTCGCCCATTTCTAATTCCACCCCTCCACTTTGGAGCATGGAGCCAAGGCATTTACTATCCTGACTTGTTTGTGATTATTAATCTGTTTAATATTTACACATTGTGATTTGTGTGCAGTCACTCATAAAAGAGATTATGATGACAAAGGCATAGTATTATAATCTGCCTATCTAACCAAATCTTTGCTCACATATAATTTCAGATGAAGGGTAGGGGGGGGAGGGGGCGGTGGGCTTTGCTCAAGGGGCATTCAAATCATGTTAAATCTGTTGTGTTGTTAATGCACAAAAGGGAAAGTCAACATAGAAAGTTGGCCAGAAGACAGGGGAACAGTTGTTGGCAGCAGTCTTTTGGAGCCTTGTTGCATTAACATTTCAAATGGTATTAAAAATGATTCAAGTAGATAATAATAATGCACAATATGTGTTTTGGAAGCTGTATCCTAACCACATGATTAAATAGTACGTCAGTGTGTAGGCAAGGACAGGCGCTGAACTACTGTAACATAAAGAGAAGGCTAGTGAACTGAAACACAGTGGAACTGAAATGTGGTAATTTTCCAAAAGCCATTAAATTAAACAGCAGCTATTTCTCTAAGCTTTATGATCGTCATAGACTGCAAGAGGTATTCTGTTATGTCCTATTCTTATCCTTGCCTTCAGGTAGCTCATGTGTTAAGTCTAGAGATACCTAATTAACAAACTCGTGGATTAATTCTGCCCCCTTTTCATTAATTGAGTATCACCAGTGTCTAAGAACCAGACAGGCTTTTTCCGAGTTCAGTGCCTGGTTTCTTGAGAACTGCTGATACCTACGCTATTTAAAATAGTTACATGTGTTCATATATGTATATATTCACTCAACATTCCCAAAGGACTCATGATGATTCATTTAAATTACAAACAGATAAGTAGGCTCAGGAGGAGTGGCAACAACCTGTTCACTTCTACATTTCAACTTTGCTTTCCCGCCAAACAAATAATTATTTCCTGACAAAATCAAAAAGATTGAACTGAGGCCATGCATTATGTGCCTAATCAATGGAGGACAATTTACATTTACAGTACCTGAGGCTTTCCATCCTCATTGCAGCCACATAATAAATGGTAAGCAGTTGAAAATGTGGATATGTGTGAGTAGTAAAGACCATGTGTTTTCTGTACTGTCAAATGTCCTCAGAGCTGTATAGATCTACAGAGGGAAACAGATAAGTCAAAGAAGCCTTTGATTCTGTCACAGCATTCACACACGCTTTTACTTCACTTGAATGCCCCTCCGGGTAGAGGCTAGAAAGGTCTTTATTTGTCCGAGTGAAAACCTTCAGTGCTGTGTGCCATTTGACTGCTAGCCTGTCTTTGAAGGAACAAACGCATTTAACCTTTGTAGTTGAAATAATAAGAGACAGTTTGTTCTTGCAAAAACCATTTGGTTTTGTGAGGCAAGATAACTTGCCTCACAAAAGGGCTATCAGATATTATGTCAGGGTCCCAGTGACTCCAGTGGAGAAAGACAAACAGTTTCAGGACTTGGTGTACATCATCATTGGCTTAATCATGTTGAACATACAATGACCTCAAATTTCTCTATCAAAAAGCTGTGCTCTAACCATGCTTTTCCCTCGCCCCCAAAAAAAACATTAAGGGACACAGAGCACAGCATCTCAAAAGAATTGGAAGTGCTATAGCCTCATAAATTATAGTGAACATTTGAGTTTTTGAATTCGATGGCTTCGAATGAGTTGGGGAAAAAGGAAAACGAGAGATTGTATTACTTTCAAGCGAGAGGATCTGCACTGCCTTTTGAATTCCCGGGGTAATAATATGTATGCATGAATTCCATCCCGCTGGATGGGTGACATTTATAACACAACTTAATTATAGACCTAAAAGCCATCTCTCTATTATTCCTGACAATTCGGGGCTCTATTCAACTCTGGCAGCAAGTGTTGCACTTTGAAAGTACTTTGAGGAGCAGCACCATACAGAGATGGATGTTAAACTTCTCGGCCTTTTTATTGGGTGAAGAGGGGTGCTGAAAAGCCTCTGAGTAGCATACATTTACATCAACAGGGGACAAAGCTTCCATCATGGAACAGATAGCACTGTCAATTTCAAGGTCTGTCTCATTCAAATTAGGGAAACCTCATCCTGAGCGAGGCGACTGGCAAAATAATTTGCCGTAACATCCCGTAATGATTGCGTGGGACTATTGCACAGTGAGTGATAGGTCCAGATACCCATATATAAGATTTTTATCTGGTGGTAGCATTCATAGTTAACATTACTCCACAGTTGATAATCGAGACAAATACCAACACAAGAAGTATATGTCATGTGAAGAGAAGAGAAAGAAAAAGAAAAAGAGTTGAGATGTGCAGTACTGATGGGTGAAAAGGAGTGAAAGCGTGAATGAGGGAGAAAACTAGTTCCTGTCTGACACAGCAGCACTGGCCTTATTTCATTTTGTGTGCTGTCAATCAGCTTGAGGCATCTGAGCAGACAGAAAGAGAGGGTTAGAGAGGTAGGGAGAGACAGCGAAAGAGGAAACAAGCAGGGGAGAAAGAAAGGCAGTGGGTTGGTGGAGCGATGCAGAGCAATAGATCTGGGATTAACAGTGAGAGGAACAGATAGAGACACAGATAGGTGTGTGGTTCAGTTTAGCCAGCCTTTCTGTTTAATATATCAACCGCATTATCAACCCCTTTTTCACTCGCCCTCCCACACGTCCCTTTCACACGTTCACATGCTTCATATAGGAGAAGAAATCACAGTCGACAGACAGGATGAAAGGGAGAGGGAGAGGCAATATCATTGGCATTATCGCTTTAAATATGGCTGAGACAGATACATCAAAGGACGATGGGGGAGCCTCTTGCACTCTTAGAACAATTCTACCTGCATAACATATTCTATAGCCATCTTTAATTTGACTGTTTTTTTTTACTAACTAAATAGCACATAAGTCAGGGACATTAATGTATGAGCTGTTCCTGAATTCAGGCAAATCTGCCACACACTCAATGACGGCAGAGAAATCCAGAGCCTGACGGCTTTATTTACAGTAGGACATTATCGTCCAATGGTGTCTCTGGGGAGGGATGATGGGAATGTGGGAAACAAACATGATTACACCCCTCCGCTTTTCAGATAACAGGAAGAGGAGGAGGAGGAGGATTGAGTGAGCAGAAAGACAAGGTGTTGTGTGATGTATTTGTTGAGTACAAGCCCAGGGTGAGAGGAGCTGCTATGATGAAGAGACAACATAAGAAGAAGTTCAGGAGAGAAAGAAAAAAGGAGTGAGAGCTAGAGTGGGAACAAAAATGGGTAGGAAAATAAAGGAAGTAGTGAGAAAAGGAAAGTAGGAGGAAGGAGGTGTCGGAGCACGGTGACAATGAGGTATGAAAGAAATGCAAGCGAGACATATAAGAGGTGGTGAAAAACTGAATAGCTGTAGGGGAGGATGAGTTATTCAGAAGAGTGGATGACAGACGATGTCAATGAGTGCACAGTGGATAAGGCGTGGCTCTAAAAATGTAAAGAGCATAAAGTCAGAGAGAGACAGCACATATATAGTATAGACAGACAGAGGGATGAAGGGGAACAGACGGGGAAAAAAAGAGTGGGAGGTGTTTGGGCTCTGACCCTTACTGGCCCCATCAGGCCCTCGTAGGACGGTGCACTCCTCAATCTGGCCGAAGGTCTCGAACAGCCGTCGGACGTCGTCCTCACTCTGTTGCTTGCCAAGCATTCCCACAAACAGCTTCCTGTCTTCTGGATAGGAAGAGAGGAAGGAGGAGGAAGAGGGGAAAAAGGGCGGGTAGAAGAGAGGAGAGAACAGACAAATGCTACAGCTGATGACACCGTTCTGCTGAGCTGAGAGGAACTTGTCCAACTCAACCACCCCCCCCTTATATCAGTTGTCTGCTGTGTTGAGCCTACATTGCCGCTGCTGCTGCTGTTGTTATTGTTGTTGTGTGGTGTGCCACCTCGCTCTAGTATGACGGTGAGATATCTTCCTGCTTCCAGTGAGCTATTTAAGTCTGCCACTGATGTTTGATACAGATGATGTTTTGAGCACTGTGGATTTCAGGTAAAGGCAGAAAGAGAACAGGAACATTTTGCTCAGGCACACAAACCATTAGATCAATCTACATCCTTAAGTTACTGAGTTGGAAGTGAACATGGAACAAGAACATGGCATTACATTTTGTTATTGTTAAAGCAGCAAGAATTTGAGGAGACTCAGTGGTGCGTGCTACTGGGCAGCGAAAAATAAGTACACGTGCTGAAAATGAGGTCTTTCCACATTTGCAGCACATTATAGCCAAGGAAACACTCGACAAAATAACAAAACTAAACAGCGTCTTAGCCAGTGTTTTTTTGTTTCTGTTCTGATTTGTTCTACTTTGTGATTACAATGTGAAAAAATATGTTGTATGAAGACAAAGTTTAAGGCAGACACATTTCTTCAGTTTAAATGATCTTAAAAAAAAAAATTATTTAAGGAATCAAAATTTTTTAAAATTTTGAAATTAGGATGATTCTTTGCGTTATTCAGTGTTGGCCAGTCACAAATAATGAATGAATGATTTCAGTGTAAAGTTGTCTGTGCATAATTATTTGCGGATTTGCCATTTTCAGCTTCAGCTTCAACAAATAAAACTAGCATTAGGAAAAGTCTTGCTACTACTCTGTGCACACACAGCATAATTACATACATTGTTTACAAATTAATAGCTTAATATTCTGCTCAGCCCCAACATAACTACAATAACCATGGCCAAGACAGATTTCTTTCTTCAGCTCAGTGATGGAGAATGGTGCTAGCAAAAAGTATTGCAAGACATTTTAACAATAAAAGCTACAAGGTCTAGTTCTCATGCCCTGAAATAAAAAAGAATGACAAATATTACAGTTGGTGTTTAATGTTGTGATAGATGAACTTACAATTAAATGTTTCTAGTGAATCTGTGGTGGTGTAATTAGCCCGCTCTCACAATCACATCAGTAAAACATTAAATTGTGGTATATATGAAACATATTTATAATTATAATTAACAGGCTTACATTATAGCAGTCTAACTATTTGTGAGCTTTGTCCTAAGCGGGAAATTGTTGCAGGCAAGTGGTCAAGGATTCAAGCCTTCAAGTCGAGGATCATTTTAACATCTGGGCTGCCACTGAGCACAAGCCTTTTCCAGTTGACCAATACTCAACTGGAGTGAAACTTAGACTTGTTCTTTAGTATCTTCGGATTACTACATGTCATAGTTTCTGAGTTCCAGTGGGAGGCACTCTGACTCAGATGTATGGACTCTATACCACCAAGTTTTGGCCAGTCAGGAAGCTAGATCTTTCTAATTAATCTTCCTGGTGCCCTGGCATTAGACAGAGCATTCGTCTTCTTTACATCTTTTACATTATGCATCTCCTATTCCACTGTGTTGTGGAATGAAATGGCTACTAGCAAGAACCCATCGCCAGAACTGATGGAAAGTGGCAGGAAGAGGAAGAAGAGTTTATTGGAAATGACACTGTTGATCTTCAGTGTGAATCATTTGACTGCTAGGGAGCGGGCGAGGAGTGGGGAGGAGTGGAGGGCGAGAGCTTCACCTGGGCCTCGACAGATGTGACGCCTCCTGTACCTGCCAGGCCCCATTAGACGCAGCTGTTCTAAAAATAAAGCACCAGGGCTTCCTTTTTTGCAGTGGGGAAATCTGATCCTGTTCCATTGCTGTAAAGTTCAAATGAAACACGTGGCTGCTACCCGCTTGGCCACACAAATGAGCACCTGCAAAATCAATAAGGCCACGCTGCATGCTCTCTGCTGCTGGTGTTGTAGCTAAGGTGTCAGTCCATGTTCCTGTAGTCACGCCTCACACAGCAGGATTTTTCAAACCCACCAACTGAGCTTGGCACTACTGCTCATTACTGTTTTTCCACTCTTGGAGCGCTAGGGTTGGTAGTGAGTGAAAAGTCTATGGAGATCCCCCAGAGACAACCATTTATACTGTCAACCGCGACTTAGCAAAGACCGACCTGTGGACAGACACCTAGCTGGATGTTGGACATCAGTGGAGGATTTGCATAGCTGTAAAATCACCCCTGAACAGGTGTTGGAGAGAAATGAGCTTGAACCCTTTCTGTGGCAGCAAAGGTGAAACATGAAGTGGGGCAATAGCCAGTTTAGTGCACACGTGACTTTGTCCCCTCCATCTTTCAGACTTTCACTGAGGTGTCACTGTTACAACTTAAATGGACAGAGTGCCGTTTTACAGGCCTCCTGCAGTGTGTTAATGTTTTGGGACAAAAGTCTCATCTCGGTCCTGGCCCGAGGAGATCTAATGGCGGCTTTACAAGGCTAATTAACAAGCCATGAGCGAGGTAATGAACTTTCCAAATGTGCTGGCAAACGCAAAAATAAATTACACCCCAGTGAAAGCATTAAAGGAATTGTGAGTGTACTTCTGAGCCTTCCTTTGGGAGAGCCACAGTGAGAAAATGAATTTGGAGCTGCTATCTTTTCATTGCCTGACCTAAGAGTGTCTCAGTCGAGCCCACTGCATGCCCTGGCCAGAGTATAGATTGCTATTAATTAGTCCACTTTGCACCTGTCTCCAAAGCAGCTCTTATTGGATTTTGCAAGATCCTGCTCATCTCCTATTGCTATTCACAAGATTTAAATTGGCATTTTCTGAATATAAATAAATATCTTGCAATACATTCTCTGTACAAGGAAATGACTCCATGACTCCAAAGAGTTATCCATTAAAAGTGGGGAGTAGAGAGAAAAAAGATCATTCTTCTCTAGTACAAGCATGTATTTGCATTAAGAGGGGTGAGGACCTTCCTATGGAACTGTCTGGGGATATACAAGTATGACAAAACTCATTGAGCTGACTGTTTGACCTCATTGTACTTATCTTTCATTGAGAGAGGCTCATCTTATCCCTCTAAAAGGGCTGAGCCACATAGCTGGAGAACATCTGAGCAGTACAGCACTTCTCTGCTCTACTCTGAAGAGACCTTTGTAATCTGCACTTTCAAACCTTGCCACTACTAAAAAAAAAAAAAAAATACAATGTGTGTAAATGTGCGTGTATAGCAGTTACTTAGCTACATTATTTAGATTTTCTTGTACTGCTTCTCAGACAGCATTAATTAATCCGTGTGCTTTTGTAACATTTCTGTTGTATGATTTAAAATGCAATTAGCAAAGTCAAGGACATACATGCTATTAAAAGGGAACACACTTACGTCCTTTCACAGCTACAGCAATGCACACGTATGTTTTGTTTTCCCCAGTGTCTCATCTCCAGACTGAAGGTGGGAGCAATTGTGTGGAAAATGGTTTCATGTCAGTCTCAAGCTATGTCCAAACAGAGGTGGCATGTGGACAGGCCCGTTTTATGAATGCAAATAAAAAAGGAGATCAAAAAAGTTATCAAAACACAACTGACATCTGACAATTGCTTGTCTCAGGAAGCCTTTTCATTTCAGCGCCCGGTATATTAAAAATTAATGGATTTTGCACAGACGCCATATGCTGTCAAGATTGATGCTTCTCTCCTCGGAATAAAGTGCTACTTGTGTTGTAGGCTGCAGTATATGCATAAATATAGTGCCTTTCTTTTTCTCTCATCTGTTTTTTTCTCTCTATTGCTCTCTCTGTATCTTTTTGTTCACCATTTATTGTCATCTCTCACCCTACTTTCTCTCTCCAGGCAAAGAATCAATTGCTGTGAAGTCTACTTTTCAAAAAGTTTCTACTATTGTTTGCCAATAATGGGAATATTCTTTATACAGTATTACTCTTTTGTGTCGTGATAAATATTTTTTTTCCCTTTTCATGATTCCATCACCTGCCCACTGGCAGTAGTCAGGGAAGCTTGGTAGTAGTAAGTGTTCAGTAAGCATGGACAGCTGCATGCAACGATAAAAGATGCCTGCTAAGCCGCTGGGTGCATTTCAAATGCAGAGTAATGTTCCAGGCAGCACAACAGAGAAGTTGTGCTTCTTATGGACTCATTAGAAAGGGCTGACACTGGTGCGCTGGTGCACTGCTGCCTGCAAGGTCCGCCACCAGACACGCTCACACATGTAGGCGTACCAACCGGGTGAGAAAAGTGTTGGGAAAAGCAACTTAATATTGAGTTAGAATTCATTCTTCATCAGCCATTATATTTCCCTCATTGTGTGGAGGATACAGCAATCTGTCTAGAATCAAAAAATGCAATGCCATTTCTTTTCAGGTAATGGGCATTAAACGAAGAAAACCATTTTTGCATACATGAATAGAACATATATTTTACCTACTGAGAACCTCATTAGTTATAAAAATGTCACTTCTGTTTCACTTTTTTGCTGATTTAGTGACAGATCATTATTAGATATATTAACAATTTATCAAGCATTTCCTGATAGTCACTGATATTTAATAATTTATAAAACTCAATAATGGGGCAGTAATTAAGTAATTGTTTAAGCATGCTAATTATTTACTCAAGAAAATTCTTATAGTTATATTCCATTAGCTCTTAAACACACACTTTAAAGTGCCTTAAGATAGCTTTTGTAATTTGGTTCAATATAAATAAACTGAATTGAATAACACACATATAACAACACATGGCCATACATCCACAAATTTAATTGAGTTGATAGCACTTTGATACTTAGCAGGAAATCATCTCAAGATCTTGTCATACGCTGCAATGTTAGCAAGTAAACTGGGTCTGCGCTAGGTTTGCTACTAATCTTAAGCTGTTTCAGTGTTCTGCACTTATACTGAATGTTAGCATTACCAAACATGTTTATTATATTTAGAGGTGCTTGTTTGGAGTGCATAAATGGAAAGTGGAACAGGAAATATTTGATTTAATAATAATATTGGTAAATGTTGTTTGATGAAGGTGTAAGAACAGTATTTATAAATATATATACTGATTAATGCCATGGTTATGTTAGTTTTTTCATTGGTGAGATTGTTCATTCAGAAGTTTTTTTTTCTTTAATAGTACAGCAATGGTGTTGAGAAAAAATTTGTAAAAATTGAGATTGTGTTATAATTAAAAGAAGACCATATGTGTTGCAGTGATGAAGGTAATGTAGAAAATGCAATGTGATGTTTTAACAACCTGTGTGATGTATATACAGGATCTATTTATTTATATTCCTCAACAGTAACAAGCATGCCCTTTTTCTTTACCCAACATCTAAGAACTATTATACTACTAACTCATGTTTAGTTCCTACCCACCTAACAGAAGTAATTAGACCCTATCCCACTGAAAGGGATGTGCAACTACATGGCAACCCTTTCTGCTGCTGGTCCCAGTCTGATGTATGCAAGTGGATTATCCAGTATAGTGAGGTGGTAAATAGAATAATCAGAGGAGAACAAACATTCAAATTGTCAGTGTATCAGGCGCGATGAGAGGATACAGCCTTTGTGTTTGTAAACGCATTACTCATATCACTAGAGCTGTCACATCCATTTACCCAAGGGGAGTGAGAGGAGAGCTTTAAACCTTCTGGTATGCATGATCAAAACCAGCACAGAACAATTGAGGAAACTTGAGGGAAATTGCCTGTTGCAGCTTCTGTCTAAATATTTTACTCTTTTTTTTTCTAAATTAGAATTATCTTCTCTAATGGCAAAGCCCAATCGTGGAAATCAACGAAAAAGTAATTTAAATCAATCCCTAAAAACCTTAAAGGAATACCCTTCAAAGGTCAGTGTTAGCAGTCCTTGCATTCTTTTGTCTATCCGTGCGTCTTCATGTCTGTGTGTGTCCCAGTGTATTTCTCAGCACACACGGATCAAGTGCCACCAGGGTTCTTCTTGACTTTTCAGAGTTTTGCATGATAGTGTCCAGAGGCACAGAGGGATATTTTGGCTTCATTTGCATGTAAAGTGGAGCGCCCTCCTCTGTGGGCATGAGGCGCCTCCAGACAGCCCCTCCCCTGTGGCCTGCCAGAGTGAGCCAGCCAGAAGCCCTCACTCTTCCCTACCTGCTGAGGTGGGGCATGACAGCACAGCGCGCAACATCTTAAGGTCCTGTCAATCTCTCCACTGCTGAACTCGGGTCAACCTTCTGAAGAGCAGCGGGTTGGCAAGGACAAACATGACCCATTCACTCCCCTCAGCCAGACAGACAAAAGTACGGACAAGATATTAAAAAGGCTCACAAAGGGCTGCTGAGTGTCAAATGCAGGGATTGCGATGCTCCTGGCACTGTATAAGCATCCAATAAAACAAAAGTATGAAGAGCTAATAAACAAGAAGGATAAGAAGGCTATGTAGACAAATGCACAGTGAGTGGCACATTGTGAAAAAGTCGATGTTGATGGAGGTTGCTGGGCATTTCGGCAGAGTGTTGAAACCATCTTATCAGAGTTAATAAAAGAAGAGGGTGTTGCTGGCTGACCCATCATCTCTCTTCTCATCAGTGTGGTCTCCAGTCTCTCAGCAGTGGCTAGTGGAGAGGGACCTGGCTCCAAGATTGTGTTTAGATAATGGCCATCTCCAATCATAGATAATCTGGCCCCATCTTTTCTTCACAGACACAGCGGCAGACAAGGTCAGGGGGAAAGAGATTCCTGGCGAGGCAAGGAGGAGATAGGGATGGGGCGGCTCTGAGATGATTTACTGCTAAGATTCACTCAGCTGCCTCCATCACCCTCCGTTAACTTTCTCATCCTGTCATCTCTTTCCCTCTCGCTCTTTTTGTCTCCCATCTCTCACTCTCTCGCATTCCTCCATGGGCCTTGTACTGAATCTCCACCTCTCTCTCTATCATTTGCTTCGTCTCCTTTGCACTGCCGTACCAATGAGATGAGAGAAAGGAGAAAGAAGAGACAAGAAAGAAAGAGAGACAGAAAGAAAGCAACAGACAAAGAGAGAGGATAAGATGTCTAGTTTTTTTTAGTTTTTGCCCCTTTTGGATTGAAGGAAATTGCATGTGTAGATACAGTATACTTTATTAGTGTATCTGTTTCTGAATTGACCACGGAGGGATCGAGCAAATGATCCATACCTCAATTGTGTCTCAGTAGATCTGAGTTGAAATTAGGCCTGAACAGTTAATTGCATTTTGCGATTGCAAAATGCAATTAACTGCGAACTGCGATTACACTGTGATCACATGACACGTAAGAGAGAGTATAGCCGTTGGCAGCAGAAGCGTTGACTTGGCACGCTAAACTGTACCTTGACCTGTTGTACAATGGCCTTGGGTTTGACAGACCCTGATGCTATGGAAACTTTAGTGTTAAAGAGGAAGAGTATGTTAGCTATGTGGAACTATTTTGGCTCTAAAAAAAACAAGATGCTGCGCAGCTATTATTCAGAACCTGCTTTATGAGTTACCTCATGGGAATCACTACTAACCTGCATCAGCACTTAAAAAAAACACCACAAAGCCATGTCCCATAGTTACATGCCAACCACCAGTGTGTCAGGGAAGCCAAATACCACCAGACAGGGATCTCTGAATGAAATGTTTGAAAGCATAAATAAAGAAATTAAGACAAACTACTGGCCTTTTTTTAAGGTCATGGAATGACAATATCCATGATCAATTAACTAGAGGACTCTTTCTCTGCGCATTAATGTCCCTGTGGATTATTTGTTTGCTGCTTAAAATGTCAACCAGAAGCTCAGATCAACTGCTGTTGCTAGTTAACATTAATGCCACTATTTAAAATGATGAAAGAAGACTCTGTTTTTGGTTTGTGGGATTTCTGTGAGTTTGTGGAAAGACTCAAACAACAGCGGTATTTGTAGCCAAAGATTGTCTGCAGCAGGTACGAGGTAATGCGCTGTAACACCTCTGAATAATCAGGACTGGATGTCCCTGTAATCTCGTTCCAAAACCCTCAAAACAGAGTCAGTCTCTTGATAAATCTAGTCTTCTCTTGACTTATCAGAGTCTTACCGATCATTAATGAAGGCTTCAACCTCAAAGCTCACTGACTGCCATATTAATGTTTATAACAGGCTTATTTGTCTTTGGTTTTATATTTTTACGTTGTCATGATAACTATTACATGTTAAGAAGGCTGGACGTTCAACAAATTAGTCAATACACTCTTTGATTAAAGTAGTAAACCAAAAAGGTCAATCATATCGATTCAAATATTGCCTAATTTGATCACAACATATAATCCTGGCATGCAGGAACAAACATTTATGTTTATTCTATCTGTCTAATACCTAATATGATCAGATTTATTGCTTGTATTTGTTGAACATATCAAAAGCTAAGGAACTTAAAAAATAACCGCATAATAAATCACTATCACATTATTGGTTAAAAAAATATCACAATTAGATTATTTTGTACATCATTCACATCACCTAGTTGAAATCATGGTTTGATATAATTGGGCAGGAAACACCAGCATTAAGCACATGAGATAAATGTGGACTTTGTGGTGAAGGGGTCGGCTGAGTCAAGGAACAGAAATAGATTTAAAGGCTATGAAGCTCGAAGCTCCATTCTTTCTTGATAATCAAAAAAAAAATGAAAAATAAGACATGAGTCACTGTAATAGACAGCCAGAGAATTAGCTCTGTGATTCACAATGACAACTGAGCAGCAGGGTTGTATGACGCCAAGCCTCCATAGAAATTTTCCGAGCTCTGGTTTTATTTCTCCTGACACTCCATATCCCCAGAGAGATGATGTCTCCCAGGGGCACGGTGAACAAAAGAAGGGCTACTCCAAATGGAGTAATGGGCCCTAATGCCTGCATAGACACGTAATCGAGACCCCTACACAAGTTCTCATGACAGATAATTGCGGATGTCTTCATAGTGATAAATGTGACTCAATTCTAAAGGTGCAAATGCCCTGGTTCAACTCTGGGTTTGACAACTCAGAGGCCCCACTGGGATTGGTGCACCTGACTGGTCCTCATCCTTCCATAGATGAATTCTTTGCTATTTTCTTTCTTTTTGTCAGTGCTACCTGGACCGTCTATTTTCCTTTAACCACAGCCCTTCATAGTAAATCTCATTTCATTGTCAGTCGCGACTGTGGTTTACTTCCCTGGCCTGTCTGCTGACTTCCTGTTGCCATTAACACTCAATATCTCTGTTGGGCCCTGTCTCCTTGGTCTTATTTCATTCTGTGCTGTGTCCTATCCTGTCCTCCTATATAGAAAGTTCATCCGACAGACTAGCAGGGGCTGTGTCAGCCTAAGAGCCCTCTGTATTTCATTCAGACTGCCTGTTCATCTCCCTTCTCTTTCTGCTGAAAAAAGGGTCGTAATTGATATTGGGACCCATCCATCCTCCCCTCTTAAGCCCAGATATCCAATTTATCTTGGTGAGAATGCGGACTGGCTCTCACCCAGGCCTTGTCGGTCAGACTTTGCCTGTTTTAGTTGGCCGTTAATTAAACTGCCGCCATGACAAAAAAGAACTACAAGGGGGTGTGTGTGGCAATAGAAATGGGCCAACTGATTCATACTTGACCACATAAATCAGCGAAATGGCTCAGTCTAATCTGACCTAGGCAGTCTAAATCACCAGTCTGAAATACAAGCACAGGGCAGACACAGACCGGTTCCAATTAGATGCAATTCTAACCATGTAAATCTTTAACTGGCTTAATCTGCATTAACCCCAGTGATTTTAGTCACAAATGGTTTTAGAATGATCTAGTCAATCACCATGTCAGTCAGATTAACAGTGGAAGGAGGTGCAAGAGAAACAGCACAACGTCAAAGCAGAATTGCTCATGATAATCTTATGACTGATGCTTTAAATAGGTGGGTTTACATAAAAAAAGTGTTTAAATCCAGGTATCTAATTTAACTTGTAGTGATTTTAATGAGAAACAGGGACGGTGCATAGCAATATTTCTCCCTCCGTTCTTCAGTCAGATTGATAGTGTCTCTGTCCAGGTACTACAGTACCTCTGAACTGTATCTTTACATCTGTGTGTTTTTGTTTATCTCTGTGCGTGGGCAGGTGTCGGTATATGTCAGTGCATGTTTGGAGAATCTTCTCCTGCTTCTCAACTGTGAGCAAGCTTCAGTCACTCTGTGGACATAAAACAGTGGAGATCCTCCACTCCACATTCTTTCCCATTCTTGATCCCATTTCTTCCCCTCCGTCTTGTCTTTGAACTGCTACCAGTGACTGTGAACCTTAGACAGCCCCTCTGCTGGCACAGATGGGAAGTCAATAGAAGCAAGTGACCTATATTACAGGCTACTCTACTAACTCCCAATGTCTCTCCCAAAGTGAGAGTAGAATATTAAGGATTGTGTGTGTGCTGTCCCAGTGTATTTGTGTTTTTGTGTGTGTGTGTGTGTGTGTGTGTGTTTTAAGAGGAGTGTGCAATGGAGACCAGAAGAAGGTTAATTACCTCCTCGTCCTTCGCTGTCGGCTGGCTTCACCTGGATGGGACGGTTCATCTGGAGAGAGAAAGAGAGAGAAGAAGAAGCAGACGAAAAGAAAGAGAAGGAAGAGAAGGGTAGTCCCAGGTTAGCACAGTACGATAGGAACAATCCCTAGGATGTGTGAGGTGAGAAGAGAACAAGTGAAATGAGGCACTATTAATGGTCTGCGTTTGTCCTGCTTTGTGAGCTAAACACAAAAATCAAACAGTGATGATGCTGTAAAAGAGATAAATCTGTGCAGTGCTTCATGCCAGCGTGTTTAATTAATCCAGGGCACTGCCTCTAGAGATGCCTGAATTCCCCTCACAGTTCAGCAGAATTAGCACTTCTCAATAACGGAGCCACACTGGGTGTCAGATGGCACTTGGAGATTAATGCCATTACATCAGCCCCTCCCAGACCCACAGGGAGAGGTCCTTTCTGGCTGGCCCTTGCTCTTCCTGTCCCCTGCTGGCTCCCGACTCCTAGTCACCAGCCATATCCTGCTCATCCCTGACCCTCAGCAATCCCTCGTTCTCTGCCTCCATTCCTTCCTCTCTCTTGCCTCCCTACCCTAAGCCCTTTGGAAACTCATGACCAATATGTCACTGGTCTGGTCAGCCAACCGCACCCTGCCCCAGCCTTTGCCTCCACGAATCTATTGAGAGCCACCGAATAGCATAGCTGTGAAACAGCTTGTGAAAGGTTAACAGTAGGGAATCGATAAACAACCTTTGAAGATCCATTTCATACAGTAGTGAGGTGAAAACAAAACATCGCTAAAAAACCTTTTAAAACTACCTGCCATGAATAAAAAGTCCCCTGGTTCTTTTTGCTCTCTGTCTAACTATGGTTACATTTTCTCACTCTCTAGAGTTGAAATAGGAAAACAGAAAAAAACACTCAATCTTTGTGCTTTCTCTGAAACAGGAATAAAATCCCCTATGTCCTCTGCAAGGGTGGGTGTTAAGAGCCACGCTCGAAGACCCTTGCTTATTGTGGCTACCCACGCATGTCAGATTTGGCATTGTGTTTTATATTTGGTATCGTGTTGTTCTGGCTTCAATCAACAGTTGGCCTATCTTCCTAACTAGGCCATGCAGACAGGTCCAACATGTGAGTGCCGGAGAAAGGCACATGGTACTGCCCACTCAGATCAGTCAGTTAGGACAGAACAGTGGGTGTTGGGCCCTCAGGCAACATACTTGACAGCAGTTGACATAATCCCAGACCACAGCCAAATATAAGACTGGCGGACATATATACACAAGCGTATACATGGTGATACCCTGGGGACGTAATGTGCTCACCTAGCAACATGCTGCGACATTGGAACAAAGCCTAGAGAGATGATGACCGCATCACAAAGACAAGCACATGAAACTGTAAACACACACCGGGGCAATAACGTCCATACGAATGGAGCTGCTAACTTTTTGAATACAGTTTTAAAATGCTGAATGTTTCCTAACTGAAGTGTAAAAATTGCGGCAACAGTAAATATGC
Source organism: Ctenopoma multispine (assembly GCA_034779795.1). Classification (NCBI taxonomy): domain Eukaryota; kingdom Metazoa; phylum Chordata; class Actinopteri; order Anabantiformes; family Anabantidae; genus Ctenopoma; species Ctenopoma multispine. The sequence goes on along the minus strand of JAUYWH010000018.1, from coordinate 19,900,410 downwards.
TACTGCTCTTTCACATTGTTGGGTATGTTACCTTAGAATGACCACTCTGCATATGGGCGGAAACATAGGTCATATACTGAGTTTCTGCAGCTGCCTGTCAGCGTCCGATGAGTGGAAGCATCACTGACCTGTTGACTCACTGCTAGTCACTCTGCGTAATCATCATTCAAGTGCCCACAGGCCTACTTTAGCACATCGTACATGTCCTTTAACATGTTCCAGTAAAGAGGAAGGGGAGGTGACTAATACTTTCAAGTCTCAAACAAAGATAGAGGGAGGACATTTTTCCTCAAAGGACACTGGGAGTCCAGATGTTTCAGCTAAAGCCTCTGTCGGAGACTGGTGCACTGAGGCTCTGGGAGGATGGAGCCAATATGGAATCCTGTCTGTGTGTATAGTGTGGTTCAAAGGCTAAAGGGTTCCTTTGCGTCATCACTGTCGTCACAATAGTTCTGTGACCTTAAACAGCTACTGTTTTTATTCACCTATTTCAGGCTGGATAACACAATATGTTTAAAGTTCAAACACTCACTGGCCATCTCTTTAGGTACACCTGTACCATCTATTACAATCCAGTACAGCAGATCTGCCCATGAATGGCCAGTGAGTTTGCAGCGGAGAGAATTAAGGTCACGTGGAGCATTGTAAGCAGTAAGTTAAGGTGTGCTGTGTGTACATATTTTAAGTGTGTGTGTCTTGACAGCAGCTCAGGTTGGGGGCAGAATTTGTCTCACATAAGAGGTTTAGAGTAGCCTGAAGTCCCAAGATCCCTGTCCAGTGATCAGTCAGCTTCCAGGTCTTAAACGGCAGCAATTGGTCACAAGGCTTCATTAGCGGCCCCAGAGCCACTGCAGCAACAAGAGTCATTAGACAACCCAAAAGTACACTTGAGGTTGCCAGGCAACCAAGCAGAGGTGGCCTGCAGGCAGGCACGGCAAGCTGGCCGTTGGTCTGCAGGCGTTTAGCCAACCAATTGGCACTCCTATCTTTTTTCTTTACCTGGTCCAAGGAGGTCATATTGAGAGGGGAGGAAAAGGATTTCTCAACTCCCACCTTCCAGCATGCCCCACTTTCATGTCCCTTTTTAGTGACTGTGACAATGAGTTTTCAGAGCGAGTCTGCTGCAAGTTGTGATCCAGCTTCATGCCAAATTATGGAGTTCAGCATGATGCCAAACTATAGAGTTTGTAAGTAACACTCACATCCATATGGCAGTAGTTAAGATGTCTGCTTCTCTGTGTCCTCTACATATAGTTTCTTGTGCAAACATATTGTAGGAAATGTTTTTAGTAAACAGCTAACTGGATACTGCATTTAGAAATGTACTGTACTTTTACCCTCGTTCACTTGCACGCAGACACTTTCACACATATACACATACATAGACACACAGAGGCTTGAAAAGTCTTGGGGCTCAATAACAGCAGGTGGCTTAGGTGACATTTTAATCCCTTATTACTGAGTGCGGGATTAGCCAACAGATCAAGGCAGAGTTAATTATATGAATTCATCAGAGGCTGGGCGAAGAGGCAGCCTGCTTTCCCCTTGGGCCAAGACCTACCCCCACCCCACCACCCACCCTTTGTACACCCAGACATATACACATACACACACACACGTATATGAACACACACTGAGAAAGAGGACAAGTGACATTCTGTCTGTCTGAGCAGCTAGCTACTTTGTTAGTGGCGTTGCGGCAGCAGAAAGCTAAGGTAACACATACAGTGGAGCCTCCAGAGATGCTTTAAGACAAACGACATCTACTACCTTCCCGTTGGGCCCCACGAAATGAACTACATAGACACTGGAGAGGAAGACTGCAGGCTTTTTTATCCTACAGATGTGTGGCTGGCGAGGCTGAAAGGAGTTCAACACCTCGGCCGTCTTGCTTTATCTTTGTCTCTCTCTGCCCCTTTGGCCTCCAAAACCAATATGCTTCCCACCACAGCCCCTTAATGGGTTGATCAATGCTGACAAATAGGCAGCTCATGCTGTCTTGCCTGGGAACTCGCAGCTCTGTGCCTGTGTATTGCTGCTCTTAGAGAGGCCATCTCTCTTTCTCCTTTTCTCTCTCCTTTCTCTGTCTTACTCTTTCTTTCACACACTTTTTTTTCCTCTTTGTATTTCCCCCTCATTCATGCTCTATTTCCTTTATGTCTATACATTCTTTTTTTTTTCTTCTTTGTCCTAATCTCCAGGAGCAGATCTATATTTTTCATTCTGTTATGATGAATAAAAGTCATCTGAAGTCACGGAGCGGTGGAGAACCAACAGCGTGGAAGAGAGGAAGTTGCCTACATTTTCCAGTGAAAGACTGTAACTTTCACAGCATACACTTGTGGGTGTTTGTGTGTGCATGCATTTAATTCTGTCTGTCTTTGGCCGGTGTGTCTGATTGATAACAGTGCACTGAAGAGGAAGAGAGACAAGGACATTGCTGGCCTTTGACCACGTCTGGCCATGTTCTGTGAATACCACTGCTCACAAAGCGGATCCTCTAAATACAGAAAAATGTTCTCCTAAAACAGTGAAGTAAGTGTGTGCACCCATACATTTCTCCCTCCACTGTTGAGTTACTGTGACTGTAGCCCTTACACTTTTCCCTCTCGTTTTAGGTGACTTGCATTATCCAGTGTCAAGACAAAGTTTTTAGTGTTCTGAAGTTGACTTGAACTGAATAAATTACCCTGAGAAACTGTGAGAAAATACTGATCTTTAATTTATCTCAGTTGTTAAGTCTACCATCTGCAGACAGTTTCATCTACTGAACAAGTTTGGGAATGTACTGTAATGCATGTGATTAACTAGGCAGCTATAGGATTATACTTTGTACTTTTCATTTTTAAGGACATGAAAATCAACTTCCTTCCATGTTTTGCTGGTGCAATAAATATCAAGCCACTCACAAATTCACAGTGAATTAAATACATGCAATTTAAAATAAGAGTTACTGCATTTCAAATATTGGTTGATTGGAAATAATTTTAACCACAAATTCTGAAACGATTAACGGAAGTGCTGCATCGTGCAGCTGGGTGCACCTGTTGTTTTTGTTCTTCAGTGAGCATCCACACTTTGGCAGTTGTGTTGGGTGAAGTGTGATATTAATAAGAGGGTGTGGTGATGAATCATTACCTTCTCAGCCAGTCATATTACTCATTTCATACCTTTTAAACAGCTTTGCCTATCATTGTGGCACACAACAAGTACGACTCACTAAATGAAGGGAAGAGTCTAGAGTTTTCTCCATTTTCTCCATCTTTAATTTCTGGATTTATTGTGAAAAAAACATTTATTTTGTAACCATATGAGTTGTTACTCTGTGGTACAGTAAAATTAGTACAATAAAACTAAAAAAAAAAGAATATTTCACATGTCCCTGTCACAATTTCATTCCAACTGTTTTTCATTTTATTCTACTTAGGAAGTTAATAAAGTTGGTCTCACTTCATTTTGGCTGGATCAAAAGACAACAAAGCCACTACTGCCAAAACTGTGATTGAGCATTGCTCTGTTTGAGCCCAGCATAAACTGACAGCTCCCGCAAATAATCCTGTTTACGTGACGTCCCCTGGAGAATTGTGGAAATGTTTGGTGGAAACAAATAAGTTGTTTCATGAATCACCATGAGCAGATTCAACAATTACACCTATGCTCCGGCTCAAGCCGTATCAAGCTGTTCTTTACAGTTACAGATCACAGGACCTGTTGAACTGAAGGTAGTGCTGCATGCAGCTGTAGCCTCGCTGCAACTCTTTTTTGAGGAGGAGCTATTACTTGTCAGCTATTACTTGTCAGCTCAGTGAAGTGTTACAAACTTAAAACTTAATGAAAAAAAAAATCATCATTGATAAATCGTCCACTGTTTGACGCCTCTAATTATCATTCTGTGGTTTCACTGTCAGTGAATTCACTGGAGCTGGTGCTGCCTTTAAGGTTAATTATTGATTTTTAATGCAGGCCAATGTGTCTTAAAGAAACATTTCAGAAGTTAGATATAAGGATATTTAAGATCCTGACGTATATTATCATAGGTCTACAGACCTCTGTTATTATTATCATTTTTTTTTTGTAATTATTCTTTCTCTCAGCCCTATATCAAATCAACCCAAATGAAAATACTAAGAATAATGTAAAAAGTGTTATTGTAGTAGTAAAATTTAAATACAGTCTTAATTCCTCAAATGAAAAGAAAAATAACATTTTGAAATATAATTATCTCACTGTATTCCTATCTAACTGGCATGCAAGCTCCCAGATCTTGCACAGGCTGTACTTTACCAGCCAAAATTACTGCTTCCATCACACATCGCTCTCACGTCAGGACATCCTGCCCCTCATTTCTGTGTGGAAGAGAAACAGGGCCAGCGCAGCGGGAATGAGTCTTTCTCTCAAATTGGTCTGTGAGCTCACATCAGCCTCCCTGTGAGGCCAGCGAGTCAGGAGAGGTTGGGTCTGCCGTGTGTATTGGAGGAAATGGGTTAGAGCTGGATTGATCACACACTGCCTGTCTCCCTTCGAAAACACATGAAGGAGGGCTGTGTCTGTCTCAGTGTGAGGAAGAGGGAGAAGGGGTGCTGACAGCTCAGCAGAGGGTGGCTGGCGGTGAAATGCAGCCTATTTTTAGCTCTGAGTCTGAGCTCCTATTTAAAGACTAGGTACTGGGGGTTGGTTTGGGAATGTGAGGGGGACAGCAAAAAGAAAAGAAAAGAAAAAAAAGGTCATTTGAATTCATCTAATGCTGTATTCTAGCGTGTAACGCTGTGATGTTTTGGCTTTTAATTTATCTTTATGAATCTGGTATTGGCTCTTTAGTCCTCTGAGAGGCCCAGCTGAACATCTGAACCAATCTATACCCCCCACCCCACCCCCCTCCTCCCTTGGCCCTGTCCAACCCACTTTAGTCTTGGGGACCGTATCACAGTCTGTGTTCGTATTAGCCCCTGTTCTCCCTTTGTCTTTAATTTTACCCCACCAGTATCCAGCAGGCCTCCTCTTGAGGTGGGACACAGGCAGACAGGAACTGAAACAGGATGAGAAATCGAGCGATCATGTTATCTTCTGCTCCATAAAGCCTCTGTTCTTCCTCTAACTGTAGATAGATTGCTGTGTAGCTCACTGCAACCAATGGCCAGCACACTATATTACATTTATTGCCCCCTTTTTTTCTCCCCATTTCCCTCCCTCCTTTTCCTGTGTATACGGGGAGATGGAAAAAAGGACAGTGGGAGTTGGGGTAGAGGTGCATCTGGGGGAGGAGTAGGTGACGATTCGACACAGTGAGACAAGACTAACAAATTAGTCAAAGTGACAGGGAGTTTTATGAGGTCTGCTCTTGTGAGGCGAATGCTACTCTCTCCTCTCTCTCTCTCTCTCCCCATGTCTCGCTCACTCTTTCACTGGGCCACAGGGACACCATGCCAGGGCAGTGTGTGTGTGTGTGTGTGTGTGTGTGTGTTTCGTGTGTGTGGTACATATTGTATTTGTTAAATTCAAAAGAAGGAGAATAGTGAAGGAAGCTGCGGAATAAAGATGGAGAATGGAGCGGCAGGCAAGAGAAACAGAAGAGGTAGAAACAATGGATACCAGGGTACAAGTAGGCAGATATTTTGCATAACATGATGAAACAGCAACTTTGGTTGACTTATGTCTTCACATAATGAGAACTATTTATAAAGTTCAAATACCTACAAATACCTGAATGTCCAATGTGTATATGTACAATGTATATGTATTGTTGTGGCAAGTATTTCATGTACCTGGACCTTCAGGCAGCTATACTCATGTATGTTGACTTTAATTATCAGGATAGATGATATGGAAGTAGAAAGTGAACACATACAGTCTGTTTTTTTGTACATCTGTACAAAAACAGAAATGCTGCCAATACATAAAGTCATGCTTAGACTAAAGTCTCACACACAATAAAAAAAAGCCAGAGCAGGAATTGCAACAGTAACCTGGGACCTCCCCATTGAGCATCTATCACTCTGCAAGGCCACAGTACAAATGTTTCTGAGCTAGGTCGGGAAAACAGCTAAAGTGGCTCACAGTGTAAAGCGGAGTGAGAGAATAATAATAAGTGGAAGGTAATGACACACCATGCATCTGTCAGATTTATGAGCATATATCCTGCTCTACTCTTCTCATATACCTGCTGGCTGGGTCTACGCTCCGGTCCGTACACACAACAATGCTGATGAGGAGAGTCAGCAGTGAGCAATCATAGAGAACAGCGCAAAGGGGAGTATGGAGCTGGACTCACTCGGCTGTGGGCAATGACAACATCCAATAGTTGAACACTAAAAGGCCAAGAGCACTCACACTCTTACAAACACACACACAAATGCTCAAAATCACAAAAAGGCATACTACAAAAAGGCAGCCAGCGGCATGTCTAGAATATTATCAATACAGGGCCCTGTTTGGGACACAGGATCACTAAATAGAGCCAATAGATATAGAAATATATTGGTTCACTGAATTGGATCATTATATTACATTATAAAACAACCCTAAATGTATTCATTATATATACAAACATTACATGTGTCAGACACACATTGCTTTGGAGACTTGGTTTAGTAATACATGTTTTCTACCTGAGAGAGGATGTCACTGTGTTGACAGCTCTCTCCTTTGTGATGCATGTGGAAACTGCCTAAACTAGCAGAACTAGGTGGTATTCCACAGTTATTAGCTTTCACAGATTAAAGTTTGTAAAAATGGTTTGTCTATTATTTGAAAACATCCAAAAGTACAATAGATTTTTGAGGCTGCACACACTGGCTTCCAATGCTAGTGGATGACATGAGCATTAAGACGCTCTACAAAGAGATACTGTCATACTTAAATGGTCCCATAAATACACACAATAGAAGCAACACATAAACAAAGTAATAATAATAATTGTGAAACAGAAGATATTGTTGTAAGGAGTAATGGAGAACTTACTATACATGCAAATGCATGCCTGTGGATAACAAGCATGCAAAGACATACACACAAATGCATACATTTATGCACTCACACACACACACACACACACACACACAGAAGCTGACAGACTTGTGCAGAGATGCCTTTAGATACATACTAGCACACACACAAGCACACAGCCCTGCAAGTGTGTTCCAAGACGCCGTTAGCACAGAAGGCTGTTTGTGAAAATGATCACATCAATCGAAGTGATAGATAAAAGACTGGGAGCAATTGATAAAGTGCCACAATTATTTGGAAGATGAATGGCTGAATTTGCTTTTGAAATTGGACTGGATCTCAGTGCAATGGAACAGAACTCATCATCATCAATGAGCCTGCCGTTAGATTGCTTTCTGTCACAACCCAATATGAGCCCGGACAATTGGATCCATCTGCCAAATGGGATCAAATAGACCTACTCACAAAACATCAGAGGTGATGTATAGTGACCATGTGTAAAACATTACCTTGCACAGGCACAATAAATCATTGTATATGTTGTTGTGTGCTAATGTATAATGTTTGCCATCACAGCATATGAGTACGCTCAATAGAAATGATTTGAGATACATTAAAGAAACACAAATAGGACAAGGAAGGCAATGGTAGTGCTAGCAATGCAAGGAGAAAAAAAACCATGCTGAAATTCCACAAATGAATCCATCAATTCACATAACGTGCGCAAGATGATTGTAAAGACACGGTATAGTGTGTGTAGCTTGAGACAGATGTGCAGTTACAGGCGGGCTTTAACAAGAGCAATCATTTTCTCACGTCTTCCAACAACACCCCAGTTTCAGGATATTTTTCTTGTATTATTATTATTTAAAAGAATATTTGCAAAGTTGCAACTCATAAAACTTGCACTATTGTATCACATAATTTATTTAAGCCTATAAATCCTTTGGCTTTTGCAGTTATACGCCTCATAATGATGCATTGGTTAAAGTGGCCTGAATATTTGAGCCACATAAAAATGGTAATAGATTAAACCAGGGGAGTATATAAGTGTGTGTGCGTGTGTGTGAGTGTGTGAGAATGAGAGAGAGAGAGACGGTATACGCCTGTGTGAGCAGAGCTATCAGTAAAGAAGTATTACTGCAGCTTACATGAGCCTTAGCATACAGAAGGGAACATCAGAACGCACTGTGTCATCCCTGCATGCACACGCACAAAGCAACAGAAGAGGGACAAACACAGCGGGGGGTTGGAGAGAAACACACTAAGTAATGTATTGTGCTGAGAGGTAGGCGAAAGAGGTCTGGCGATACAGAGGACGGGTGTAAATGGGCCACTACTAGGGAGAGGAAGGCTGAATGATTGTTTATAGCCATGGATCGGCCCGGAGAAACATCTTTAGTTATATACCTTGTCTGTCTTCAGTGTTTTGGTTACCTATGGCATCTACTACTATCTATCTAATTCACATAAAGTATAAATCACACACACCTCTGCTTCAAACTATAAATCTGTCAGTGACTATGTGTTTTCATATGAACACCAGACGATGCCTGAAGAATCTGGTCCAATCAGTGTCCGGAGTTGCTCTTTCACACAACAGTTGACAGTCTGTGTCTGATGTGTTCTCACCTACGTTTGGGGAAATAGTATGTTTGGTCTTGGCGAGGGGTGGTCCCTGGGTAGAGCGTGTAGGAGGCCTGATGTGAGCGCATCGAACCAAAGCCAGACACATGAATGGTACCGATGCATTGTGTAAATACCCCTGGTTTCGTGATAGAGAAAAGCAACAACAGAAAGCATGGTACATATTTCCCATACTTTCTGGGTTGTTGTTCTGAGTGCATCAACTGAGAGCGAACAACCACTTGCATGCTGTGAATTCTCTGGACAATTACATGTTGCATTCGCATGTGGGCTCAAATGGACATTACTCACACTTTGTACTAGGGAACTGGCAGGGTAATGTCCATTTAATATCTGGGCCAAATGACTCAGACATTTGCTTCTCACATACAGCTCCTCCGGGAAATGTGTAGAAAGGTTTAGAATACCAGTGCATGTCTGAAAATGGCTTATGGCACTGTAGTTTTGTCTTTATTCTTCTTTTGCAATTCTCTAACTTTTATTATATTCAGTATCGTCAGTCGTCTCTCTTCGTATTATATACCCTTCACTTCTTAATGACTTAATTACAAACAAAGTTATTCTCTTTCATTATATTCTCTTGTTTTGTTTCCCGTTCAACAGTAGAACATAGTCTGGGGTAGCTGTGAGGTAAAGCATAGCTATCTTTTGCCTGTCTAAAGCAGTGACAGGCAAAAGTTAAGTGAAATGTAATGAAACTTTTGAAAACAGACACACTCATACACACGCCTACGCTGTACCCTTTTCTACCCACATTTGCAATAAAATGAGTTTCCTTCTGCTTGTCTATGAGGGAGTATGTGTACACTGCATCCTGATATACCCTTCACCGTCACATCCTAAGTTTTTCTTTCCATTCTCATTGTCTCTGTCAACCTCAAGCACACAAAAATGGCCAAACGTGCGCCTATACACACACACATACAGACACTGTTCCTGTGCGGTCAGTGTCTGGGGGAGATCTGTGGGGACCTGGGCTGTCAGAGAGCAGACCACACAGTGTCCCTGGTTCCTGTTCCACCTGCTGTGACAGCTAATTAGGCCTAGCCACAAAGGCTGGCCTGTCTGGGTGCTGGAGCGGGTGTCATGGCATGGCATAGCAGGGCATGGCATGGGATGGCATGGGGATAGCATGGCCAGCTGATAAGGTGCCTTGCCATGTTGTCCAGGGACACACTTAACCCGAGAACACCCATGACCACAGCAGTGTGTTCTCATCTTTGTTAGGCTCCCCTTCAGTCATTAATTACGCTCACGCACTTCTATTAGTCCTCCATTTAGTCTAATCAACAAGCAGGGCCCTCCGCTGACATCATTAGCTCTTATAACAAGCAGCGGCATTTGGGGAGGGGCCCTTCAAAGCCGTGTGTGAACATTAACCCTTCCTCGGCAGTAATGAGCCATCTTAAATCTCGTGGTGCACCTCAGGGTCTTGGTCCTGCTCCTGTTGTCCGACACCCACCCAGCCTGTCCTGCTTGCACTGCTGTCATTAGGAGACAGCAGCAGCTAGCGCCAAAGCTCTGGTCGCTCCAGGCAGGCAAGGAAGCTTAAATAGCATGGCAGGAAGTTAACACTGCAAGGAGGGCAATGTATTTTTGGGAGGGTTGGGGATCAAAGGCGCTCAGGAAATGGGATGAGACAGGGCAGCCTAAGCCCTTGGGTGTGTGTCTTTCTTTGAGTGTGTGTGGTTCATATTAGATATGAGGAAGGGATGGAAACACAGGTTGGAGATGGTGACAGGGAGCTCAGCCGTTTGCCTTGAACAGCAGGGGGCATGGGAAGCGAGAGCACCCCCCTGAGCGACTGCACAGCCTCCTGTGATTTAAGCTGCTGTTTGGACATAATATTAAAACCAACACGTGTAAATACACAGACTGAGATAAAATTGTCCAGTTTTCGTCAAGGAATAAGGACACATCCACACAGTCATTAAGTCATTACAAGTAGTGCGTTCATGAACTTTCACCATGTGTGGCTCTGCCATATTGACACAGCTTTGTGTGGAGAACGGATAGAACACAAGAATATCCTTGTGAAAATCCAATCCAATCACAGTTCAATAGGCAAATGCAGAGCTAAGCGCACCCTGCTGAGACCTGACACCTGAAACCACTGACCTGAAGATAGCCAGAACAAACCTTTGAGTTACATAAGTGAGTGTTCACTAAACCTTTATCAGTTAACAGTGTATATGTGAGAGTGCACAGTTTTTAGATGTAAACCAGAACCTGGAGCTTCCTTCCACTATTTACCTGCGGCAGCAATGACTAGAATTTAATTACAGACATCCTGCTGACACATCTAAGGATGTCGAAGGACTCTGAATCTGCAGCGCACATTTCAGCCAGGAGTCTTTCCTCAACTACATGCAAAAGCCACAGGCTAATTTTGAAGCCAGACGCTGAAGCCAGTATTTTTTTTTACCTATCTACTATACTAACTATAGAGATTGTACTGTATATTGTGCTCTTACCATCTCTCTGAACTGTGCCCGAACACCTCCAGTGTATACACACACAAGGCACAGGAGCTCCTGCACTGCTAACATGCTGCTCACACTACGCCATCTGTGTAGATATGGTGTTACTGTTGTCAAGCGCAGTAGTCGCACAACTGTGTGGTTGCTCGTCCTAGTCACCTGACACTTTAGTGGCACCTGTCACATTGATTCAAATCTGAACACACAGGTTTTCATGATGTTTCTCAGGTTAATCTACTATGTGACTTCTGTGTCATTAGTCAGACAAGAATCACAAAAGTGTTTGTATGTGTTTATGTGGAATGTGGAACAAATCACCACTCAACAAGCCCATATTGTACAATTTAACTCACATTATGTTGAAGCTAAGATCTTATAAACTGCATCCTCTTGTCCAACACCTTTAAAGTTATGACTTTAAAGGTCATCAAAAAAAAGCTGTATCAAGATATCATGTGGGCCAGAAGTTGGCTGGGCAGAGCCAAAAAAAAATCACTTGTGCACATGTGTTATGGGCATGGAAGCACTAAGTACGACAACCTTGTTCATTGTTTAATTGTTACACATTGTGTAAATGGAAGGCAGATTTCATTAGAATATTAAAGACACCATGTTTGAATACCTCATCCATTGTTTAATACATCCACGGTAACTAATCACCTGTGGAGTATAGCTAGGAGTTCTTTGGTCCAGCTTTACGGACCAAAGACTTCATTCAATAATTAACTACATGAGAACTGTGAACCACGCTGGAAAAAAACAGAATGGGTAAGAAAAGTAAAACACATTCAGAGAAACCTTCATTAGGCTCATGTGCACTGCTTTAGGTTGACTCTGAAAACAGAGTTCTAGCCAATTAATGCATCCTAATACTTATGCTCAGGGCAATGGCTCCCTATGTTCTTTATTTATTAATCCTTGCCAGGTGTGCTGCATGGTGTTCTGATTGACTGTTCGCAGTGAAAAATTAATGTCATCTCATTCTCTTTCTCTGTCTCGCTTACCTTCTTTGTAACCATTGCTGACCAGTAACTGAATTTGCTTGCACCACTACTCTCTGGGGTCTATTGTGGTTGAACCATGTGAAGCACGGCATTAAAAGATGGTGCTAAATAATGTAGCAGTTTTGCTGAATGCTACGTGACCCATAAACTGTGGTGCAACTTAGAAGGTCTAGACATTTTAAAGATGCTGGTAAAGGTAAAAACAGAACTTATTGTAGCCTAAACACACTCTGTAGAGTGATTTTTAGAAAAAGAATCTGAAGTACACATCCTACAATACTGAATATTGTCAGAGCACCTATGTTTGTTTGTTTTCTGACTTATTTGTTAGATTAATTTTCTCATTTGCAAACCCGCACCAAACAAGTATATGCACACATTCAATCATGCATGCACACATGCAATTTGTGTCAAGAGAGGGTCTGTATGAAAAGGGTTAACACACTATTTTCTAGCTCTTATTGGTGCTTGTAAAAGGATAAGGAGAGGAAAAGTGAGAGATAGAAGGAGGGGGGAATGAGAAAATGCCATTTGGGGGGAGAGCCAAGTGGGTCTGCTAAACGAGTGGATTCTTATGCAAATAAATGCTAATTTATGCACACAAGGCAGTGGCAGCGCCCAAGGCTGCTTTGATTGGCAGTTGCAGGTCTGTGTGTGCTGAGGAGGGACGCCTGGCTCAGGGTGCTTCTGTAAAGTTGGGCACGGCTGCCTCTCCATGTTCTACATGCTCTGGATCCACCGACTGCACACGTCTGTAGCCTACCCTCTCCATCGGCCTAGTCCCAGCAACCAGCAGGGCTCCCATCCACAAAACTCTCCACACACCGAGAGCTCAGCTCAGCCAGCTCCAATTCCTCCATGACTGGAAGCAGCCAGGGCATCATTATAAAATCAATGCCCCTGCTTCATCTTGCCTTGACTATGTGTGTGTGTGAGTAGGAGGGGCAGTGTTCTGGGCTTATTTGTGTTGATTCTAGGAGGTGTTTGTGAGTGGCAGAATAGCAGAGGCGCCAATGCAATGCTCTCCACACTCACTAATGGGCTGACAGAGAGGCTCTAGGTCAGGGCCTCCCATTACTTCAGGAGGGAAACTGGCTAAATGAATAGGAACCTGTACCTAGCTACTACCCAGAGGAAATGTAAATGCCATTTGTTTCTGTGGCAACATGTTGTCATGCAGAGCAGTGGTACATCTTGATAATGTAAACATAAATTCGTGAATACGGTGATGCCACAGTAATTGGGTGGCTGCTATTTATCATTTTTTGGCAGTTTTTTTTTTTTTGTATTTGCAAGGCAGGAGAAAGAAAAACAAATTTAGCTGGGCGAGGATGAAGCCATTACTCTGTCTATTACTCATTCACACAGGCCCCCAGGCCAATAGAAAAACACTTGGAAATCACCAACATAAAATAGAATATGTTCCCTAAAAATATAGTGCATTTTACACTACCTCATAAATATACTCTGTCATAATGAGGTTTTTTTCCACTATTCTTCTACAATAATATACTGTATATGTATGATAGTACTCATGCATATGTGAAACTACCATCTCATTCTAATGTGCATTCAGGCTTGTCCCACACACACACGCAAACCCACACCAAATGTTCTAGTACCCACATGACAGACAAAAAAAGACGAGGCGGCTTTTCACACGTGCCAAAGCAGAATGGGTATTTTTTAAGGTCTGCAATTATACCCTCTGCAGAGTGTAGGCAGCAAAATTACTTGGTTGGCACCCCCAGCACCCCAATCCCACACTCTCTGCACACCCTATCTCAATGGGAAATAAGGCAAAACCATTTAGACAGATTTGGAACAAACACATCCAAACCTTTTGTTTGCCACACCTGGGGACCACAAATGGATTCTCATCATACTGTAGAAGTAGATTGAAAATGTATGCTCATTTATACCAGTGTCCCTCTCTTTCCAAATATTGCCGTCATCTTGCCAGCCATGAAGTGCCCATGTTGTTTTCGCTAAACTGATCTCCCCTCACCACACCACAGACATGATGTGATGTCACCTCATCAACCATCACATATCACCCAATGTTGGCTTTTTGAAATAGCACATGCACGAAATGCATATTTCATCCACACCTCCGTCACTGTAGAAGCAATGAATTATACATGTTTTATCATATTATTGCAAGAGATTTGTAACACTTGAAACAGAATGCAATATGCAGTTTATCTCCATGCACGGTGAACACCAGGTGCTTCCGTAGCGTCTGTCTGTGTCACCAGGCGAGAGTGGAAGAAAAGGGGAGAACAGAGAAAACAAGCTCGTGTGACTTCTGACAGTCCATCATCCTCCCAGGGCAATTATTTTCCCAGCTGAGGGTTTAGAAGCTGAGGCTCACGATGGCCTTTGTGCGTGTCTGCACACTTAAACAAAGATGTGTAAATTTTAACAAATGCTTTGTCATATTTTTCAGCACAGCATAGCAACTCACCCCATATCATTCAACAATATCTATACTCATTCATCAAAAGATAATACAACATGACAATAGCTCAAATAATTAAATTATATGCAGAGATATCATCGTTGAAAAAGTTGGTGCCCTATACTTTTCATGGCTTTTTTTGTCCAATTCGCTAACCTTTCAAAACCTGGAAATGATTTCACATATTCTGTGGACCTGTGTAGAAAATCTGGTATTATTAAAATCCATCCTTAATCATCAAGTGCCTTTGTTTTGCTGCCGTAACCGTGTTCCATTTTGAAATTTAATTTCCTGAAGTAGAGGGTCGAGAGCTGATGCCATTTTAAATAGAATAAGTGTTTTTTTTTTCTGCATATGTGAGCAACGATGTTTGTCGTTGGCCTGCCATGTCCTCTTAGAAATGGAAGGGTGAAAACATGCTGAAGGCCTGCAGAAAGCCTTCAAGCCTCTATCGCTTAATTTGACGAGGAGGTGTGAGGTGAGCTGGAAGAGGAAATACATCTCGCTGTTGCTATACACCACTTGAGAGCTCATTCACTGCCTGGGGCTATTGACCACATCATGTCAGAAACGCGTCCCCACACAGCTCTTAAATTGCATTTGGACCTTGGCTTGGGTGAGCAAATGCCTGGCCAGAAATCAATGAGAGGATACAAGCCTCGGTGGACACGGGAAGGCGTTAGCTTTCATTTCAAGTATTGATGAATGCCAGGTACATTTCATCAAACTACTGTAGCTCACTGATTTTTTGTTAAGTGTACACATGCAGAATTTGAGACAGTTGCTTAGAGAGGCTGTAGTTACATAAAAGGTTAGACATGTATGGCCAAAAGCTGGAATCTGATATCAGTGTTTCCTTTCTCTTTCAATAGCCACCAGCTGATAAGTCTACAAACTCTTTCAGGGAATGAGTTACATAAAAAGAATAAGTAGATGGATAAATAAACATTGTATCACAGCTTTGCTTCACTGACCTGTGACTAACTGGATAGCCATTAACGTTTAAAAAAATCCCAGAATGTGAATCAGACTGGAACACATTGAGCTCCAGCTCAGCAGAATAGATTTTCATTTCCTTAATCAACTTCCTTATTCATCCTTTTTTTCCAAGGAATTAATATAGATCAGTGTTAATGGGAGCCAAATACGTGAGTGGCAGCATGTGTGGAGCAGGCTCAGTGGAGGAGAGCAGGCTTTTCTCCTTCACCAGGAGGAGCATCTGTTGCTCCACTGCTCCAACGCTATTTACAGATAGCTGCCATTATTTACGCCTGATGACATTCTGTCCAATTTGCCAACCCACACTGTTCGCAGAGACACGGACAACACAAGAGCATAACAAGGAAGAAGACTTGTCAGTTGCCGTACGCGGTTTCCGATATAATGTCACACAGCTGAAAGATATAACGCTTTGGGGAAAGGAAATGGTGCACAGGAAGACAGATAGGTACAAAGATAAACCTGTGTGCTGACATTATCATTAACACGCCGCGTAACTAACCTTCAAATTCTAATATTGGTAGTTATACCAAATTGATAAACCCTGAGGTATCCATTGCTCAGTCTGTGTTAGTATTCAGGAAAGGCTGGCTAGTGTCTAGCTAAGTGCCCCAGTGAAGAAACAATATGTAGGCTGTGATAAGGATTACACAAAGCTCTTAGGATGAAATTCTCTACTCACCATGTAACAGGGCCCTTCACAGAGCCACCAGAGCAACATATTATGTACACCTCTGCCTAAATACTGTGCCTAAACCGCCGATGAATCCTTGGAAAGTTTGATGTGCCAGCTTTGAGCTTTTGGCTAGGTGGGCGAGTATTATTTTTCATGTGAAATAATGCACTGTGAATATTCTGTGCAAGTGACTTTTTTGTGGATTTTGGAAATCATATTCGTCTCTGACTTCAGGGACTTCACAGAAAGAGGATTTATTTATGTCTGTGTTTGTGTGTCTATGACAGTGTGCAAAACGACAGGAACCGAGCAAGAAATGACAAAACACACTGCTGAGAGGGGAAGTGACAACGAAACAAAAGAACAAGAAACGACCAACACAGAGAGGGAGAAAGTGTCAAAGGCAACGAGCATAAAATGAGGCGACAGAGAGAAAGAGAGGAATAAAAAAAATGAGGCATGTCGAAAGTAAAATAATAGAGGGAAAGAGGAAAAAATGAAGTGTAGGGAGGATACACAGTACCAGACAGAAAGAGAGAAATGTAAAGGGGGGGTTGGCTGTGGCAACAAAAACGATTGCTCTATGATTGCACTTCTCTTTGCAAATAACATATAGTGTCAGTTTTAGTTGGCTCCAAGCACCAGATGGATAGTTTTTTCCACATAAGGACAATTCACATGCCAGAAGACTACAAAAAATACTAAATTGTCAATTGGCAAGAAAAAAAGTTGACTTTTCAAATGCTTTCAAGTGTCATATGTCAACCCATCAGGTTGCAGGGAGATTAAAACAAATATTTGACTTTTAGAAGCAGATGTGCGGATGTACATTACATCACTGTCATCCATCATTATTGCCTTAAGAGACAGACATTGCTTAAAAACCTTGCTCTGAGGCTATACGTCCACAACTTTGGGTTTGCTCAATCATTTGCCCTTTATCACAGCATCTTTACTTAGCTGTGAATAGCTTCGAAAATAATTGTTTTACCTAGAACTAGCCATTTAGCACTACCTTATTGCTAATCAAATGAGATGAAGGTGTTGAGTTTGTTTAATCACGGTGTAAAGATGCCTTTTTTTTTACTAAGAAGACAAGACAAAAGGTAGACTGAAGTTGTGTAAAGTCACTGCATGCCTGTCACCGCTGTCTGCTGTGGATGTCACTGCAATAGGAACCAATAGGGCAAAATATGCACTCGGTACATCCCACCCCTTTTACCAGAGGATAACCCTGTGATGTTATACCCTTGCAGGGTGCAGTATCCATAAGCTCCTTTTTTGTCTATTGAAGAAAAGCGTTCCACTCTGGTAGATTACGGTCAGGGGCGATTAGGATCTTTGCCTCACTGAAGCAGGGAAAGGAAAAAAAGGGACGCACTGTGTAACCTAAAAAAAAAAAGAAGACAGAAGAGATAAAACAGATGAAATCCTTCCTTCACTCCGGAGCCCCAGGCTGCTCAGTGGGCGTGGCGATCCCAATGTATGAGCAGCCTCATTGGCTTCTCTCTCTCTTCGAATGTCTCTGTCTTTCTCCTTGTTGCTTTTTTCTAAGTCTCTCCTCCAACTGAATCGGCGTGTCTCCTTTCTCACCTTACTGCTCTCAAAAAAAAAAAAAAACATCCCTTGTTTGTCTGTCCTTCACTCTGATCTCTCTGTTCTCTGATCTACAGTCAGAACATTATCACTGCACAGTGGCACCAAACGTTGCATTTCATGATGCTGGATGCCTGAATTTATTTGAGATGTAATGTGAGCTGTCTGCTTTTGCAGTTATTGTAAGTCAGTAAAGCTAAGTATTTGAGAATATGAATAAAATGTCTGCTTGAGAATTTGTGCCATCTCTCAACCACAGATCTTATTAAAGTAGACATATATGATAATAAGCTGTTATAAGGTCCACTTATTTTTTGAACTACACATGAAGAACAGCTGTGCATTGAATCGATACTTTATCGATACTATTCTCCACACATTACATTCACAAGCCTTATGAATACAGTAAAAAAAGGCAAGGCACAAGAAGAAAAACTTTAAATAAATTATACTGTAGATAATATATTAATAATATACTAAGAACTCATTGTGAGACTCATAAGACAAAAACAAACACAGTCTCAGTCACAAAATAGGCCACGCTTTAGCCACCTAATGATTCAAATCAAATCAGCAAAATGTCAATAATTGGGAATACTAAATTCTGAAATTCTCACATCAAAGGCATACTTGATTTTAGCACTTGCTAAAAGTCCACTATGCCTCTATGTTGAAATGCAATGACTCAAATCCCATGATATTTAAATCTCTACTCTGTAAGTTTTTGTTAGTTGACTTAAATGATGAAGTGCGTCACTCAAAAAACTGAATTGAACCATAAATACTGTACATCTTACAGCAATGACTGACAGAAGTGGCTGCTTTGGTGTCATGCTCTGCTTTTGGTGCTCGATAACTATGATGGAAAGCCAAAACCATTTAAAGCTAAGCTGACTAATATTATTATGGGTGAGGAAATAATTGTATTCTGCTGACATGTCACTGGTAAAAGAGTACCAATGATTGAAGTTTGTAATTTGCTATAACGGAGTCCATTGTCTTCTGAACTCACCCTCCCTGCTATTGTCGAAACACTGTCTCTTACCATTATTTTGATCTAAGTCCAATCCTTTCTCCTTGAAAAATGAAACAATCCTCTGGAAAAGGATTTCAGTGGTTCTGTGTCCTCTGACAGGAATGTACTGTAAACCTCCTAAAGCCTTTCTTGAGCTGCCAGTCCTGCCTATATTCATTTTCCTCATGTGATCATCACTGTTTTATTTCTACTCTGTCTACCTACCTCTCTCTGTTTCTTTATCACATTAAAAAACATTATCTCATGTTAAGTGTCGTGAGGTCATCGAGACTTACCATATGTTTAAAATGTTCAATTTTACTTTAAAGTCCTCCTTCTCCAAGCCACGTTGCTTTACTGCTGGCCGGCATTAGAGAGGCAGGGTTTTGGTGGGCATTACATCTTCTAAGCACGTTCTTGAAGAGAGGGAGCAATGGCAAGATAAAAGGTCTTTTTGTGGCTCTCAGCCCCTGCTTGCCTCTCATTCCCACACTGCAAGAAATAATCATATTAACAATTCAATTTAACTGGGGTTCAGGGTTAAAATACATCTTGGCTGGTTATTTTCCCATTGAGAGTGTTCCAATTGTTTACCAATTATTTTAATTTCATCGCAGCAACGTCCAGAAGCTCATATTGTTACATCCTGAAATGTGGCAAGATAATGTCAGCTTACTAAGAGAAAAACACTTGGATTGCATTTGGATAAAGTCAGATCCTCTTGCAACCTTTTTTTTTTTTTTTTTGATGTTCAGAAAAGATTCTTAAAGCAATGTAAGATTTAATGACTTTTAGAAAATAGACTTTTTTCATAGTGCCTCCCCTACATGTCTCTGGTGCTTGCACTCCATTTGCTTCTCTCTCTTGGCCTGGGCCATATGGCTAAGCATACCCTTACTCCTGCTCCCTCTCCACCCTGCCTCCCATATCCACTCTTCTCAAACAACACACATTCTCATGCATACAGGAAAAGCGTGCCGTAAACCACAGGGAAGCTACGGGTCCCGGTACAATAGGGCATTGCAGGGTAGGTGACCAGAGCAGATGTCTTTCCTTTTGCCTCTGTCTCTCTCTCTCACAACTCTCCAGGTGGTGTGTGGTGTCAGCCCATGCGAGGGCACTAGTCTGGGCACTGTGGCACTCCACACTGAGTAAAATGTATTCATACAGAGGTTGTCCATGGAGATATAACGCCTCTGCGATGTCGGAAGAATGGGGTCAGAGTTGGTTGGTAACGAGAAGCGGCACCACAAGCACAGGGCAAACAATAAATCTTTCCTGTGTGCCAGCAGACCCGTGAACCTACAACTCACTGAATACTTTGTTTTTTAAATGAGCAAAGTTGACCTCAGTGGTGCATTAATACATATTTCAGATGCAAAGACATTCTTGCCCACAAAAAAAGGAAAAAAAAAAAAAACAGCTCCTGGCTATATAAAAGAGAAAAACAGAAAGAGAGGGGAGAGCGAGTTTACTGTTATGACTGTTCACCTTTTTACCCTGGCTGCAGAATTAATTTCAGCATTTGAATGGTAACGCTGATGTTTGGCTGAAATAAACTGCCAGTGCAATGATCCTCAATAAAGAGCTATGAGTGTTTTACATGGGAAGAGACATTTGCCATTTGCAGTGGGAGGCCCATCAGATCCCTCGCTGAAGGCTTAGAGAGAAAAAAAAGCACTGTGGCTTTCATAGGAAGCTGATAGAATAGCCTCAGTACATAAAAGCTCTGTCATACTAGGGCAGGAAAAAAACACTATTCTCTGTGCTCAGATTATGGGTTGTTTTTGTTCCATTTGGAATTTAAATGGTATTTCACACTGACAAAGAAACAAAGTTGTGGAGATAAAGGCAGCTGGTGTCATAGTGGCAGCGATGTTGTTAATGTTTAAGGCAGGTTGAGCCATCATGGGCAGATGGCTGCTGTACAGCAAAGCCTGCATACCCAGTAGAGTGCCCCCTTCAGGTAAAGTACTTAATGCTGCTCCCCTGGAGAAAACCCAGACTGGTGGAAAATATTGGCTGGGCTGAGCCAAGCTGCCGTTTTATCATTAACAGCTTATGATTGACATCGCTATAATTTTCTCAACCATTCCACCTCCTACCCCAACACCACCCACTGCCCATCTTGGCCAACTCTGAGACGAATGTCCATCCGCTGATCAGCGTACACAGCATCATCATGGATCCCTGGAAAGGTCGGGAGCTCATATAGCTGGGCAAAACAGAATGCCAAGATGAAATGAGGGACGAAGGGGACACCAAAGGAGCACTAGCTGGGGCCAGATTAGCCATTATTTGCCACACAAACCCTCAAGATGCTGAGCCAAGGTCAGACAAGCCGGCAAGCACAGCTGGGCACAAAGACTGAGGCATCCCAGTGGCAAATGGCCAGCCTTTGATCAGGCATGTCATTTCTGTCAAGAAGGTGACCCACACAATCACACCACACCGGCTACCCACTGCCTCCGGCCACAGCAATGAATGATGGCTAAGATTCATACTTTCCACTCACTCTTCAAAGCAAAACTGGAATAAATCTTTATTTCGTTGCCATGTCATCCTCATAACATGAGGTCATGCTCTGAGAGAGATCTGCTGTTTTTGTGTCGTAGCAAAGCCTGAGTTGTACAGCTGCCCCTCTTCCACACCCTAACCTCTCCTTTATGAGGGCTTATCACAGAGACAGACAGAAACAAACTAAGAGACAGAGCTGTGAGTGGAAAGGCCCAGCAGACAAAGCATAGCAGCAGTGCCAGCCACACTAATGGTGCCCTCTGCAGTAGACTTGTGAGAGTCCCATGAACCCATGCACTGCAATCCCTTCTCCTCCTTGGTCTCCCCTTTTTTGCCCTTTCAACTACAGGAAGAAAGACTGACACTCAAGTTAATTAAGATTTTAATCCAGAGTGAGAGTGTCAGTGGAATAACACACGACAAAGGCAAACCCAGGCCTATCAAGACAGGAATGAAAAAAGGGAAAGTAGATTCGGATGTGCGCTATACAACATGACAATATTTACCCACTCTCTCAGAGGTCAGACCAAATCAGTCACTTTGTAGAGCGATCAAAAGTGCTTGACATCTAGGTCTGTTTCACCAAACTACTGTAAGAGCTCAGTTCAATGCCATCCACAGCTGAAATGATTAGTTCATTTCCAAACACAAAATGCATAATGAAAAGCCATGTCTGATGTTGTAAACATGAGGAAACAAATTACGCATGATGGTAGGGGAGCGACAATCCATGACCGAATAAAGGAAAAAGAGGGATGAAATTGACTTGGAGAAATTTGAATGCTTCTACTTCTTAAAACATTCTTTGCAACTCAACTTCAAAATGGGACAACTTGTTACAGTTGACATGTTTGGAGATTAAAGGAGTTTGCACAAAGGCTGATCCATTCTTCATGTTTTCTACTTAATCCTGAATCAGATTTGAGGACTCTTCACTATCAGCGTGGCCCAAAGTTCAGTATAGCCAATAGTAAGACTTTTTGGGAAATGTAGTTGGAGTGAAAATGTGAGCAAACCTTCCCACTGGCCTGATATCAGATCAGGTATCGAGCTGCAGGAGAGGCAGGGGCCTATCCCATATTAGGAGGGTTCACCTACGTGGCAGGGCGTGTATGGTGGAATAAGTGGGACAACTCCCAGCAGGCTGACAGAGCGCTGGCCAATAAATGATAAAAGAGTAAAACTAGTCCCTGTGCTGCCTTATTGAAGTTTACCTTTGTACATTTACACTGAATCCCAGCTCTCTGCATTTTTAACTCATATCATCTTCCCTCTGGAAGTATGGGAAACTTCAGAGACATTCAGACCTGTTTTGACTGATTGGCCTTTGTCATCGTGAAGATAAAGGAGATCAAACTGAGCTGCAATATAACTGCAACTATCCAAAAGGAGCTGATAGCAAAAGTACTGTATTTCCCTGCAGATACAGAAGTATTTAGTTTTGTTTTTCACATGTCTCGTTCTTCCAGTTATCTGAAACTCTTTGGATACTTGAATGAACAATAAACTGTTTCATGGAAAGTATCTGCATACATTGGTAGAGAGGTGAAAATTATAGCTTTAACTGCCTTTACACAGGTCCTAGCCCAGGAAAAAGAACTTAGATGCTATAAGTTCTGTAGATTGTCTAATTTTCCTATGCGTGACACAGACTTCTTGACTGTTTCAGAACAGTTTCATTTTGTATTGATGAATGAAATGTTGAATTACTCTGACTTTTCAAAATTTAATTTAATGTACAGTGTAATGTGTCGTCTATACGACACATTACAGTGTACATTAAATTAAATTTTGCAGAATTTGAAAATAAAGTGAATCTCAGGATTCAAACCAAATAACAAATTAACATATATTCTAATTTGCCTTACAACAGAGAAAATTTTATTTCTGACTCAGCTTGCTATCTCGGAAAAAAAAAAAACATTGCAATTGCAGTTGCAATTCTCTGTAAGACAACAAACAACAAGATGGTACAACAGTGTTTAGATTTTATGGTATTATATTCATTTGAACATCTAACTGTCATTAGCTGGCTAGTATTAAATAATTCATTGTAATAGGATTGGTGTTTAGTTGTACCTGCAAACCCTAAGTCTAAGCCCATAAAAACCGTAGATCAGTGTCTTTCACCTTAAAAAGTAACAAATGCAACATATGTTTAAATACTGTTGAACAAGCTAAAAGGTTTCCTCAGTACAAATTTAAGTACACATTCCCTCTCCTTCCTTAGACCTGAACAGACATAAGCCTGATAATGCAGTGACCCACTCGGCTGACCCGAAAAATTCTAATCATATTTGCACTGATTCCCAAACATAAGCACTTTAACTTTGCTCGGATATGCAAATATGACTTCGTACCAGTGCTTACAAGACAAACTCTCAGTGATGTGTTTTTTGCTGTTCCAGCCAGCTCAATACCTTTCCACTTAATATGCTGCCAAGTTAATCAACGTTGGTTCAAATCTGAGAGATCACAGGCACTTTAGCTGCTGACGCGCCTGGCGTTCCTCAAAGGCAACGGCTGATGGATCTCCTGTGTTCATTATGGAGAGAAAGAGTTCTCTTTAATCAGCCTGGGAGTCACTTATCATAAGGACGCTCTGCCACACACGCATTCATCCATATGCGCGCACACAAAAACTCACACCCTCTCATAGAAACACGCACGTGGACAACCTTCATGTAAAAAAGCGTCCATGCAAATACACACACATCAAGTTCCCTTACCACACACACACACACACACACACACACTCACATACAGTAGGTCATCAAGACACCAGGCATACAAAGGAGGCAAAGTGACCTGGTCTCATCACGGAATAAATGTACAGATACTGCACAGAATTTATATCACACACTGTCATATATAAACACACTGACATATTTGAGATTATCCCTAAGCAGCCTAAGATGCTACACGCAGCAGATCTTACGGGGCCCACTATGAACATGCTTAGTTACAGTGCTGCACACTCCGTGCTGCTATACTGGTCTGAATGTGACACTCTGAGAGAACGTGGTCTTGTGGCAGACCGTGTGTACGGCAGAATAAATATTTGAGCTTTTTTGTTCAAATACTTGTATGGGGGATGTAGGTAAATATATGTGTCTGTATATTTGGGTCTGCACTGTGTCACTGTGTGTAAGTGTGTGCCTGTTAAAGTGACTGCATGGGTGCTTTGTGGTGTGTGTGTGTGTGTATGCCAATCTCTTTGGCTTGTGGACAGGCGAACACTGATTTAATCACTCCCCAGGCAGAGTGTGGGGGAGGCAGAGGAGGCTGTGAGGCAGATAGGAACAGACAAACGCGACAAGGCGAAAGAAGAAGTGAGCATGCTCGCTTTGCAGACTGCCTCTTCTGCACAATAATTACAGATTTGTACACATATTGCACTAAAGGTACATCTGCATGAACACAAATACATGTATGTATGTGTGCACTTCCTTTTATATAGTAGCTCAATATTAAATCTCCAAAAATAAAGTACAATATATGCACATGCATACAGGGTTGCATCTATTTGGTATTCATGCCTTGGTTATGCCTTTAGGCCTTTGTCTGTACACATACATATGTGATTTATTACATGTAACCTTGCCTTTGTTTGTGGATGTGTATGTCTTTGTGCAGTTTGGATGCACGTACTGTATGCATTTAGTCCCAGCCAGAGGTCACTAATGGAGAACAGGGTGGTAATGGGCCTGGCAGTTCAGGTTGTTCTGTAATCTCATCACACTTAACTCAATAAGGTAAAGGTCAGACTTCCCCCCAATAGATGCCCTGTCCCTGCTTTGACCTGCTGAAAGACAGAAGACATGGCACCTCAACCTCTCTGAGGGAAGCTGCATCAAGACTTATTCAGGTACAAACTCCCTTTTTTTTTTCTTCCTCTTTCTTACGTCTTAAAAAACTGCACAATGCTCATGCTCATTACGATGCTCATACGATACGATAACGAGATGTACTCCATAATTTAAAGTGATAAATCAGAATTATTATTGTTACAATGAACGCAGATAATATTGTGTTGCAGAAAATCAAGGTGTCTTATCCTTACTGTTCACTATATGTAATCACAATTTTTGACAAACCTTTATATAATTTGTATTATTTTTCTTAACTGAATGACCCACTTAGTAACTGGCTTGTCTTTTTGTAGCTGCAAAATTAGTATTTGCTAGATTAAAACATGCAGACAATAGTAAACATCTTGTTCTGAGAACTTTTTTGACTGTTTCTTTGCCTTCCTTTTTTTAACACTTACCCTAACCCAGCCTCTATGTCACGTATCATATTAACGCTGTTCTCTTGTTCTGCTCTGTTTTCTAATTTAGACTGTGCAACATAAGACAGATCTTCATACATGCTAAAACAATTAAATTCTTCTAAAAGCAAGCAGTTTGCACAGTTGATGCTTACAACACAGATTTGATGTGATCTGTGTAAAATTACAAAAGCACCAAGTGCTACCAATGAAAATAGATTCTCTCTTCTTCTCTTCCTACCTGCCTTCCTCTCTCACAGCACTGAGTGGGTTGGTACTGGTGTTTGACAGAATCAGACCATGTGATCAATGAGAGCACAGCAGTGACAATGAGGACCGACGGGTGAAAGATTATACGCACACATACACGCAGTGGAAACCTGAGACTAACGGCAGTAATTAATTCAGAACGCTCTGTAATACACACACACACACACACACACACACACACGCCAGAAAATGGCTAAAAAGTGGAAAGTAACAGCTGTAGAAATTTGTCATTTTCCTCGGAAGTCATCTACCTGAGTTTCGGGTGTCTGACATGGCAGGTTAGCAGGAGAGGGAAGGAGCTTAAAGAGTGACCTGGGAGTCTCCCAGTGAAATGTCTCTAATCAGCCCCGGGGGATAACATCCTCTCTGGGCTCTGGCTGAGCTGGGAGCCAGGGGCAGGCACATGGCAAGTCTGCCAGACTGTCTTCCCAGAGATCAATACCCAAGCTCCTTTTAAAGTGTGACATGTTGAGAGGCAGACAAGGAATTCTTCTTCTGAATTCCCAGGGAGGAGAGTTTTTTTTTTATGTGATTTTCTGGTGAAATTGTCTGACATACAGCAGGTGTGTGAACATCAGTATGTGGTTATGAGTGTTGTGTTTCTTTGGATTGCATCAGCCTTATCTTCGTTAAGGGAATGCGAATAGGAGGCACTGTGCATGTTCAATATGTGCACAAACAATTTAGCTTGTGTGTAATTGCTAGTCAAATATTGAGTGTAATTCTATAAACACACCATGAAACCCGTGTTCACTTCATTCAGACCAGTAATCCGTGCTAACATCTGTCGCGTCATCATCATCGTCATCATAACTTTCTATACAGACTTATCATTTTTTGTTGTTTTACCTTTCAAACACAATAAAGCACAAATAACAAGTAAGAAGGTAACAAAAATATGCTGCCCCTGATATGCTATAATATTCTTTTAAACTTCTTTTTAATTACTCTTTTTAACTAGCTGCGTCGACTTTTCTAAACAGCCTTACACTGCCACCTTTATGAAATCTATCCACTGCCTCGCTTGCCTTCAAGTATGGATTTTTTTTTTCAGTATGGCCGAACCTTGTGTGATAAAATAAGTGGTCAGTGCTTTAGTGTTTTGCACTTCACTTCCAGCTGAGCACATTTTGGCAGTACTGACAGTCACAGGACTGACAAGCACTTCCCAAAACCCCAGACAAACAAGAATGACAAATAATACAACACCAGAATTTTAGCCAGTACTTGCAGCGACCACGTCTACAGAGACTGTATTATCTGCATTTCATATACAATAATAACAATACTTGGGAAAACTGTTGTTTGGACAGCTGCCAGACAGTGCTAGTACAGGGTTTTGATGTCTTGTCCAAGGACACCTTGACATGTAGCCTGTCAGGACTAGGAATCAAGCTGATCACCCTCAGGTTTAAAGACGACTGTTCAACCCACTGAGCTATCATGCCACCCCAAACTAACCAGTTCGACCCTGCTTAGCTTCTGATATCAGATCGGGGGTGATCGGGTGTGTTCAAGATGGTATGGCCTGAAACATACGTTCCAGGAATATATTTGATATTCAATTCAATTCAACTTTATTTATATAGCGCCAATTTACAACATAAGTCATCTCAGGGCACTTCACAGTGTAA
>JAUYWH010000018.1:19839579-19872799 GCA_034779795.1 Ctenopoma multispine | reverse complement strand
AGAAGTCCAGTTGCCATGACTCAATCCTCAGACTACTTTACCTGGATGACTGAGAATCTTCACAGACATATTCACAGTGTAAGGTTTAAGACCTTACACATTATATAATATATACAAATTAATGTAGAATATATATATATATATGTATCAAAAATGACTGAATGACTCTTGAAGCACATTATTACTGCAAATCTATGGTAATGAATACCAGTAGCTTGCTCAGCTAACAAATAAACAGACAAAGTCAGTGTTTACTGCAGCTAATGTATTGTTCCAATACACAATAATAAAACCAGCTCAAAATTGCGCTGGCATCCACTCTGCTCTTTTCAACCTGAATAGACCTAGTGTTTATCTGTTTATCCTGTAGCGATGTTTACCTTGATCTTGGCTCCAACATTACCTTTAATATGCCTGTTTATGAGTCATTTTTATTTTTTATGTATGTTTCATATTTTGTTGTTATTTTTGTTTCTTTAGACATTGTGGTCTGATGCTCACACTATCTAGTTCCTTTTTTTCAAAATAAAAGTGTTTCCTTCATGTGAACCATGTAAGCCTATGTGGTGGACAGATGTTGCTGTTAAAAGGTCTTATTAACTCATATACAGTATATATCATTGCTAGCATGTATATTGTTAATAGTAAAAAGTAGAAGAATTTTACATGTCTTTAATTTGAATTACATTTACAAAAAGCTGACATTCAGTCCAATATTTAAAATAACAATGCAGATGTTCAGTCTTGTGGTATTAAAAAAGGCTATTAGGAAAAGACTGTGTAGTGATTTATCAACTAAAATAAAAACTAACAAAAAAAAAGCTGTCAAACAATGTCCTACAAATGTTTCAACATTCTGACACTCATACTCAACTAGCAACACCCATCTGGCTCCCCAATAGGCAAATGTTAGAAAAGTCTATGCCAATACTACCTGATCCAGGCTCACTTGTTCCTCTGCATAACTTTCTCTACCATCCAACCCATCTGACATCTGGCACCGGCTGACTGGGCACAGTTCTGCCCAGCTCGGCTGCATAGCTTTAGGGGAGGTCAGCAACTGGGGACTCAGTGCTGGGGCCGTCAGGGAGGGTGTTCTGCATACTGAGCAGCCTGATTAGGCACAGAAGCACAGAGGGGCTCCAGCCTGAAAGGACCAGTGGGGAGACAGGCATGATGGCACACAGCCCTACAGCTTCCTGCCATGTCACCACTGACCAGGTAACCAGTGACAACTCACAGCCCATCTTCCTTCGGACAGAAGATAAATCTGGGAAATCTCCAGTCAAGAAAAACGTGCACATAACCCTTTTTAACATTTAAAAACTTTCTAATATGCACCAAATTCATCACTGTGATGATGGACAAATGCAACTGTAGCTGGAATTACAAATGAAAATATTTTATGTCCACATCCATTGATGGGATGTGGCGTTAAAAATCCAAGGCACTCGAGTGGATGCTAAAAAGTAAAAAGGCCTATATTAAATATGGGTTAGTGCACATATCAGCACACTTGCCTTGCTTAGGGTGTCTTGACACACAATGACCTGAACCTCATAAGTAGTAATTGCACACCTGTGTTCTGTTACTCAGAACATGCATTTAAGTACCTATCAAGTCACTACACGTAGTGACACTAGCAAACCGGCAAGTGCTTCCATGTTTAAGGTGTTTCACTGGTCACACCTCTGATGTACAAACTTATAACCTCTACACCCATTACTCTCAAGGAAGAGTCACTACTACGCTTGGCTGCTAAAAAATGTCTAAACAATGGGTAAGCAGAATTCCCAGTGTAAAATAGGATAATGATGTTCAGCTACCTTCTCTCTCAGTCTCCTTTTAGTTTGGCCTATATAACAGCAGCCATAAGGGAACTCAAGTGTGTAAACAACACCGGTAGTATTACAGTTCACCAAACCCTTAACTGGAATGACTATCTTGTGAAGAACATCATTAAAAATAATTATAATGATTAATAATAATAATAATAGCTCGTGGATGTCTTAAACTCTAGTGGAGGTTCAGGAAACACCTGACGTAAAAGAACAAAATATATCCAAGTTGTACTTTATAATTTGTTTCTCTGGACAGTGGTATTACATTACAGCTGTAATGTGGGACAAAGTAAGGCTTTTCAGTATAATAACATCTTCTTTTTTTTTACAACATAGCAACTTGCTTCTCTTCAGAGAAGGGGATCCATTGTGAGCCTGACTCTAGATTTGTAGTCCCTTTGTTTGAATCAGTGGTGCATGTCAGTGGACTGAAAAATGACGACAGTCACAGATCTGACTCAGTCTTGGCATTTGGCCATAAAGAGTCTTGTTGATCAACCACTGGGAATGAAAACTGTATAGATGCAGTATTGTATTCCAATTGTTTTTTTTACTAAAACAGAAGTATGTAAATTTCCATGTTTTTTGAATTTCAAATCCAAGAAATTAAAGACATTATGATTATACTGCAAGCAAATTTTCAAGCATCTGTCCTTGTTTTACCTCTGTATGAGGCTGAATTTGCAAAAGACAAGAATATAACTAGGTCTTAATATACATATTTACAAAGTAATAACAGGCATATTTTTCTTTTGAGTGATTCATCTTGTAAAACACTGTCAAGTCACCACTGTCCCTATAGTGAGAGCAAATTGATAAATATAATGAGCCAATGACAGGGCTGGATCCCGTTGAGCCCAGCACAGCTGACTGCCCAGAGCAATGCATCTCTTGCTCTGCCTCCACAGACACATTGCCAGTGTGACGGATAATTTGCGTAATACCTCTCCATTCCACCTCAATCTACCATTCAATCTAATCGCACCACCCCACACAAAAAACCATCAGCATCTGCATGGAGCATGCCCAGCTGCATTATGGTAACTGATAAATGTTGCTAAGGGATAGAAGTACAAACCAGAGACACATCAACCTAAGGATTCATGAAGAATCCCTGACATACACTGATTACTTTTGATTTTTTCTACATTGTCTTCTTTTTCCAATGAGCTGAACAATGGGGGGATGGGGTGGGAGACTTGAGAAGAGGGCCTGTATATAATGGTTTCCTTGAAAAATAGGTGTTCAGGGGACGACTTGGTGGTTTTCTCACATCATTCTTCCCTTTTCATTGTTGTTTGCACTTTGTCAGAGGGGGCTGTCACACACGAGCATGCACACAAACATGCCAACATTTGCAGACATGTAATTTTACGCACAACTATGTAGGTATACCTGAGCACACACTCGTCAGGAAAAAAGGGAGTCCAACACTGCCAAGAGCAAGGAAAGGCGAGAACGAGAGTAAGAGCAAGAGAAGTAGAGAGGTCAGCCAAGCGCTGAGATGATAATGAAAGAATAATAATAGTACAGGATAAAATTACTGAGCTTTACCCACAATATCTTCTCTCATTAGTGCCAGCACTAATGTTGCCGTTTATGCTTGTGTTCTACACCAGCTCCCCCTAATTAGGCGTGGGCTTCTAAAAATAAACAGCAAACTAAATAGTGGCGTGACAGTACATGCAAATCTGTTGATGTACAGGAATAATGGTGGCGGGGTAGAGGAGGGGTGGGTGGGGATTAGTGGTGCGCTGCAGACTAAAGTAATTGAGTTGGGTAGTGTTGACACTCAGGCGCAGACAGAGTGCCCATGTTGTGGAACGTGCTGTGTGCGCGTGTGCTACAAGGCTCAGCTGGTGTTTGTTTTGTGTGGCTGGTGTCATGGTAAATGTGTTAGCTCTGGATAAAAGACTGGAGAGGATGCACAGATACTAATCCCTGCATTACTTTGAAAAGAGAGAAGCAGGGTGGAGACTTCCTCCTATGAAACAGTGTGGACAATCTGTTGCAACACCTGAGTGGGACACAGCACGGGCAGAGCTAGGCCACGGGTCTTGGCGCTGCAGAGAAGAGGACTGTCAGGCATCATTCAGATCCAAGACACGACAAAATTGTTGTGTACCTGTAAATCAGATACATAAAAAAAACTTATGCTGATTATTTTAATTCAGAGAGGGGGAGGACCCAGACCCATAAAGACAGTGAAACATTACAGCTAGACCAAACACAGTCACAGTTCTTAGAGTCTTTATTATCTCTACAACTGACTGTACCTTTGTCCTATTCGAAGACCCACTGAGGTGTCATTACAAACCCAATGAAAACTTACAAGTACCACATGGAAAGAAACAGGGCACCTTATTTAAGCGTGAGGGGACGGTGCAAACCACTCAGCCACTGTGCTGCTCTCCTGTGTAATTTTACTGAGATTCATTTACCATAACAAAGACTTTGAACCCTTACAGAACAAAATTCAAATTCAGTAGCTCTCAAATAAAATCCAATATAAATGAAAATGGGGTAGAATGTTGACAGTTTTATGATATGTGGGAGATAAGGTACAAAATACAGTGGCTTAGAGCAATTTTCACAGCAAAGTGCCTGTTTAAGCACGACAGGGGCAAAGTAGGACCAGGCTCATCTTGATAATTCCTTTCTTAGCCTTGTCACTCCAGCTTTATAACTTAAAGGAATTTCTTGATCTCTTGACATTGACTTGGTTATGTTTTCTTTCCCTGGCACTTATCATATATTTGTCACCTTCACTGAAATGTTATTTTTTCTACCATAGAATACTCTCACAAACAATGCATCGACTTATGCGGGGTATAGTTGTTTGTGTTAAGAAGGTGAATCAATAACATACCAGTGCTGCTGACAACAAGGTAACGCTGTGTCTGTGAAAAACTTAATGAAAGAAAAATAAAAGTGTATAATTAAACATAAGTAAGTCTCCCTACCTTCAAAGCAGCCTGGCACGCCAACAATGTATGTAATTAATGACAACTTCAATTAGTGTTTATTTGGTCAAAGTGCTGAACTTAAAAATATGTTAATAGATTTCTGCACATTATTTGCATTAATAACAGTTTGTGTTCTTATTATACTATTAATGTGATATCCACCAAAGTCCAACATTACTAACTAGCAGAGGAACGTTACATCCAACATGACAAATGTCTACAGAGGAAGAGTAAACAACTAAATCTCAAAGTCTCAGGGCATTTTCTTTAAAGAGATACAACACTAACTAGAGTTACAGGGTGCAGAAGAGTCTGTCACTACTTTGCTTCTCTGGTACTTTGCTGTGAAAATAGCTCTAATCCACTGTATTTTCTACCTTATCTGCTGCATATCATGAAGCTGTCAACATCTCAGCCAATTCTCATTTATATTAGATGTTATTTGAGTGCTATTGAGTTTGAATTTGTTCTCTGAGCAATGTCACCAGAGGACACCAAATCTTTGTTATGGTAATTATAGCTCAGTGAAATTATGTAGATGAAACAAATGAATGGACCAAAGTTTCAGCAAGCATTGCACTTGGGGAAATGCTGAATTTTCTAGTTAGTAATCTTAGAGAGGAGAATACAGCTTAATCAGAATTCAAATGATAGCAAAGAATGATGACAAAAGAATCAAAATGACTAAAGATGGTTGTGAACTTCCTTCCAGGGAAATCTGTGGCAACCCAAACAAAGATTAAGGGTAAAAAAAAAAACACTGAGATTTGTAAAATCAGGAACAACCATGATCTTTCTTTAGCCTTTCTCCTTTTTTACAACTCCTGCATAGGTCAATAAGTAGTTGAAACTTTAAATGGGTAAACTCTACTTTGTGGATACCACTGGTATTACTCATTGCTCTGTACAAAAGCAGCAACACCATTGTGTTGTGCATAAAGAGAGAAGTGCGGTGACTAATATCTGCCTTGAATGCAGTCCATTGGGCCTCACTTCCAGCCAAGCTCTGTCCATTATTGTAGCTCTGAGTCACAAACCTCCAGATCTGAGGCTGTCAGCAAGAGCACCCTCCTGACAGGAAGGTGTTCAAATACACAAGGTAAGTAGGCATACATACAGTACATGTACCCACATCCACGCACACACACACACACATATTTTCTATCTCTTACACCATCACACACATGTACACAGTCTCTCTGCCTCTCTCTCACACACACAAGCACGCAACTTCACTTCCCCAGGAATCTGTTCTTTTTATAGAGCGGCTGTGTGTTGGCATGGGCGGCGGTATGGCCGTACTGTTTCACCCAGCTCAGACTGGATCTCAGATCAATATCCTGTCCCCTGCCAGCCGGCTAGTTCAGGCCGGACAGACTGCTTCTGAAAACCTGTCCTTGTGGTTTCACGTCTGCCATCTCTCACAACAGAAAAAAAATGTGATTGTTATTTACTTAGCTGTGATAGATGCCACACAATATTCTTACACGTATTGTTTAATAATAATAATTTATTATTGGTTGTTTATGAAATTGATCTTGGTTTGCATGCTTACATTATGTATTTGTTGCAGATATGAAACTACTAAGTGTAGTTCTCTTGTGCACATGTGCAAACATACACAGATCCAGACACAAACTGCAGTGTGCTTATTCAGCTAGTTATATTATCCGGTTTAGTTCTTGATTGTTTTTGTATGGTTCTGCTTTGGTGGTGTTATC
Source organism: Ctenopoma multispine (assembly GCA_034779795.1). Taxonomy (NCBI): domain Eukaryota; kingdom Metazoa; phylum Chordata; class Actinopteri; order Anabantiformes; family Anabantidae; genus Ctenopoma; species Ctenopoma multispine. The sequence continues at coordinate 19,866,271 of JAUYWH010000018.1, read as the reverse complement.
ATCATCATTTATCTTACGGATACAGTAAATGTCTGGTTAATTGTAGGCTCTATGGCAGCCCTAAATTAATTCTCAGATATCACATTGCTGACTTTGTATATTTTAAAAGCCACATTTGCCCTGGTTTGTGATTGTGTGTAAAAATAACGACCTTATGAGAACCAGGACTTGTGATCGTGTCAAATAAAAAAAGAGTGCAAATGTCACAGTGACCACAATAACCATTGCCTGCAAAGGGAACTGTATATCAGTTTTCTGTGAGAATTGCTTTATGCTCTTGAGGTGTACTCCATAACATTTCCACAGGTAACTTGTATTACTGTTCTAGGAGCACTCACCTGGCAGAATAGAATAAAATGTCTCAATTAATATGTCTGGGCTGCCATAAATTGACATATATAATTTTAAATAATTTTAATTGTTTTTAAAGAATCCATTTCAAATAATACTTCAATTTAAAAATAGCAGCACGTGTAAACTAAAATGTAATTATGATATGATATGATCTTCCAGCAAAAAACAAAACAAAACATTTGGGTATCTGGTAGGGTATTAAAACACAGCTTATGAACTGGTTACTCCCTGTAAGACAATGCACCAACTCCCTTTGCTACATCTGTTTTTAACTAAGACTTATTAATATGAACAAGATGGTCATTTAACATTGTATTTAATTTCTTTAAGATAAGAGGTAAGAGAACACTTTAATGATCCCCAAGGGGGAAATTCATTTGTTACAGCAACATCAGGAGATTATCAGTAACGCAATAGAGCATGATACAAAGAATAGAACTATGTGAGTGATACAGCAACAAGACAGTAACAACATGTACTAAAAAAAGGTAAATATGATATTAACAGAAGTGTCCAAATTTAGTTATTAATAATAAAATAGTATAATTAATACTACAGAGCTGAGATTAAATATATATAGTATTTACACTGAGACACATTAATATACACATACAGTAATGTGCACATTATTCTTGAGATGGTGAACAGATCCTGTACAGTCTTATGGCAGTAGGCACAAAAGACCGCCTAACACATTCTGTCTAGCTTTTTTGTGGAATCTGTGGCTGAGCTGAGCTTCCCATCTGCCACAGTTCATCACAGAGCGGATGAGACAGATTGTCCAGTATGGCACTGAGCTTATCCACCATCCTCCTTTCTGCCACGGCCTCCAGACTCTCCAGTTCCAGTCCAACTACAGACTTTGTCTTTTTGATCAGCTTGTTCAGTCTGCTGCCCTCACAAACTTTTATGCCACCTCCCCAGCACACAACTGCAAAGAACATAGTACTTGTAACTATAGACTGAACATCTTCAGTAGCTTGTTACACACATATAAAGCACGCAGCTTCCTGAGAAAGAACAGTCTACTCTGCCCTTTTTTGTATAAGCCATCTGTATTATTTGACCAGTCCAGTTTGTTGTTGATGTGTAAGATATTTGTATCCACAATCTCTATTATCTCTCCCAGGACGGTGAGGGGGACTGGGATCTTCCTGCTTCTCCTGAAGTCCTCCACCTGTTCTTCTCCACTGGTTTTATTGATATTGAGCTTTAGGCAGTTGTTGTTGCACCACTCAACAAAGCTTTCTATTAGCTATTTGTACTCCCCATCGTTATCATTATTAATGCAGCCAACGGTGGAGGAGTCAACAAAGAACTTTTGAAGATGGCAGGTTCCTGAGTTAAAGCGGAAGTCTGAGGTATAGAGTGTAAAAAGGCCAGAGCCAGTACAGTCCCTTGAGGTACACCGGTGCTGCTCATTACCACCTCAGATACACAGCCCTCTGAGTGAACAAACTGTGGCTGCCCAGTGAGATAGTCTGTGATCCACTCCACAGTATTGGTATGAACCTGCATTTTCCTCAGCTTTGCCACAAGCAGGTGAGTTTGGACGGTGTTGAAGGCACTCGAGAAGTCAAAGAACACGACTCTAACAGTGCTGCCCTGCTTTTCCAGGTGGGATTATGCCCTGTGCGTTAGGAAAATAATGGCATCATCTGCCTCAGTGTGTGCCTGACATGCAAACTGAAGGGGGTCCATTAGGGACAGCACCTGGGACCTCAGACGTTGCAGAACAAGCCTCTTAAATGTCTTCATGACATGTGATGTTAGTGCTACAGGCCTAAAGTCATTAAGAGTACTGGGATGACTTCTGGAATGACTTGACTAATTTTAATTAATTTAACTAAAAATCAAGATGCAAGGTGAAGGTAAACAGGATTTTGGGAGATTTTGCTAAAGTTTTCCAGTTAAATTGATCTTCATTATAATAACCAATTTGAGACAAATGATTGGTCATAGACCTCACTACCCAACATCAGGTTTTCTAATTAAACCCAGCAAACAACGCTTTGGTATAAAGCCTTTAGCTTGATTGCACAAAACATCCCTAAGCATACCTATTTATTGTTAACACATTTAACGTTTGCATCAAATACAAGTATGTGGGTTGGGGATATTGTGCAGCTAAGCTGAGCTGAGCTGCAGTGATCTCTATGGCTAGTTGGGCCCCATCACCACCCTGTCAGCCCCAGACAGCACTTCATGATCAAGGTGACTTATGGGGGAGTGTCCAGCACTATGACATTGCCGTCAGGATCTCATTCCCTGACAGATTACAGTGCTGGACAAGCAGCCACTTGCAGCAGTGTGGCTGTGATGGCTCTAATAATTGAAGTGCTCAAAGGTGGATGGTTTGGACAGATGAAACCCCAGTCAATGGATCAATAGAGTAATCGTGAGCTCTAGGTGCTACAGCTAAATGGGCCAGGTGGACTGGGCCTGAACAGAAGCAAACATTGAAAGGTCACACTGCCTTTTGTGTCCATAATCTGTTCGTTTTGTTTTAAATCTCTTTTTCACGCACCCATATTTGCTATTATGGGAGTGAACAAGCCACATGTGCCCCAGGCTATGTATATGATGTGCAGAAACTGACAGCATAAAAAATATACCTTTACAAACGGCATGACAGCCAATATCTTCTAGGCAGTATGTGGCATTTATAGGAGTATCGGTCGGGTTTAGCCTTTGGGTTCTGCTATTATTGTTTTATCTCCCCCTGTCCAATTTCACTGATATAACCATCTATTTGTCCATCTTCTTCTGGGAAAATAGACAAACACACTGTTCAACATTCATTGTGTGGGTACAAACAGAATTCATAATCGTCATTCACATTGCTCACAAGTCAACTGCTATGACTTTATCAGCAGGAAAACACGGAGAAGGTTTGCTCATGGACTTAATTGAATAGAAAGGCTGAGCCCCGGCGTCATGCTCGCAAAGTCATTTTCATATCGCTCAAATGCCAGCAGCCGATGAGGTGACAGGCTGGTCTGGCCACCTGTCAAACCTCTCAGTGACAAGTGCCACCAAAGAAAACAACCCACACCAACTTTTAAACAAACTTCAGCAAATTCTCCATATTAACCTTCTATAAAAGTACACCTTTTTTCTTGATGGCACTGAGGAAGTGTTACAAAGGTTTTTAGTCAGATGTAGAACAGCAACAACTGCACCTATAGTAACTCAAATGGTGCAGAATGGAGAGTTTGGGACAAATGCACAATGTAAATTTAACTTTACAAACATGTCATTCAATTACTATGACATTCAGGCAACATGGCACACAGAAAGATGAGAAATACTGGCTGTGGAGTTGAACATAGGGACAGTGGCTGAAAGGATCTGTATAGATGAGAACAGCAAAGACAGAGAAGAATTATAATCTATGAAGCTCTCGCAAGAATGAGATGATCAGTCACCAGTAGTAGATACTAGTAGAACAAACTAAGCCCTAGCACACAATGCTGCACACTAAAACTGAGTGTGAAGTTCACAACACTGTGTACGAGAAGGAGATTTGTCCTGTCTTTTCAAGTTTCGAAGGATAAAGGATTACATTTAACCATTTACATTTACCTAATGCTTTTAGCCAGGGCCACCTATTCGAATAAGCTTTAATTGTTATACCATCACCATGACAAGCAACCAATAACAAGTACAGTATGTGCAACACTCAGAACCACAGTGGCAAGAACCCTAAGATGACAATGTAATGGAGTTGTACTAGGAAATGAAATAAAGAAGTAGAGTAAGAAGAAACTGACAGGGTCAGATTAAGATAAATGCCAGATACTGGAGGTCAAAGTTGTGGTCCACTCTACAAGAAGAAAAAGCCTAGAGTCTATATAAAGACGAGAACAAGAAGGAGTTAAAGAAAGAGCGTAATAAAGAGTTACCGTATCCTCTGTAGATGGGGAACAATACAAATGAAAAGAAAGAGAGACAATCCAGGGAGGGGGTAAAAAGTTAAAGCAGAAACAGGGAAATAGTGAGAAAGAGAAACAGCCAATTAGCAGGAACCCTCTGGAGCCCCCCACCCCTGCATCCCCCCTCCATCTTTACCCCCATCCTTGGTATGGGGTAGGGGGGTGGGCTAATGCTGTGCGGGCCTTAAAAAGCAAGGAGTTGCTATGGCAACCGCCTGGCATGCTCTGTCTCCAGGGAAACGGAAATGTCACAGCTTAAGAGGTCTCACAGAAAACAAGTGAGGAAGAGAGAAGCCAAGAGAAAGGCGGAAAAAAGACACAGGTAAGTGTGAGGAAATGCAGTGACAGGATTGATCCATTACTCCTTATCTTTGTACCAAGGCTGTCACATTATCTATAGAGTTTCTCTACAATCAAATTATTCATCTGGCACTGCTCTCTAATCCTCCCATTCCCTTTTAACTTAGTTTGCAACCTGAACAGATGACAATATAGATGGTAATTTAGTGACGATCCCTTAGTATGAAACTGAAACCTAAGTTGACTGCACCTGTGCGCAATACTGTCCATTTCCAGGCCTTTGAGGGCTAATCAACCTTCATTTATTTAATCAAATATTTACTGTCATAAGCAGCCGAGGAGCCTGAGGGTGTTGTGGGAAAGCTAAAGTCTGCATTGGCAGCATGTGGCGAGGGTGAATGTGACCGGTGTTTGTTGTTGAGCTAGGAGCTGACCCTTCAAATCACACATTAGCCAGGGCCGACTAGCTGAAAGCCCATTAACCTGAATGGCCGCTGATTGCTCCACCATTAACACAGTCTGACTTCTCTCCTCCAGGGCTCTACCCACTTATACAGGTGCTTTAACACCCCTCAAGGTCCTGGCTTAATCAGGGTAAACAAATGTTGTTTCTTTGTCATTGCAGTGCCACTTTATTTGATGTATGTCACATATTAGAGCTTTCCCAGTTTTCTCCTCAAATCTTTTTTTTTTTTGTTCAAGTTTATTTTCTAATTGTGCCCATCTGGCGTAATTGACCTTTTGTGTGTAGCCTGACTCAAAAAATATTGTTTCATTGGAGTGGAAAGTCACAGAAGAAAAATAAAAGGTGTGTGTATAGATCTGTGGTAGTTGTGTGGGTTCGTGGTAGCGAGAGGACAGTGGGTTCTCGGGGAAGGGAGATGGCCAGCTAAATGGAGCATTTCTCCAGCATGCTGCTGCGTGCCTGAGAGTGTGGCCTGGCTATGCCTAATTTATTTCCTCTTTTGTCGTTGTTGTCTCCATTCCTCGGTTGATTAAACCAACCTCATGCAGCTATGCTCAACAAATAGCCTAATTGAGTACGACCTTGGCAAATGATATATCAGCCCTATCCTATCCAAAAACACCACCTGCACCAGACGCCCATCTCCCCAGCCTATCACTCTGTGCGCCGTCGCACCAAGCACAACAAACATAAACAGGGGATTCGCCTCCTAAGCCAAAGTCATTTCTTGCACGACCTTTCCCACAAATCACTACGATGACACGGGACTGGATGGATCACTGAAATGGGACACATTTGTATCACTTAGACCTTTCATCAGATGCAAGCAGATACTCATCTATTATTCCCCTTTCCATTTGCAACTTTTACCCCACAGCCTGCACATGGAAAGCAAAATAAGTGAACAAAACATTCCTATTTCTGCTCCATGCAGCAGCTGCACCAAGCTTAAGCATTACAGAATTCTCATTAAATTTCCATCTCGTTTCTGTGTTTAGATGGGAGCTGGAATGAGGGAAAGAGTGGGGGTTTAGGGGGGCTGGTAGTTTGTGTTCAAAGGGGTCTGCTGTAGAAGATCTGATGGCTCTTTCAGTGAAGTCTCTGGTGGGATCTCTCACAGGATACAGATGCCTGCTCCAAGATGGCTTCATACCTAATGAGTCTGAGCTCCAGCAGGGCTGCACACAAAGCAGCGCTGCCCTCGATTCTCTGTTTGTTTGCCACCACCAGCCCCACCCTCGCTGTCTCGCTCGCTCGCTCACTCAGCACTGAGCGATGTGCCTGCCCACAGCTAGTGTGTGACACTGATGTGTTTCTCAGGAGGGATGCGTATCCTGCAGGTAAACACCTGGAGGCTGAAAAATCACCCACCAAAAACAGGCGACAGGGGCTGCGCTCTAGCCAGGGACTGTTAACGAAGTGACACTCATGCCTTTGCTTGTCTTCGTGTCTGCTTCTGTCTCAGCACTGAGGCACTGGACCACAGGCCCAGGTTCTGTGTGGTGGGGGACGATGAGGGAATCTACCTTGGAGCAGTTATACATACAATTTTTTATTTATTTATCTATTTTACAAAATAGGGAATCTGCAATCACGAACCACCATAACAATATGTGTTAGAAATTTACAGGTTAACACTTGCTTCAATATGTTACTTATTTTAGAAGTAAGGTGTATACAGAAAGTAAAGAAATGCTAACTCTGACTCACTGATAAACTCCCACCAGTTACCTTTCAGAAGAGACCAAGATCATGATGGCTCAATAATAGCAACCATTTTATTTTCTGCTTGTTAAGGGATTTGTGTCAAAAACAACATAAACCACACTCATGGAACGTTTCAGGACAGACTTGACACACATAGAGCATCTATCTGTGTTAGTACATGTACTGTATGTATACAGGGTTTGTCTGAGAGACCGTGCCACGGTGACCTCTACTAAATACCTTCAGAGCCATACTGCATCTGGCCTGGAGGTTTGATAGGAACGTGTTGATAAATGTAGGTCACACTGCTGATATTCAGCCTGAGAGAATGACAGAGAGGTTACTGCTGCCGGGAGAGGAAATGGACAGATATCTGTTTGTCCAAAATCCTTGGACAGTGGATGAGAAAGTAGAGGAGAGATTGGGGAGGAACAGGAGAAACGAGCGCATTCTGGTCCACTTTTGCTGTTACACAGAGGTTGGTCACTGTTTTCAACCCATCAGAGCTCTGCATTGCTGATAATGTCAGCATCCACAGGCATCCACACAATCAAATGGAAAAATCACACTGGGGGGTCATGCATACTGTAGCTCATTAAAATTTCACTTTAGAGCTCTTTGACGAGCCTCGAGCTCAGAGGGTGTGTGAGAATAAGTCCCTCAAGGCCACTCACATAAGACAAACTGCAGGGGGTGTCTATGTTCTTTGCCATCCAGGGGATTAATGCATTCTGCACTAAAGGACCCATACAGTCCACAGCCCTCATGCCATTATAAGCCTGCCTGGGATGAGCCGTCATCATATAGATGGTGGCTGTCCCAAGGCACAATGACTTTAATCAAAGCCTGTGAAGAGCCAACAGTCACTGGGGACAAGTTGCACTGGGAGTTGAGTTATAAGAATGAAGAAGCCATGCAATCGCAACTCCTCCCAGATGTGGAACAACGATTAAACAGTGAAGAAGTGGCAAAGATGGATGGAGCGAAAAGGACGTGTCTATATGGCTCGCCCCATCTTTACCTCAGAGAGCTGTCATGATAGGCGGCATGGCCGGTTTATTTATTGGAAGCTTTCATTCATAGGCTGAATGACTGGGAGCATTTGAACAGACCTGAATTTCTGCCCCTTGGCATGCCTTCACTCCCTTTTAAAGCAGCCTTCCTTCATAACCATCAATCAACTGATAATTTCATAAGTGCCCCACATCATTGACAGTCCAAACCAGCAGGGCCGCACCAGCACAAGACCCTAATAATGTATTCCTTTCACTTCCCGTGGTTAACAATTTACATATGGCCAATATCACAAGACTTCATTAAATAAATAATCTGGGATCACATCTCTCCTCAGATGTTTGTAAATCCAATTATTGCTTTATCAAATTGGATTTTACTGTTTTTATTTTTATTTTTTCTGGGTGTGGTGCCTAGCAGTAGGATGATGAAATTGGTGCAGTTTAATATCAGTGCTGCTGATAAATGTGTTTGGTTTCATCACTACAGCTGTAGACAGTCCAAAGGGCAGGCACAGTGCTCTGGAGCATGGGCCACTGCTGGGACGACTTGTGCGTTAATCATATTACAGCGTAGCTCCAAGGTGTGCAGAGGACATTTGCGCACAAGGAAATGTGTGTAGGACAAAACTGAGGAAATGCAGCATCTCAAGCCACTGCAGGGATTCTAACTTATAGTGCTGCACAGACACAATTGTGTTTACTGTTTAAAGATGCAGAGAGATTATAACTTTCTACGGGGAGCGTAATTAGCCATGAAGCATCAAATACAGAACAAAGAACACAAACATGAAACTGCCTCTGATGCATATCCTTGAACTCTCAACAAGGAAATGGCATCTTTACAAAATAAAAAAGATCCCACATCTTTGTCTCTCATGTCCTCTGATCTCTTCTCTTTACTACTATCTACATGTTCTCAAAATATAAACAAAGGAAACAGAAATCGGATGATTCTCCACAGAGCCAGTCTGATAAAATAGTTCTTCCTTGAAAGTAGGGATAGAGTGGCAGTCTCCAGAGTATCTGTGTCCACTCTGAATGATACTCCAGCTTCCATGTTCTCTGAGGGGGATGCACTGTTGATGAAGTACAGGAAAGGAAAAGGAAAAAATATGAAAATTAAAAACCCTGTTCCCCCTTCGTCTCTTCTCTCATCTTTGATGCTGCTGTGGTACAAACCTGAATTTTCTCTTTCTCTTTGTAGCACCACACAAATGAAAACATGTGAGGAGAAGCAGAGGAAAATGAAGCCCCCTTAGGTGTAAAGAGAGGGTAGAGAGTGAACAGGGGAGCACTGGGGCTGTTTTCATACAAACAGATAAGCCAGAGAGAGGATGTGGAACATACTGCTAATGCGCTGCCTACAGTTCAACCTTGCCGTAATACTTCCCAAATTGTTCATGTGCATGCATGCCCACTGAACTCTTGCACACACACACACACCCACACACACACACACACACACACACACACACACACACACACACACACACATGCAGGAGAGTGCATGTATGCAATACTTTAGCAGTACCTATAGTGACCCAGTGTGACCTGCATGGAAACCTGTACTTCAGATAGAGCTTAAATAAAGCTTATCACTGAATGTGGTGGATAAGAGGACACATGGTGCAGGCTAATTGGGTAGAAATGTTAACTGTTCATTTGTACTACAGTAGGTTTTGTCCCTTGACTGCAGAAAATGTGCAGTCTATGAAACATAATTATCTAAAAACAAGAGTAGAATTAAATAATTCAGCAGAGAATAAAATGATCCACTAATGTTTAAAATTTTTGCATGTATTTGTTGTTGATTATTGTACCGTTAACTCCAAAAACAGGATTAATGTAGATAGCAGCTTAATGACCACAAATCAGGGGAGACTCACTGCATCACCCTGGAAGGTCAATAGGCTAGTCAGACCAAGCCATAGCAGAAACAGCATCAACTGGTTAAACCACTAAAAGAGCAGGAAAAGAGTATGACTGTAAGAATAACAATAATAACAGTAAACTTTCTCACCCTTCTACACTGCATTGCTATGGACATCAACGTATCAAAATATCATGAAATCTTGTTGACTGTTGATGAAGCAATACAGAAATACAGAAGTTAACTAAAAGGACTTTTCTTACGCAAAATATACACAACAACTACAAAATAATGAATTATGCGTTGAAGCTGACATGCATAAGTACAGTAAAGACTTGTTGAAACTGTCTTGTTGAACTTGTGAACAGAGTGTGGCCCACAAATCCTTTCAATCCCAGGCCTCCTCCTACATGAGCTCCTCTTTCCAGACATCAATACAACTCAGGGGCCATTTATAAACAGGGGCTTACAATCTTATCTGTGTCCTCTGCTGTACTTGTCTCCAGTCCACCATCATCTATTTGTTTATCCCAATGAAAATAAAGAGGGAAATAAAAACACACCTTTTTTATATTTTTTTTCTTCGTTCAAGTGCTTTCCAGCTGACTAAAATTCATATTTATGCTAATATGCAGCACCTCTTTCCGCCTCTGCCTCACATGGGAGATGGGAGCCTGGCTAGAATTAATGACATTGCATTGGCGGTAATGTTTGCCGCGTTTCATTAGCCGGTATATCTTTAATTTCCAATAAACACAGTAATTAGAGGAGGTATCCGCGGAGACAGGTCCTGGCAGGCTGCTGCCGTGGTAACAGCTGTAACCAAATCTGCACAGAGGTAACAGCAGTCAAGGAGGACTTTCAGCTTAACCGAATCCTGCCTCGCAATGGGAAGGGCCTCAATTCAATTATATGAAAATGAAGCCCACCACAGATATCGTATAAGCCTGGCCCTTCACGGAAAAGCGAGAGGAACGAGGAAAACATTTGCAAGAGCAACTGCAGACAAAAACTGATGCATCAAATACGTTCATATATCACAACAGGATTTTTTTTTTCACTTACATAGAAATCAAACAGCAACATACTGTAAACATAGACTTTCATTTCACCTTTTTTTTCTTTAAATCTCAGTTCAAAGAAGAATCTCCCTTTGCTTCATCTTTCAAAAGCATACTCTTTCAAAGAGCACTTAAGAGGGAGGAGAAAACATTCAGAGAATGTTCCAAAAATCAGCCCCTCGCATATTACGCAGTCTCTTCCTCAGTGTGAGCACAAAGGGCAGGCGGATGGATTAATCCTACACATTATAGTCAAAGGACTAGTGAGACTCATGTACAGAGAGGCAATTTACCATCCTGACCTTTCAATCTTTAAAACGTTCCACATATCCTTCCCCTTCCCCTACACACATGCTTCTGAATGCTCTCCTCCAATGCAATCTTCTGAGGATTTCTTCATCTCACCATGACTTGATGAACAGAGTGAGATAAAAACAGAGGAAGAAAGAACATAGGAAAGAGTAAAGGGAGGGACCAGACAGAAGAGAGATATAATGATAGAGACAAAGAAGTGACAATTTATCCCAGAGAAAGGATATGAGCCAGGTAACCAAGCAGCTGCGCTGCAAAGCAGAGAGGAGCCGTAATAGAAGCTGACATTGCCTGCATTCCCTGTTCTGACCTCCCAGTCACAGTGTCCTGTTTATTTAGAGACAAACAAATAGTGAAACACAAAGAGCTAATAGGCTGTGCTAGGTACTCAAACTCAGTCAACCCAGCAGAAGGCAAGGGTGCTGAACACAACCTGAATGGTACTGATCTCACAAGGTCTTAGTCGTGTTACCTTATTATCTGGATAATAAACACATAACAATGTTTGGGCTTTTATGCAACAACTCCGAACAACTTTTTAAAACATGTATTTCTATTAGAATGCTGAAAATACTTGAAATACTTCTCTATATATTTCTCACCAATATGCTTATCTGCACTTTACACGTTGTCTTTGTTGTTTTTATTTGCAGTGTTTGGCACGCACATGTCAGTTCTTGTGCCATTGTTATTCTTTATTCCTCACATCCTGTCCCTCACCCTATTCAGCTCCTCCTACAAGAGCTGTATGCGTCACCAGTATACCAAGCTCAGACAGAGACTATAGAAAGGTCACAGCTCACTGGGAGTTCCTTGCAGACATCATCTCCCACTGCCTTCCATAGGATCAGGTTTTACTTCCACAGCCTGTGGGGCCCAGAGCAGCCTTTCTTCCCAGTAGTCTGCCATAAGCCCTAAGCCTGGTCTGGTCTCCCAGCATGTGTGATCCATAATGTCAGAAGTCTCCATATCCCCCGTAATCACCAATTCAACTTTTTGACTCTGTGCTGGGCTGTGATTAGCGACAGTGGCTTACATTAGCAATCCTGTTCAGACTTTGCACAGGAGAACAATAACAGTTGACATCTCCATCTGCTGCCATGAATAACTGCCACTGCCTTCCTTCACTCACCTCACTGAGAGATTCACAAGTAAGGGAAGAAGAGCTCCCTCGCACCCTAAGTCTGAAAGCAGGGGGCTCAAGCTGTGTCTCTTCACCCTCCCATCTCAGTTGATCTTTGGGAGAGCATATGGCCTGAGAGTCGGGAAAGTGCAGTGCCCCGGCAGGCTGGATTAGGGATGGAGTAACAGGCTGCGAGGGAGTGGTGATGGGCACTTTGGCTGGAGCACGCCATAATCTACAGAGCAAAGCAGAGCACAGATGCTGGGCCAGGCAGGGAGGCTCACTCCTCGTTAAGGGTCCATTACAGAAAAGTCCTCGTTAAAGAAACACCACTGTGAGGAGAGGCCGTCCAATAGATGAGCAGGAACAGAAAGGAGAAGATATAATTAAATAATTAATCAATGGACCCAACATGTTCAGCGTGATCATGTCTACATTTCTCTTATTAAAGATACAGCAATCTCAAATGTGAGAAACATTTTTTTTTCTGTTGCAAACTCTTCTACATCCATAAATTGCTTTCGATATATATATATATATATTTTTTTTTTTGTTTGACTAAATTCCCCCTACATTTTCAGTCAGTGCCTTCTAACAGGCTTGTTTGAGAAAACGCTTTTGGTAGCAAAGCAAGGAAATGTGTCGACATAAGGGAGAGAAAGAAGCCCAAGGAATTCTGCTCAATTGAGCGCTGGGGAGGATGTTAACATGGGGCTCTGGCACCTCTGCCAAAATGAGTTAGCCTGACTTGATGTTTCAGTGTTGATTAAGAGACAGGGATGGGAATAGGTTTCAGCTCTGTTTAGAAAAGGAGCAGCAGGTGCAGGCTGGGACAAGCCAAAGTGATGATGGTGTTGACTACTGTCAGTCTGTACACTGCAGAAAATGTCATCCCCAAACTGTGATTCACTGCCGCACAATCACCATATCATCGGGAGCAAAATGCTGAGAAATTCTTCACCCTGCTTTTTGTACAAGACTTTATGTTTGGCTGTTGAGCAATATGTACTGTTGCTAGTTGATGATCAAAGATGGTTTAATCATCTCTATGTGTAAATGTTTTTTTCAAATAACTAAAGAATAATTTCCCTCTTCACTGCTCTTCAGATCAGTTTGCAGGAAATGTAAATAAGTTACATTTCCAACAATATATTTTTAAATCAACACCATTTTATGATAGGAACTGCTCTGGAAACGTCTATTGTATATAGATACAGACATTCAATCATCATTACTAGACTATAGGACAACTGCGGTTACGTCGAGTAAACAGCGTGCTTCCACATGAACTCATTATTAAGTTATGTCTGTAAATAAATGAAATAACTCTACAGAATATTTTAAAACTTTCCTGAAGTATATACTGTCTGCGCAGAAAGAAAGTTTGACTTTGATTCCAGTGTCATAATGGAATATGATAATGGCGATCAGTCTGTTTTTAACAGAATAACAATTATTGAATCGATGAAAGCGCTTGCACTCGAAGTTCTGTAACCCGGTTGACTCATCTTAAAGACAAAATTTTGCATTTAACAATCATATGCAATCCAGTACTATTTCATATAGACATTTTCTGCATTGTGGAAGCTGTAAGGTATTCTCTAGAGAAGCACGTAGGCCGAACTAATGTAAGAAAGTTTTTTTCTCTCCCTCTTTTTCACTGTAACAACCTCCCTGAGCATTTCATAGCTGCATATGCTGCTGCTTAAAGCACCGCTGAGATTTATGCCGTTGTCAGCTCACAAGGGTGCAATCAGGAATAAAGATCCCATAAACCCCTCTGATGTGTCCACAGGTACAGCAGTACTAGGTTTATTGCTGATGGTGGATAAAAACCACGTAACTGTAGGTTTGGTATTTTTTCTTTTTCTTATTTCAACTGAAGACTTACTTATTGTTTGAGAGAGTTTCATTACCCATTAACTTTTGAATTGATTAAACCCCATGTCATAGTTTTACACATACTTTAACATCAACAAGAAAACAAGTTTATCTTTTCCGTTCTTCATCCAGCAAGCCATAAACATTGCAGAATGCCAGAGAAAGAAGAAATTAGGATGGGAAAACATGCACATCACACCAAAGCTTTGGGGCCCTCTTTTTTAATCTTAAATAATGCTGATTTCCTCTGGGTTCATTAGTTTGCCAAGAGTGCTGATCTGCGTGTATGTGTGTCAGCATATGTATGTGTATACAAAATGTGTGTATGTGTTTAGATTGTTTGTCCACTCGTGAATTCAAGCCAGGTTGGCATCTGCTGCATTGTGAGTGCTAGTAGTGTGAGTAACACATGGACCTCGCAGATTATCATGGTGTTCTGTATGTGTGTGTTTGTGTGTGTGTGTGTGTGTGCCCACCTTGCTATCTCTAAACGGGTTACATAAGTAAGTGCAAACCCTTCAGGAGACTCCCTAGATCAGCATTCAGCTGGCACAGTGCTCCCACTCCTAGTTTTGCCTTTCAACTCCATCAAACAACAATTCATTTATCTCTTCCTTCAACTGACAAAACTGTTTTATTTTCTTCATTTTAATTGATTTACTTGTTTTCCAGATTAACTGGGGTGACAAACAGGGCTTAGTCGATACAAGGCCACACTGTTGCTGAGACAATTCATTTTTTCATTCTGCATTTTCACGGTGAGGTTGTCTGTTGTTACGGCAGTTGTGATAGTATCTGCTGGTCAAAATTGTACAGTCAAAGAAAAGAAAAAAAAGAGAAAATATCTGTAACTGTCCATACGCCTGTGCAGTTTGGTGACTGATGGGAAAAGTATTTGTGTGAAGGCAGAGGTATGAGCGGTGTCTCAGTCCTGCCTGTATGAGATTGCAGAGTAGTAATCAAAGAGGTGGCACAGTGTCATAGTCATCCCCAGGCAGTTTCTTTCCCTCCTTGGGACAGACAAGACCAATTGGGCAAAGCTTGGAAGTCCTGGGCTGAGCTGATGTTGCGCTGCAAACACTCCATCCAAACTCCCCTCTGGGCTTCTCAAGGGCCGTCTATCCCACTCTATCGCATCACTGTAGCGACAGCTCTCCCTCGCTTCCTCATCAATCCCCTGGCCGGTCGCAGCTTCGCAATCTCACTGCCAGCTCCTCAGCCAGTCAACAGCTGCCCAACAACGCCAGGCCTGACAATCGCTTACCCTGCCGCCTTCAAGTCTGTCAGCCCTGGACCTGTCAAATTACTGTCAGCGTAAACAGTCAGTGAGGGAGTGAAGGGAAGAAAGAAAAGAGGAAAGGGTGAAAGTGGATGGGAAAGGAGTGGAGAGAGCAGGGTGGGGCATGTTCAGTGGGATGAGATGGGGAGTCACACAAACACACACACACACACACACACACACACACACACAGCTCTGACATATATATCATTCTCGCTCCATCTTCTTCTGATGCTGGCACTCGCTCACTCCCATCAATGTCCCCCTCCCCTCTCTTTTCCCCATCTTTCTTTCAGGTAATTCCCTCGGTCACATCAGTCCTACTCATCTCTCTGTGCTTTTCCTCCCCACATTCCTCCCTCTGCCCCTGTGCCACACATGTTCCATCTCTATCTCCCGAGTCTCAAAGCACCAGCTCAACATCACTTTGATTCAAAAAAAGGAGAAAAAAAAGAAGGAAAAAGTAATGGGCAGAAAAATGAAATGACTTTGTGGGCCCTCACGTAAAAGCGTGGCTCGCTCTTCGAGACAGGCAATATTCCCTCAATTATTGCCACTCACAGAACCCTCTTTGCCAGTGGATGAAGTTTTAATTCCAGGCATCCAATAAAATGGATGCCCTAGATATAATGTGGAAATACCTCTTCAGTGTTTCCACATTTGCATGACAGAACATGAGTGTTGTATGCATGCGCTGCACATATGAGTGGGTATGTTCTCATGTAATACAAGTGAGTAGGAGGTGAAGCTTTATATTGATCTGACACTATCCATGGCCTCCCAGCTGTGAACTACCAGCATGTTTTATTCTTCACTGGAGTCTATTAATTCTCAATCATTTACATATTCAGCAGGCTTATGCATGTTCAGACCACATAAATGAGCCTATATGTCAATAATTCCTCAATTATTCATGCAAATACTTTCTAGATAATGTTTTATCTATAGATAAGAAATGTTCATAAACCACATTCATTTTAACCCATTGCACTAAAAATAAAGTCAGTTTTCTACTTCCTGTTTGAAAGACCACCCATCCTCTCATCATATTTGCTGTGAGATATTGCCTAATTACACTTATTAGTTAGCAGCTAACAGTTATTGATGCTATGATTGTGGCCTAGTACTGGTAGGTGCAGTTTTCCCCTTCTGGAGCAGAACTATGGACATGACATAACACCTGACAGCAGCCATTTAATTGTGTGATAGCATTCAAAACAGCTCACATACCCAAATTTACACTTGTCTGCTGTCTACTGCACGTAAACACTATATTCAGTCGAATTCCCTAAAATATAATTTTAGTTTTATTTTACTTCAATTTCTATTTCTATTTTCATTATAATATGTGTTATCATGCTGGCTGTCTCATGCATGAAGCAACATAGGTCCCAGACAGATTTAAGACTTAGAATTGGCAAGTTTACTTCTGAACAGGTAGGACTGAACACTGAGCTTTAGCTGAAATAGGCTACTATCATGGCTACTAGTACAGATGGTTATTTTAAGTAATGAAAATTTGAAGGTTTACCAGGATAGATTTCAGGATAGCAGCCTCAGCTTTGCTTACTTATAAACCGCCATGCATCAAGTTAACACTGACAGTATAATAAGCAAATGTTTACATTAGCTGAGCAACTTAACATACAGGGCATGACTTGTCAATCGTTCACTCATCTCACATTTGCTCGTGTATGTTCAGCGTACTCTACCTGCAACTCGCATGAGCTTCAGATTTGTAGGGAGGAGAGTTAGAGGGAGAATGTTGTGTCCAGCATTTTGAATTTGGACTTCAGTACTTAACTTTTAAGTGCTCGGAGTTAGTCCCATGTATTGTTCCTTTAAGTTCTACTTCCAGCTCAACTTAGTAGTAGTTTAATTTTCAGTTCTCCTTTTTGTACAACTTGTACTCTTGTAGTTATATGTTCTAGTACCAGGCTTAGTTCTAGTATTATTGTAGCTGTAATTCTCGATTGAAGATTTTACTTTGTACTTACTTACTTTTACTAATTTTACAGAAGTTAAAGCTTTAGTTGTAGTTACAATATCTCTAGCTCAGAAATACTGTATAACCTATACTACAGTGGGTACATTTTGAGTTATCGCATAACATATTTTTAGCTCTACGTTCTTGTAGTAGATTTACTTCTGTACATACACTACAGATATACACATATACTGTATACTATAGATTATTCAGTGACAACTGGATTTGTTTTAGTTCCTTGAATACGTTTTGGCCTTCTCAATTCTGACTGACTGGTAGGAGTAGAAGGTTTATAAACCCTGTGGAGTCCTCAAGTTGTTAGTACTGGTCACCTGTGGGTTGTCGTTCCCCATGGCTTCCATTTATGTCACCGCCTGAACCAACCATGACCTGGATGACTGAGAATCTTCACAGACATATACTGTAGATATACTATTTCCAGTTCTAACTCTAGTTCTAACTAAAACTCTCTTTACTCTATTGGAATGCCTTCGACTTTGTGTTGAGATGCTGAAGTCATTTGCTATAGCGACTAACCTCGGGCACTCAGATTTCTGATTGGTCAAGGGAGGGGAGTGGCCCCGCTGTGCATAGATGAGTGCTCAGATAATTGGTTGAGAGAATTGGGAGTCTTCAGCGGTCACTCTAACAGAAATGGGTCTAGCCAGCTGAGCTCCTGGCTCCTTAAGTGCCATTTTAACACAGTCATTCCCCCAACTTTTAATTGCAATCAGACATTGAGGGCATAGACGTGGCCCTGGCTTTCTATCGTACACTGTTACGCATGTTCCATATGCACATTCAGGAAAACATGTCAGATATATACAGACGGTCCTTAGAAGAAATGCACCCTCACATTGATGACACAACAGGAATCTTTCAGATCCACACTGCTGACACACTAGAGGGAATAAACATGGCAAAGGATTTATCTTTGTCTCTGACTTGGAGAGAGAGAGCAGGAAAGGGAGAGCCTTTGTCTTGGGTGTAGCTGTGTGGCTATGGGGATCAATAGGTTTAACCAGCAGGGGCTTGGGTCTGTGGAGCAGGAAGAGACACAGGCAGGAGGTTAGGGGTGGACAGAATTGCCTGGAAATGCTTTATCACTACCAGCAAGGCACTGTCTCCCAGGGGTGCAAAATGCTTAGGGGCTTGATAGGCTATGGTGAGTGCATGAACTGCGCGTGACAAATATTAAGTTATCATCCAAGGTGTTTTACTTGCATGCTGATATTTCCTGATTCAACCTGGCATCTTTGAAAGACTTCAGGAAAGCCCACTGCTATTATTTTTATTTTGTTCTCCCTTACCCAACCATGTTCAGATGAAGCTATCACAGAGAAATGAATCTGAACTGTCTGGTGGAGGAGCAGAAAGAACAGGAGGAGAAGCAAGGAGAGGAGAGGAGAGGAGAGGAGAGGAGAGGAGAGGAGAGGAGAGGAGAGGAGAGGAGAGGAGAGGAAAAGGGAAACCAGATGAATATTGTAATATTTATAATATTCTTCTATGCTTGGCAAAAAGTGAAGAAAAGGAATTTGAGTCAAGGTGACATAGAGAGAAAGGTGGATTAGACATCTACACAGGAGAGGAGAAAAGGGGAAAAGCCAGGAGAGTATTCGAAGCGATAAGAGGCTGGTGCAACATGCTGAACCGTAACACTTTATTGCCCAGGGCCCACTGATGACATCACCCAGTTTAGGGCAAAGAGGTGCCGATGGGTACATATGCACTATTACTAAAGGAGTAGGGACAAATAGTACATTGTATGACAACAGATTCACTGAGGCCTTCAGATCTCAGCACTGTGCATATTGTTTTTATTAATTCCAAATGAAACCTAAAGAAGCCAAAGGGATTTTGGTCTTTGAGTTGTTGAAGTTGAACATCTTACTCCTCCAAACAAACGACGCTGTCATAGTTTGTTTTTAATCAGATTTGGATTTCATTGTCGGTTGATAAAATATGCAAACTTGCATTATTATGAGTAATAAGAGCAGCGGAACGTACTGATCAGCACTCCACATCTCGAACAGCAAAAGATGCCAACTGTGTCTGTACAGTAGATGCAAATGAGCATGCATTGTTATTTATTGATTTAGAGGACACAGTCTGAAGTGGGTGTTGCTGTCTTTCCATGTGCTTTTTACCTTTCACCTGAATCAGACTAGTTCTGTATTGTGATCCCAGCGCTTTAATTAAAATGCTCTCCTCAGCTCAATATTGAATGGATTAGTTGAGGTTTAAGCACAGACTGTGAAATTTAATTTGATGATATTTGCAGCTATAACAAATGAACAGGTAAACAGCTACAGACCTTTCATATCATCCTTTCCATTTCCAAGTGGTATTTGGGTTGTTACCTTAAGAGTGTTCATTGTCTATGTGTATTGTTGTGTTTTGTGTACAACACTGGGACGCCATATTGTTGCTGTTGTTTCTGCATGTACTGTGGAAAGGGGCTTGTGATACCTAGAGATTAAAATTATTCTAATGTGTATTCAATCAACCACAACCTAATCATTTCACCACATTATATTTTCTTTTAATGTGCTTCCGAACCTGTTGCATTTATTTATAAAATTTCAAATCAAGCGAATACGGTTAATGCATATTGTAGTTATTCTGAGAAAAATAAGTTTTATCACAAATATTATTATAAAAACACCCAATATAGAGTTGGGATATGGAAACAGTAGCTTTCATCCAATTTGCTGTCTGTGTAATTTTTGTTTACATGGTAATAGTTAATGTGTGCAGAGGTATTTGGAATGGAGATATGAAAGTGCATGAAACCGCACACCCTGAACAAAACAAATGGGATTTGTTTAACTATAAGACTCTAAGAACATAAACTGCCTTCCAAATCAGTCTCTGCTGTGCTGCAAACACCTACACAGCTGACAAATCAACAAGTGCAACTCACCAAGTGTCTGAGCTGTCAAACCTGCCTTAAAACAACAGGAGCCTCAAACACTGACATGTATGACTTAAACAGTTTGCACTCTGCTCTAATTTTCCTATTTAACTCTGTGGGTAAAATGAGAGAACAGAATCAACTGCCAAGTGTTGTTCTGCCTGTCTTAAAAATGGCACAGGAAACAAAACTAGATTCACAGATGTGTGAAAAATGTTTTTTTTTTTAAATATGCATGAGCATAATGATTTTAAAATGGTTTAAAGATCTGGATCCATCCAAACAAATTTGGCAACATGCTGTGCATTGAGGGGGTGTCATTGTACAGCTGTTCCAACTCAGGGATAATCCAACAAGTTCTAGCATCACAAAACTGCACACTGTCCATGAATATAAACTGTATGTTCCTGCTCACACACACAAGCTCTAAATGTAAAAGACTGCATGTATTGGGGTTTTAATCATTTGACCATAAACAGCATGTCAGTCAGTGATTTAGTATGTCTTTTTAAGAAATACATCAGTTGACAAATGAAACTCCCAGAGTACTGCGCAGGGGCAAAGTAAATGCTAAATGAAAGAACACTTCCAAAATAAGTATATCCTGTTATGAAACAAAATATAATTCACACAGTGTGCTTCATAGTCCATAAACATATCTAATCTCTTTTATCATACCATTTACTATTAGTATTGTATATGAACTGAAACCTATACATAAGGACTAAGCTCATACACTAATAAGACATACATTTCATCAGCTAATTAATCTGTGGCACAAAGAAATAAAATGATAAGACCTTTCTTGTGCTTGAATTGTTGAAGCCAAAGTGAATCTAAGTAACCCTGGAGTAAGGCAGAGTTGAGACCTGGGCAGCGTAGAAGGCTACGGAAGGTTTTAGTTCCATTACGGGGGCTAAGACGAGGCTCAGGCCATTTCACTTCTGGATTCAAAGCACGCTTCTGAATTGTCAGCTCTGGGAGAATGCCATAACAGTGAATGAAGGTAGTTTTCCGAGTGTGTGTGTGTGTGAGATGAGGTGGGATAAGGTGTGTTGTAGGGAGAGAAAGGAGTGTATACGGTATAAAAAATATTTGCAGATGGATGTTGAAACAACCATACATCCTTGTTAAACCCCCTGTCTCCCAGGGGCCAGAACAGTCCCCTTATCTCCCACACACAAAGAAATACCAACACACTGTCCACAACATACACATCATTGTTAAACTTTTAAACATTTTTGCTCTGGAAATGAAGAATTAAAGAACACTCAAAGACAAATAGGACCCATACAGCACACAAAGTGTATATGGGTATGAAACTAAAATGTGTCCAAGTGTCAAATACTAAAGATTTAATAACTGAATAATAGTAATTTTACTAGTTCTGTGCCATGTTTTATTCAGAAAATGTCTTACACAGATGCTTTGTGTTAAAACTAAATTTGTCAAACAAGAGTTTGCGGTAACACTAACACACTAAGGTGCAATGTTGATTTGAACTAATGCTTATGATGACATGCTAACATGCTCAAAGTGACAATGGTAACATTCTGTTTTGAAGATATAATGCTTAATACATTTGCCATTTTAGTTTAGTGTGCTCACTGACGTGGTGGCGTAAATACAAGCACACAACACATACATAGCTAAGATGGATGAGAATGTCCTTAGTTTTAGAATTTAGAATTTAGTCAGAAATCAGCAAACTGAAATTTTAACGTGATAAACCATGGATAGCTATCCATCCATAAGACATTTAACTGAAAGCCAAAAGTTTTGTGTCAATCCATCTTATTGTTGTTGAGCTATTTCGGTTTGGATCAACATAGCTGATCAACCAAATGGTTAAAAACTTGTTGAAAAAAACAAACACGAATCTCAGTATGAATTGTCAAAAAAACAACCAGACATTCCGTTAAATCCAGTAAATAAATATGCTAGTTGATGCACTCACCTGTGTAGACAGGCATGTTAAGTATTTTTCCATGTACAGTACATAAACGTGCAGTACATAAACACAAATACAAATGCTTGTAAATCGTGTGTTTTCCCATTCAGATATCCCCTCAAGAACACCAATCACAATATCTTGCAACAAAGACAAATTAAATGACTTTGACACCAACTGCCACCCACTCGCAAGCCACCACCACCCACCAACCATCCCACAGCAGCCACTGGCGAAATCCACCCCCTGCAACCCCAGAAGCCTACTGATTCATGTACTTTCCCATGTTGTCAACCCCCCCACACAACACACACACACACACACACCTCTGCCATCCACCCACAGTACAAGCCACTTGCCCTGCAGAGAGCTGGCAGAACTACAGTGAAGCAAACAAAGAAACAAATGGCTGTTCCAGACAGCTCACGCTTGCATCTGCATTCATTACCCCTCATTTTTGTGACGCACACAAATCTTCTCATGGAGCAGCCCGTCATAAGCAGCACTTATGACGGGCTTCACTGTGCCATAACACCGGCCTTCAGGGCTCACGGTATCCACGGTTGAGACAGTCAGAGGTCAGTAATGAATATACATGTGTGGTCTGCAGTGGAGATGATACTGAGAGAAATAGAGCGAGGGAGGAAGATGAATATTGAGTTAACGTGCTGAGCAGGGTAGGGCTGGATTCCCAGTTCCCTAGTCACAATGTCCTCTGCTGTTAGTCTCTGTCTGGCTTGTGAACATAAATATTTACATGGCTGTCATGGTCAAGATTTATAGGGTATTCTCTGCTCTTTCCTTAAGAGAAATGTAAAATGCTCTACTCCTCTACTCTTTTCTTTTACAGAGGTAGGTTTCCTTTTGCACAATGGCAATGAAATTCTTGTTTGCTCTGGGATGACTATGCAGCCCCGTTGTCTCTGTAGTGTATACTGAGTGCATGGGGTGTGAATATTGTCTCATTATATTGACAGTTCTCATCCTTGCCAGTTTCAATAACCAACATTCAGCAAAATAAGTGCTGTAATATAAACAGTTTGGATATTTCCAACCGGTGAGAGAGAGGCAACAGAAGCAATAAAGCACAAACAATATACTTATTGTCTTTCTTTGTAATACTGGATGCAATAACAATACTGCAGGCTAACGTGTCTGATGTGTATTTCTGTGTGGCCGCGGCGTGTGTGTCCAGACAAACTATAAATGTTTAACCATTACTGGAATATTCTCAATTGAAGCAGCTCCAATGCAAACACCTTTCTCCCTCTTTCTCGACTTTTCTTCTTTCTGATTCCATCCTAATTTGCCAATGCCAAATCTATTTTGTCATGTAACTCCTCTGATAGGTTGGCATGTAATTAACTCCTTGGCATGCTCTTTGGGTTGTCATTTGCATGGTAATAAATCCCTGCTTCCTTTTGTAGGTGAGGGAAGCATACATGACTGTGTGCTTAGCTTCGGCAAACATCCCCGTCTACCCCTTATCAAGTCCCCCGATTCCAACCTGTTTGGACCGAGAGGAGTAATCGTGATTTCCAGGTGGCAAACCATTTTGATTAAACATTGCGTTTAGTTTTTATGAATGCATTTAAAGAAGAGCTGCAGCAAATGAAGCTTTCGGACAACTGGCTGCTATTAATCTGCTGCTGCAATTGGAGCCTTGTATTTATCTGTAGCCTTTTTTCATCCATTACAGGGTCATCTCCTTTTGTCCACTTTATCATTTGTGAGGCTCATCTTCTCTTGGAGATCCCTGGCCCCCCCTCAACTATTGCTTATATACAGTTTTTCAGCACAAAACCAGAAAGAAGAAACCAAACTGGAGCGTGTTTAAGTATGTGTATATTTGTGTCCCTGAGTGCACATAAAGTACACCAAAGAGATGAGACATTTGGGACAAGGGTGTGCGTGAGCGGGTGTGAGGTGATTATATGTGTGTGTTTTGAGAGATGGATGAATGGAGTAAAGATTGCACTCATCTGTCGTGGTACAGTGCTCCCATCAGGTCTAATGAGTGTGCCGGGGTGACCTCAGTCTCGTAGGTTCACAGGCCTGATTAAACATCATCTCAGAGTCGGCTCAGGGGAAGCCGGGCAGACCAGCGCTGGCTCCCCTTCTCTCCCCCTTCTTTGCTCCCCTCCATCGTCCTAATGGCTTCTTCTGATCTAACCCCATTTATCTCTATCACCCCCTGCACACACACACACATATATACATACGCATGCACACGTCCTCATGCCTTTGCTTCACTCTACTAGTGATAGTCTTTTTGTTTGACTGTCATCTGTCGTTATTGATATTTGTTCTCTTAGCTCATGTGTGCGTTTTTGTTCGACAGTTATGTTTCCTTCTGACAGTCAAAAATAAATAAGTATGTGCTACTTACGAGTTTCCGAAATCCAAGCATCACATCTTCTTCTAATACCATCTTTCTATGTTTATTCAGAGCTAGTAAGCCATAATGAGGCTGAGGTTGAGGGATGATGATTAACTGCAACAGGATCCAGGAACTGGCGTAACTCATGATAAGACAGCTTTCTGTGGAGACTTTGATATATTTGGCTGTAAGGTGCAGAATATCGGCTGTTCCTCTGAGCTGGAGGTCATGTGGGGTCACGAGTCGGAGACATGCAGTTAAGACGCAGCCAGCCAGTGCGTTTTAATCTTTCTCTCTTCCCTTTGATCTCAGTAACTTCAGTCGAAGCTCGCTCAAATCATCACCAAGACATTTTAAAGGGTTGCAATTAGGACCAAATAGCCCGCCATTTATCAAGCTCCTTTCATGTCCACCATTTTATTTTATGAAAGCAATCGATTGTCTCTGTGGCATAGAGACGCAGCCCAACCTCTGCTTGTGCTCCTAGGTGAAAGCAATGAGCGCAGTCAGGCTATTGCTCCAGCAGTGAGTGAGAGAGATAGAGGGTGATTTGGCTGGCTGGAACACCATGACCGACACTTCTTTCACATTTACACCAGAGTAATCAGACAGCCCAGTCTGGTAAAAATATAGCAGCTAGTCAAAATGCCAGGGGCGCCGGGCATCTGTGTTTGCATTCAGGGTGGGGCTCGACAGTTTGAAGGGAGATTGAAAAATAGAGGGAGGAAAATAGACAGAGGTCAAAAGAAGGAGAGAAAGAGATGGAAAAAGAAGTAGCAGTAAGGGAGCAAACAAAGCGAGCAAGTGCTACAGTTGTGTGATGTTTATTTACACTTATGTGTTATTTACATCACCGCTCCAGAGGAGTGCTCAGCTTCTCTTTGCAGACAGACGGTAAGGGAAAGACATGTGGCCGACGCAGACTTAGACAAAGAGGAAGGCAAGCTGCACGCATGCAGTACACACACTTTCGCACACAGCGACGTAAAGACGACTGGGATTTGTTCATCACAACGGAGGCCTGTTCAGAAAATGATGTACAAAATGAGCTCTGTTTATCAATATTTAAATCCTCAAACTGTGAAATGAAAGATATTTAATGCATAAAATATACACACGTTCTTTGGTACGTATTTGGTCTGCAGTGGGGTTTTTTTTTCCATGGCAAGTATTAAAGCAGTCTTAACATGCATATTTATTAGCAGCCTATATTAACACAAATAAGCAAATTATCTTATATTCACATAGTGGATACACACACCGAGACACACAGAAGCACAGCGGAGCTCCAGCAGCGCAGGGCAGGAGAGGAGGCTGCAGGGCCCTGACCACATAATCATCTCCTAGAGAGTGATCATCAAGGCCTCCAACATCACTGCACAAATACACCAACCCCGGACCCCCTGGCATGAGGGTAGGAAGGAGGGGTGAAGACAAAGAGTGTTTACAGGGAAGAAGGAGGGAGAGAGAAAATAAAAAGACAAGGGAAAGGCGAGGGAGAGAAAGGGAATTAAAAAGTGGATAGCAGAAAGAGAGAGGGAAAATGGAGTCTGTGTGTATGGGGGGTAAAATGAGAGGTGCACAGAAAATTAGGAGACAGGATGAGAAACTACAAAGCTTGGAGATATAGAAAGAATGGCTAAAAAGACAGAGAGAGAAAAAGTATAATTTATAGATGGATGGATAGATGTTGGACTGGAAAAGAAAAAGGTGGAGAAAAATAGGAGGATAGAGAGATATTTTGGTCTATTTTGATGGGTTAGATATATCGGGGAGGGAGGAAATTGGGAAGGGAGAGAAGCAGCAGGAGGAGGTGGTAGAGCAAGATGGGGGTCCATTTACAGGAGAGAAGAAGGGAAACAGAAAAAAGTGAGAGAGAGAGACAAATAATAAATAGAAGGAAAGGAAAGAATTAGAGGTGAAAATTGGGCTGTGGAGGAAAGAAAAGAAAACGGGATGAGAGAAAAAGCGAAAAAACAAAAAGCGAGAGAGTGTCTGTTTTCCACGCATGAATGTACAGCAGCGTTGCCCTGGAAACCCCAGCCACTTGGATTATGAGCTGATTAGTTGTCCTCCTCCTTGAAGCGGGGGGGGGGGGGGGGGGGGGGGGGGGGGGGGGGGGGGGGGGGGGGGGGGGGGGGGGGGGGGGGGGGGGG
>JAUYWH010000018.1:19824848-19839569 GCA_034779795.1 Ctenopoma multispine | reverse complement strand
CCCCGCCCCCCCCCCCCCCCCCCCCTCGGCTGGGCTGTCTCTACTCAACAGGGTGGGTGCATGTTACCTGAGACATGGTCTGATGAACAATCGCACACGCTCACCACACACAGTCTTCATTCAGACACATACATACAATAAACTCACTATTTACTCTTGGTTGCCCATTGTACTGACTCCAAGCCAATACCTTTCAATGTCAACATCTCAATCTTTCACTCCCTGCTGGACTCTGCCTCTCTCTCTCTATCTCTGTCTCTCTGTGTGTGACGTGGGAGGGTGCTAATCTTGGCCCTTATCTTCGCCTGCAGGTCTGCTCACATTCCCTTCTCCACAAGCATCTTATCTGCCATCACTGTCAATCAGAGCAGATCAGGCTACCTACAGCTGAGTCCGCTCGACCTCCTCTTCTCCTCTTGCCCCCTCTGAGTAGCCTCCCTACGTGTCCATTACTAACATTAACACCATGCAACCCTCAGTCGGCAGAAACGTCCACACACAAACAAGTAAGCACACGTGGATATTTAACAACCACTATTAGAAGCATCAGCACTGGCATCTTTTGTGCAAGTCTGACTCATTCTTTTGACGTCTAGTCTCACACGACAACAGGACCTTCCTCCTTTGTTAGAGTCTGATTACCATATTTGACCACTAAACTAAACATATCTGTTCTTGTACCTGCTCACCAAGGGTGAAATTTAATTTAGGTTAAAGTTCTCCTCAGGGGAAAGGAGCCAAAGCACAGCAGTAATTCAGTTATAAGTACTCCAGTAAAAGAGCATAGATACACTTTTGCAGTTGCTGTTTACAGTACAAATGCTACAGGTTTGATAGTGAACATATGTTTGCTTTTATTGTCACTTTTGTACAAATATAAAAAACAATACTTTTAAGTTGGGCCATACAAGTAATATATGTATTTTAGACTTGTCTGGGCTGCTGTGAACTACAGTCACCTAGGGACCCAGCAACTCACCCAATCTTTTATCACTGCTGTGTAGTCATTCACAACATTGCAACATAGTTTTGATTCAAATACTTGGAACGTGTGGATGAACACACACACTCCAGCCCTCCAATCATGCAGGGCCAGTGACCTCCCACCTGTGGTCACGCTGGGAAACCCACCCATCAAAACACTGTGCGCACAGCCCTCATTCACAAACCCACCCACTAATCAGAAGCAATAATCCAAACTGCCGGCATTTATGCTTCACAAGCCTCGCTATGAGGGCAGCCGCACTGCAGGTACAACAAAAGGAGAAAAAAATAAAATAGCACAAATCCCTTTTGGGCAGGTTTAATATTTTTAGACGAGGACACTTTTATGTGGGGGCAGGTGTGCCTTGGTTCCCTAATGCTGAAGTAATTGTAGATAATGGAGTTTTTAGGACAGCTGCTGATGTGGGTTTAAGTAGGATTTGGGTAGAGATTTATGGTGGAGGGAAAATGGGCGGGCGGGCAGAAAAGTTGGAGAGGTGCAAGCATTTGGGAGTGAAGAAGGAGGTGCAAAAGGAGACGTAGGAGAGGCAAGTCTGCCTCAGCTTATCCCAGCAAAAGTGAGAAACAGGAGGAAAGGGGAAAGGTGAAATAAAAAAAAATGTATATGGCTCAATCTTCTTCCACAAAAAGCTCTGGGATTGAGAGAGTAAAAAAAATTTACTCATCCATAGTTTAGTGTGAAATGAGAGACTGTCTGGCCCAGTGCTTCTCGAGAAAAGGGGGTTATAGAGGGCACAAGCTGGATGACTAATTGGGGAAGAAACGAAATGAGGCTTGACTCAATCTACACCCTTGAATCAACTCTGCCCTACAGTACGCATCAAATGGGCTCCCTAAGTGGTGCTTTTCCATTGATTATATCCGTTCAATGTTACGCTCCAACTCCTTGTTGGAGATATTTGACAGAAAAAAACGAGAGGGGGATGTAAAAAGGGGCAGAAATACCAGTCAATGCGTAGTAGGGGCAAACCAGAAAAGTAGGAGCAGGAGCAGTGAGTGAATAATATCATATAAGCAGATAGCCATGAAAGCTATTTGAGAGGAAGAGAGAGAGAGAGGACAGTGTGTGTAAAAAGTGCGTTTGGCTCGCCGTAAATGCAGTGGTGCATGGCACTTTGCCTGGCATGGCACTGACACTTTATGAGGTGTGGAGGGGCCATCTCCCTCGCCTCTCTGCCAGTTTTAATGATACAGTTTAAATGGAAAAGCTGGAGCTTCAGTCGACACCAAGGACTCCACTCCCCCTGGTCCGCGCATACACACAAAAACCTAGGCAGGCACGCATAAATATGTCCTCACAAGCACACAAACAAGTTTACCTGTGCACACACTCTGGTGTGATCTCTGGAAATTGTAACTTATTTTTACCAATCGACAAATGCCATATTTTATCTGTATGAAAAGTGTGAGTGTGCAGTACTGTATCGGGTTTATACTTAAAAAAAAAAGCAATATCTGTCTAATAATATAAAAAAGAAAACAGTGACAATGGCAAATTTGTTCATAGTAGAAAAAATATAATAAAATAATGATCATCATATACTGAACAAAACAACTTTTTTTATTTTTTCACTTACAACACATTACAGTAGATTTCTTTTTCACACTTTCCAACACTAACACATACGTATGTGCACGTACACATGCTATACAGATGGACATAGGCCTGGGGTATAGCCTTGAATGAGACTGGGGAGTGACAGCTATGAAGCCAGGAGGTGAAACTGAGTGTCACTGCTGTGAAGCCTCCTCAGATCTGCCCTGTGTGCCTGGCCAATGTACAGACAGAAGAAAAGGTTTCTCCCCACACCCCTCACCTATCACTGTAACCTCTCAGAGGAGAACATACCACAGTAGTGCATTATTGATCTGACAATGTTGTGTGTGTGTGTGTGTGTCTGTGCGTGTCTGCACGCTTACATGTCTGAATGTGTCTGGATGAGATATGTGCTCACCAGCCTTGTGTACAAGTGACTGAGCCGTGCGAACTTTGGTGATGTGTGTAGCATTGTTTGTGTGACTGTGGTGTGTGTGTATGATAGGGAGTCAGCTATGAGAGCAATGCATTAATAAGGAAGAGGTGAGGTGTTAGCCTTGGTGCTATTTCTGACACCTCACTGTCAGAGACTTCCTCTGCGGTGGCGGGCATGACTGAATGGAAACTAACAGGGGCCTGTGCACCCTCATTCCACCTTTCACTTGTCTGTATCACTATCTCTCATTTTCCTTCTGTCTCGATATGTACCTGTCTATAATGAGAAAATGTTCTGTGAGGGGTCATTATTTACAGTTACAATTGTACTTACAGTTTATAGTGTATAGTATAGTATAGCCAAAATGCAATATATTTCCTACAAAATATGAATGTAGCACTGGACATTTCTTCTTGCTTATATGATTCACTTGTTAATAATATACTTCATTTCTTATTTAGTTTCACTAAAGAAGAAAATTTGGATAATACTACTGTACTTCAGTTTTTCAAGTTTGTCTTAAAACAACACTCACCAGCTAATGTGTTCATTGAAACACATTTTGCTTTCTATAATTATTGGTCATTAGGAGATGCCTTCACGAAGTGAAGAGATGGAGGAAACAATCGAGAGCCAAAAATTCCCTCCCTGATTTTCATCAGACAGCCGTACCTTTGCTGAACTTTGGGGGAGAAATGGTAACACTAGGAGAAAATTCATACAAAAAAAGGTTGTGAAATTGAACAAAAATACAAACGTGTTACCTGATTCGTTATTGATTACTGTACATGAAACATGAGCATTCTGTTTAAACAAAAGACCGAAATATAAAGCTAATATAACTTTCGATACAAACAGGGTCCTATGCTAGAGGACAGGTTCACAATTTTAAGTGTGTCTTGTGGGTAGTAATAAAAAAAGCAAATGTTGGCTCCAACTTTGGAAGATACTTACTCAATGTGACAAACTGAGTGGTTGAAGCCTTATATTCCCTTGAGAACAACTATTTATTTTGCAGCTGACTGTTGCTTTAAGACAGACTTGAAAATTTGTGAACCTGTCCTTTAATGTTGCCTCATGCATTTTAGCATCAGTTAATTACTGATGATTGATTATGCTAAAAATACTGACAGCTTCCAACTGGCCCCGGTGCTGGATTTTGAGTCTCACTGGCTGATTCATTTACTTTACTGCCCAAAGGGCTTTATGGCACAAAGACGTACAAGCTCCAGCTATTCCAGTGCAAACAAAGAAACAAAAAAGCACAAGTTATCATAAGAAATGTGGCCTTTACGGTGAGAAACACTGGTTTAAGATATTTGCAACAGAGAGCATTGCTACTATCACATGTCAGCTTTATGTGTTGATTACGGTAACAAATGACACATATAGTAGATACTGTACGTGTAAAAATTCTGCACATTGCTGCTTAGTCCCAAAACAAAGAAGAAAAACTCTCACAACACTCACACACAAGCACACAAACACAGATAGTATAGTATATAGACTGACTCATAGGAGCCGAGAAACAGCAGTTATTCCCTGTGCAATAAAACAGGCAGACTAACTAATGGAACCACCCACACACCAAACATACTTTTTATCACACAGCACCTTCACAAACACACACTCACACACACTGACTCACACACACTCTTTTTGTCCCAGCCCACTCATTGCTCGTTAGCTGCTACATCGGGTGGTTGTTTTCTGCGTTGCTACCGTGACACAGTCTGGCTGCTGCTCTGCTGAGAACCGCAGCGCCGAAAATACTCCACTTAACAAACTCTTCTGATTACAGTTTGACTTTCTCTCTGTCTCCTTCTCTCCCTCCTGTCTTTAATCAGCATGTAAACAAGTGCAAGGTCATTTTCTTTCTTAAACGAAATGTGGGGAGATAAGAGGAGCGTGGTGTAGTTAATCCTTTGGACACGCTGATGGAGGAGTTTGTCCTGGTGATGCTCGAGTGTTAATTATGCAAGAATGCATCTCCTCTCGCGTTCCCTCCTCCTCTGTCTCGCTCGTGATGACTCATCAGTTTATCTCTTTTCCTCTTTTGCTCTTTTCCTTGTTCTCTGGCTCCTTCTTTGCTGCCCCCTCCCAAAAATGTCAGACATCCAATTACATATTTTTAAGACCTAAAATATGTCCCCATCCTCTGCCTATGTGTGTGTGTGTGTGTGTGGTTTCAAAGGTTTACACTTGTCCTCGTGTGATTAACCACAGTGTTTGATAACTCAGGCTGCCAGAGAGATTTTGCTGAACTCAGCAACATCACGGTTTCTTTACCCCTGGTTTTGTCTTTGAACAAATATGTGCAGATTGCCTGGACGTCTTCTGTGATTGCCACAATGAGATGTGAATTGCAGTGAAAGGCTACTAACTTACCTGACAGGAAGGCGGTGAGAGAGACAGCAGTAGAAACGGTGAAAGGAAAGAAAGCAACAAAAAAAAATTGTTAAGGCTTAAAAATAGTTCAGTCTGAGTAAATGGCAGTTTTCAGTTAGTACAAACTCATTTTAGGGTGTCAGCTCCTGTTGCTATTGAAACATCACATTGTCTACAACTAGATTGAGACGTCTTTTGAATATAACAGAACTTTAGAGGCAGATTTATACCTTGATCTTCCCAAAAGGAATGGGATGGAAGTTAATTACCCTAATCCACAGCTATTTTTTTTTTTATCATTTTGAGGTAAAACTCCAGACACACAAATATTCATTTTTGGTTTGTTTTTGATTTTTCTTTCCAGTTGTTACTGCCAAGCAGCCTGATCTTGATGCAACAGAAACTTTGATGTTTAATTGGTTTAGGAAATGTCATATTCCAGCACGCAGCATGCGGAGACAGCGATCCGGAGTAAAGAACTAAAAGCATCGTTCTTCGAGGTATGACAGCGCCTCATTTCCATCTTTCTCCCACTATTTGTCAGTCTTCTTCTCTTCCCCAGTGAAGCAGCAATGTTAACAATGCTGTCCCCACATTTACCAGTTCTGCCTCATTACAGCTAAAGAAGTGGATAAATTAGCGCAGGAGAGCATGCATGGCAGAGTCCGACTCCACCTGTCAGCGAGGGGAGGAGATGGTGAACGTGTGGATGTAGAGGAAGGGTGTGACGGAACTGCTCATACTGCAAGTCATTTTAAAACAGCCCATACAGTAAGGCTGATGCTCATGGGGTGAAAAAGGGTGAAAGGTATGCACATCCAAAAATCCTAATTACAGATACATATGTGGGACAAAAATGGAATCAAAGAGAAAGTCTTCATCAAATAATATTCTGATCCATTTCTTATTTTGTCAAACAAGGATTCACTCTTTTCTATCTATGATTTTTTTAAAGTTCTCACACTTATGATGTGTTTGAACTGTAAATTTGTCCATAAATCTATTGTTTCAATACATTGTCAAGCTGTGTGTGTGTGTGCATGTGTGTGTGTGTGGTGTGTTTTCACCTGAGTAACCTGAGCACCAACCTGTTTTACTGTGTATGTTCAAGATCTAGAGGACAAATGGGTCTGGCTGTTGCCATCCTCTGAACACCAAAACTCCCCTGCCCCACAGCCTTTAAAAAACATTATCTCTCCTTCTCATCTGTCTAGTGCCTCTGGCCGGCCATATTTATAGGCTGGTTAAGGACGCTCTCACAATCAACTATGTTTGTGCCTTGTTCACATTCGCCAGTAAAAAAGCCAGACATTCCACAATGTCCAATGTCCACCTGCCTGCCAGGATTAACATTTTGCTTTCTCCAAGGTTGAAAATCCCATCAGATGGAACAAAATAAATTTTTGTGCAATATTCAGGGCCACCAGCCACATCAGGAGACAATGCAGAGTGCATCCGTCAATTGTGATTCCATTCACTCCCTAATCGGCAGGATGGCCATGCACGGTGTAGGAGAGTAGTAAATGCTTTCATCCCAGGGGGATAAGAAAAACAATGGCCCTTTTTAATTTCTCTTCTAAAACACACAGCAGAAAGAAAATGATACAGACATAATTGATGAAGGGGAGAGGAGGGGGAGCCTTAGCATAGGTCCCACGTGCAGTGCCAATGCGTTTTTTTTTTAGTTGTTTTTTTTTTTTTTTGCTTCATAATGGCAACTGCTCAGGGGCACTGGAGGTTGACAAATCTGGTGGGGAGGACAAATTGATCAGCAACAGAACACAATTTATCCCTTGAATGGGTAAAGGCCTTGTGTGGTCTGAGTGATTAGTTCAAACTGCAGTATGTCTGTCCATGAGTGGACCCACTGGAGACACTGTGACACCGTGACACTGCAACATACACCTACACAACTCTCACCGGGAATACTTTTCTCAATTAATACATTTTAACACATGAGAATAAAGAAAGCGGATTAAGCAAGTCTGTTCAACAGTCACATATCACTGCATACATGTGAATGTGTATATGTTTTTTTGTTTATTTCTATGCATATGTGAGCTCGTGTGAGTTCCCCAGAGAAGTCAGTGAAAAGAAGTCACTCTTCAGTGAACAAAAGTCTGGCTTAATATAGAGTAATATAAATCAACAATCTGTTTGAGAATGTCTTCTCAATTAAACTTTTTTGGTTATGCATTCATACTCGTGTCCTCTCTAAGGTATGTGTGAGTTTAAGAGTAAAAATAACTAGGGAAAAAAATAATGGCTGCTAATTCTCAGAATGCTGTGAGTCACAGACAAAAACATATGGCAGGTCTATGGTGGCCGCATCTGTGGTGTGATGCAGGGATGGACTGTCAAGAGCACGGATGCACTCATCCATGGCAGCATGCTTAGTGCCACATACTACTGGTATTGCACAATCTCCCCCTGACCCATTTTTGTGTTACACACTCTGAAGTCAATTTTCTGCACATTTCATGCAAGGAAGAAGCTGAACAAATATGAGAAACTCAAACATTTTGCTACTCACTTTGGAAGCTGATACCTTCCAGTTTATCCTTTGAAATGTCACAAGAAACAAGGAGAAGTTGGCAACTTTTTACACTGTTGTGCTTTGCTGCTTTGCCATCAATACCCGAGTCAGGTGCTTCTGGTACTCGCTAAGAAACCAAAAAATGTGGATCCCTAAACAGCAACCCCTACATAAATGACAAGTATACGGTTGGAGTGTCATCCCATATTCAACATATTCCACGGAGACAGCGTGGACAAAGAGTCAGGAAGTGAAAGTGGTACTGATGTGATTAGAAAGGCACTGAGGAAGAGTAGGAAGAGAAAGAGAGCACAAGTGCATGAGACACAAAGAGAAGCTGGATCTTTTTTTTTGTAAAAAAATTTTAATTGGCTTTTGTGCTTCAGTAGCACCCAATTAGCATGCTTGTTACATGTGAACCCCAAAAGCTAATTGGCCTGAGAGGAGAAAGCTGCATGGCCCTGAAGGGAGAGACTAGGATTCATTTGAAGATTCAATAGCTCCAATAGCAGCACATCGGGAGGCTATTTGGCAAATAGTTGTAAATAACATTGTGGTGCGGCAATTGTAAATATTATACATTTCCTTCTGTGTTTATTGCCAGATAGTGTTTTAAAAGACAGAAAAAATAATGACTGTAATAAAGTTTATAGGCAGTCAAAGAAGATTACTTAGCCATCAGCGATGTGACCAACAGCTTACCTGATCTACACAAATTGTCTTGTAGGAGGAAAGTGCTAATGGATTGTGCATAATCTGCAGTTTGGCCCATGTGTGTTTGTAAATGTCATAGGAATTAATCATATCTGGAGGTAAATCACTCACAGGCATGACCTAACCTGTCCACATACAGTACCACACTGCCCTACATCGCAGAATATGCTGAATGTGCAAGTAAACACAATAGCACTATGAGCTCACCAAGGGCAAGAGGCTGAATCTCTGATTACATTTACTGTACAAACTGTAGCAGCAGGATCTGATGCACAGGACATCAAGAGCTCATTATGCTCTGTACATGCAATTAATCAAACATTGTAAACAAAGCTTGCTTCAGCCAAAACAGACAGAGCCGAATTCCCTGGTGGCAATTCAAATGCAGTACACACAGCGCAATCACTAGTAAATAACATAATTTGAATTATGGACGATGTAAAAGTCACAGTGAAATCAAGAGATGGTATAACAGTCAAGTCTTTCTGCTGAGACCTCACCTCATAAAGTACAGTACAATCGCTGTCTCACTGTAAAGCCTGTAGTCTCCTTTAATAACATGCACACAGCGTGAACACAAGCAGACATACTGCGCACTTATTGAGATTCTTTGATTGTAATTGTGTGACTATGACATGGGTATGTTCTTTCAACTGTGATTATCTGGACTACTTTTATGAGGAGGTATCTACTACAACAAAAACAAAAGGTGGGACGCTGTGTAAAATGTAAATGGTAAGAGAAAACAATGATTTGTAAATCATTTAAAACCTATGCTTCATTCATTTTCAATTTGATGCCAGCAACATGTTTCAAAACAGACTGGAAAAGATGTGTGGTTGAAAAGCTCGCCACTGAAACAAAGGTAAAAGAAGCAAGTCTCAGAAGTAAGAGTGAGGTCCACCCCTCTGTGAAAAGCTGCATGGGCAAGCTAAACAACTTAAGCATAATGTTTCTTGATGTAAAATTACAATTTAAGGACTGTATGCAATATCATTAAAAGATTGAGAGAATCTGGAGACAAATATGACGACAGGAAATTACACCGTCATTCAAAG
Source organism: Ctenopoma multispine (assembly GCA_034779795.1). Taxonomy (NCBI): domain Eukaryota; kingdom Metazoa; phylum Chordata; class Actinopteri; order Anabantiformes; family Anabantidae; genus Ctenopoma; species Ctenopoma multispine. Next base: position 19,829,895 of record JAUYWH010000018.1, on the reverse strand, counting down.
TAGTAAAAGTTTTTTTATCATTATCTTTATAGTTTATTATATATTATTTTCTGCAGATAGTACTATCATTATATTCATTTATTCACTTTAAACATACTTTAAAACACTGTACTCGCCTTTGATCAAAGTGAATAAGATGATGTCATTTCCTGTCTCTATCACCAAATGTATGTGTTTTCAGGACCAATAAGGAATATTTTTGAATCTGAGTAGTCTATAAGGATTCAGGAAATGCCTTCAGAATTTGTGAGATTGATTGCATTGTATTTCAACTTTGTCCTTCTTTCCTTTCCTCTGAACAACAACAACAACAAAAAGCTTCGGCTAACCCTAATATAGAGCGAAAAGTGGAAAGCTGAGACAAGGGATGTTCTTATCCCGTCTGTTGACTAGTTTTCTTTTGACACATGCCAGGAGCAGAATAAGACACTGACACATACCACAGCCAATTGGTGACCACAGCACATGCATTCACCTTTTACCAGTCCTCCTCAGTTTTGACTGGGCATCTGTAGGCTGCATTTGAAGTATGGCTAAACAAGTAATTGAATTTAAATCACGATTTAAAAGCATCACTGCCCTCTGGTTGTGGCAGTCTTACTAACCAGCTGAGTGAGCGCACCTCCATTCTCCCCAGTCAGCACTGCCCAAGCAAACTGTGTAAATGCCCACCATTAAAAAACAAACAGGAAGTGGGATGATGACGTCAGCCCAATCACTGGGGCGAACTTATATCAGAGAAAAACAGCACTTTGGTAGTATGAGATTTTTTTTTTTCTGTAAATTACTTGTACAAGAGAATACTGCATATTTAAAAGTTTTAATAAATATATGTTGGAATCAGTTAATATCTTTATTTTTCTTGCATTCAAATGCATTCTGTACGCAGCATTGATTGCATTTTAGCAGCAAGAAGCTAATCATTTATTGGATAAACAGACAGACTACAATGTAGTCGAGGGGTCTACAGTTAAAGGCATGTTTGTGCCTCTTTTAATTTAGAGTTTGTGCTGCACACTATTGAGAATATTTAACTGAAGCTTGACTTTACTAAATGTAATTACAAATCAAATTGCAATAACAATATCTGTCAGAAAAATTACAATTAGATATTTTCCCCAAATTGCACAGCACTAATTTGAAGCAATGTTTGCAAACTGCTAGACTGGATTAAAGATTTTGGCTAAGTAACGTCCATCATTTTCAGTGTTCCTGAGCGTTGTCGAAAAGTACAATGACGTTTAGGTCTAAGTGATGATGCTATACAAGGATGTCATTTTCTAATCTGAGCTGAAGGCATAATTCAGCTTTCGCCAAGTTTAAGCTCGTACACATTTGGAAGTAGAGAATACAGAACATGATGGCATTAGGCAGATGTCTTTTAAAGGCAACACCATATTTGTATTTAACCTCACATAACATGACTGTGAAGCTGCTATTGTAAATGAGATTTACCTGCATCAACCTCATTTTTGGGGCATTAAGGATTATTTTGTTCAGTATGTTTTTATTTAAATTTTGCTCTATGCACATTTTTGAGAGGGAAAGAGATTATATTTTTAAATGTCAGATGTCTCACTGGAACACAATTTGGATTTTGAGTTGCCTAAAACTCACACAGTCACAACCAGACGGCACTATCCTGTCTGTAATGCTGTGTGGAGTAGCCACTGAAATGGCAACATTATGCAACCAAGCATTTCAAACCATCAGGCCATGACAATGACAATGAGGCTTGTCTAAAAGTGTAACCTCTCCCAGTCTTTGTGTCTGTCTGTCTCCCACTCTCATTTTCTCTCTCTCTCTTTGTCTCATACATGCATGAACACACACCCAGAGAAAGACAGAACCTCTTTATCAGCCTTCTGTATGCAGGCTGTGCTCATGATTGTAGGACTGACCCCTCGCTGTGAGCTGTGCAGGGGAAATGTTTACCCAAACCCCACAGAACATGCCATTAACCTTTTTCTAGATGGAAGACAAACAGGAATGTCCCTCTATGAGGGCAATAAAGACAGGAGCACCTATCCAAGACCATCATGACAATCATCTCATTAAGAAGCTGCGGGAGGCAGTAACGAGATAGGGAGCCTGGTCTCTCAGGGACTCTTTCCCTGCAGTGTACCAGTGTGCCTAACATTCAGTGAAGTACCTATGATATGCAATGAAGCATAAACAACTGATTAACCCAACAGTTAGGAACAACATACTGTCCCCCACCCTCAACTCCATCAACCACTTCTGCCCTCAGCCTCCCCTAACTGTCCCCCTTTACAAACCTTTTACAAACCTTTGTAAAGGGTTTCCCAATCCCTGCTTGCTTCCTTTCCGACCTCCTGTCTTACTCTAGTTATCTTGTTCTGTCTCTTCATACTGCTCTCCCTCCCTGGAGATTTAGAAGAATATCCTGAGGCTCTGAATAAAGCCCAAACCTAGGAGGGTGTCTTGGTATGTGCTGAAAGGAAAGGAGGGGGTGAAAGGGGCCAGTGAGGGGCCTGGGTGCCAGAGCAGCTTCTCCTTCTTGAGGCCCCGTGGGCGTAATTCAATCACACCATGATAATTCCCCCGATGTGAGAGTCAAATCCCCCTCACACACGTCAAGTACCGATAGACAACACAAACTCATGCTCATCGCAGATTGAGGGTCTCCTCCTGGGTGGGCTTAAGAGCCCACTACTGGGTATATTCTACCTGTGTTGTTTGAAGAGGCCATTATTTTAATTGAAAAAGTTACCCGCCTGCCAAAGGCAAACAATAGAAGACAGGGGAAAATGTGGGTGAGAGAATTAAAACAAAAACACCAGATGGTGATATACATGGTAAAAATGATTGTTTATACTTACTGTTTGATTATATGTGATAATGAGAGTGGGATTCCTCAAGGCAATTAGTGTCTGCAGCAGCCATATTGTGAGAGGACAGGGGAAGGACGGTACGGGATGTTATGAAAGAGTGCTTATCAAATATCTCCGCCGGGGTGATTAGAGCAATAAGACACTGCAAGGTGAGATAGGCCACTCCACACTCTTTTAGTGCTCTATTGGCGCATGTGCACATGTGTGTAGGTGAATTGGTGAGAAAATGTATTTGAGCAAGAAAGAGACTGAGAAAGTGTGAGTGACTCTTTCCATCTGTTTCCATATCAGTGTGTGCCTGAATTTTTGTCTTAATCTATACAGTGTTCCCATGTACCCCATTGTGTGTGCAAGTGCAAGAGTGATATCCTATGTTAATGTAGTTTCCCGTGTCAGGCTGGCTGCCCCGGGGGGCTTTAGCCTATGACAGAGGGCAGATTTGGGGCACTTACCCCTGGCAGAGTCTTCTGTTCATGGAGGGCGCTCTGGGCCTTCAGTGCTGACTCTCTGGCACAGTATGTTAGAAAGGCACATCCTACAGTATCAGGGAGACATAAGAGGCATATTCTTATTCAACCGGACAACAGTTAGATGACTTTCCACCCCATTAGTAATAAAAAGAAGAAGTTGGAAAAATTTTGATTAATAATTTATAGTCCATTTAATGTGTGTTGTGCTTCATAGGTTGCAATCATCTATCCTGTAAATTACATGGCTATGCAACTAAACTGTAAACATGTAAACATAGAATTTTTGACCTATTCTGTTGTGAAACAACATATTTTATGATTAAATTAAACACCACATTTTTTGCAAATAATAAATATAAATGTATTGGTATTCAGCGTGGAACTGGCACGTCATAGACCTGAGTTTGACTCCAGACTCCAGTGCATGTTTAGGTTTAGGCAAGAAAAGCACTTTGGTTAAGGTAAGAGAGACTTTAATAAACATGCTCTGTGTGAAGTGACTGTTAACCTTTTCTCCATTAAGCTAGACCACAGTCTATCTGTACAACGTATAAAACAAATGACTAAATCTGTTCAGGAAGGATGAGTATATTCATGTCATATCAATATGACTAAATAACCATTACTAATCCACTGAAAGTTTGCTTTACTTAAAGTTGTTGTCAGACACAGGAGACAATAATAACTATGTCAATGTATTTAATAAAGCATTTGTCTGAAAGACATAAGGATGTAAAAAACATAATATTTCTAAACTAAATTAACATGTCTACAATTTGAACAGTATGTCACTATAGTAGAAAACCAGTTAATATCTAAATTCTCAGTGTTGTGCACTGTACAACTCACAAAATGGTTGCCAAGCCTACATATAGTCTAAACACTCTAGGAAATGAGACAGACGTTCATGTGGAAAAAGTATGTCTTTCATTGTGCTGATCTGGCTCTGATCTCTCCAGATGCACTCAGTGATGATTTGAGGTTTATCCTTTGCTAGTCGAAAGGGGGAATTTGCAGCTGGGTACACTGACTCCTCAGTCAGGGCTTGTTCCGAGGTGTGGATGGATTTGTGAGATCCCTACACAAGTAGATGGGCAGTTTTTTTTCAAATTCAGGCTAGTCCCATAAACTGTACATCACTGAACAGAAAAAAAACAGTTTAACAGACAGTTCACTGAACATCTGATTAGGGAAGAAAAATACGTGCAATATTTGCATGTGCATGTATTGATGACAGTACTGTGTATTTGCCACAGCTAGCATTGAATCAACATTTATGCAAATTGGCTAAAGGTACATCTGTAAACTAACTATACACATTTGATTGTTGATTTATTTTGATTATTGGTTCACATCTTGGATAGCCTAGCACATCTGCTGTAATTAAGCTAGCAGTATTTTTGCACTGTTACAAATAATTAAAACCTTAACCTCGTACAGGTTGACTATATTTTATATTGTTGTTAAAGTTGTTACCATTAACAAATAAGTATTGTCGGTAGAACTTACCCATTATAATATACTGTATTTACATTCTAAATAACTAAATTGATTATATAGACTATGATTGCAATTTGTGATTATAATATTGTTATTCAATCAATCAATCAATCAATCAATCAATAATTTTTATTTCAAACAAACAAGCATATTTTTGACTTTCATCGTCATTCATACCTTCAAAGTCCATTTCATTTGTTTGAAAAGGAGTAGGCTGAAGTT
>JAUYWH010000018.1:19788928-19804848 GCA_034779795.1 Ctenopoma multispine | reverse complement strand
TATCTATCTATCTATCTATCTATCTATCTATCTATCTATCTATCTATCTATCTATCTATCTATCTATCTATCTTTGTCATGAAATAGTTAACAAAAACATCGTGAGGCAATAATTGAGCTGACCGATTTCTTTTCCCTCTGGTACCAATGCAAATTTGACATTTCAGTGCCTTTTCTGTGAGTTACTTAGTGATTATGTTATCAGTGGTACAGCCTTATCTATCATAAATAGACAACAGGTGGTCACCTTTTTTCAAAAATACCTCACAGTATGATAAGCACGTACATTTGTAGGTGGTAACCCAAGTGGGAAGTGTCACGATGTACCCAACGAACCTTTTGGTCACTAGGTAGTAGAGAAGTCAGCTTTGATGGATTATGTGCCGCGTACTTTGCAGCCTCTTTGTGTTTCTTTGTGTGAGTGTGTGTTTTCACCCTGACGTCTGTCAGAGTGAACAGTCTTTGGGGATACTGGTGTTCTGAGAGCAACTAACAGCAACATCTGGCACTGCATTGGCTTTGTTATGAATATTTATTTATTTTCTATTTAATCATGTCTTTGTAGACAATCGCAAAAAAAAAAATCCTGCTCTGAATGAGGATCAAAAACACAACGGCCCTCCCTTGTCAATACACTCAGGGCCATCCTTTTCCACAAAGACATACTGTAGCTAATTTAGCTTCAATCCTGCTTATTGGCTTTGTGATTTTTGTTTCCTTGTTTTTGTCGTCTCTCTGTGGGATAGTTTGTCTGCACAGCTGTGAAGACTTGGAAAGTGCCTGGCAGGAGGAAATGCAGGTACTGCATGATCTCTTCAATTATGCCTGTGTGTAAGCATCCTCTTTGTTCGAACACAGGCAAGCGTATCAGAAAGGTTGACAGGGTTCTTCTTCTTGTCTGTGCCAAGCTCAGCACCTGGATGGTTGCACAGTGCCCCTCTGCCGATTGCTCCCCTCTCAGACAAAAGAGCAGTCAGAATAGTTCCAGCTGTGTTAGTGAAGCAGGTATAAACTGAGCGGGAACCACACCGAAGAATAGAAGTCCCTTAAGGATCTTGCACACCTAGAGACATGTTTTACTCAAATTACTTTCTTAGTATTTTTGGACATAAACAGCTTTTGCCCATTAGCAGTGAATGAGGATGTTTCCCTTGCTGGGTCTAACTAGAATTGGAATCAGGATATAGTAAATGTCTCGGCGTAATCATTTCCTGACTAATGCAAAACATATGAAAATATTTCAACATTTCTAAGCAATTCACACAGTACAGTTGCTATGTACAACTGCTATTTTCTTGTCCTGAGAGAGTGTAATTTCTGCTTTTACTACCAAAATTATTCACACTGGTGTCAAGGTGACTTGTTGGAATGTCACAGACACGCCACTTGAAACAGCCACCAAAAATATAGTCTCTTGGAGGAGCAAAATCAACGACATAAGTCATGCATTGTGCATAACAGCTTGGTGTCATGCCCAATTCCTTTATATCGTGTGTTCATTATCCTATTAAACTGGATATATGGAGTGGGCCAGGTGGAACGTAGTCATGCATGAACATTTTTCACTGTCTGTTTTGTAGAGCGAGTCCAAAAGGGGAGCCACCATTGATATTCATGGCACAGTCACTATGAGGTGTGACAGTATTTTTGTGACTCTATGAGTGCATATGGTAATACCAGAGCAGTTTCAACCCTCAACTGCAGTTTTTGCCTGAGGGAGGGCTGCAGTGTTCCCCCCATGTAGGTACTACAATATAAAGAACCGTTCAGTCAGAAGTCGTAATTTTCTCTTAAAACACAATTTATTGCCAGTTCATTTGCTTTTGTGCTGTAGGGAAAATGCAGGAGTGATTGTTGATCTAGCCTGAACAATGTTTTTGACAAATTAAGTTTTGCTCATTTTTATTTGAAAATGTTGGATTACATCTCAGTTTTTCCTTTATGGGTGAAGCTTGGTCTGTGGTGCTGTTGATGTATTGTTGAATGATAAACAGGCATCTTTCTGCATGCTTAAATTCACTAGTGACGCAAGGTAGGGAATAAATGAGAGAAAAACAAATAAGAGGTCATGGAGACCACAGTGAGTCATCCGCTTTCTGGCAGCTAATGAATCCCAGAATACTCTCCATAAGCCTCCCCTCAATATAGTCACATAGTTAAAAACAGCATTTTTTTCTTTTTTGTTAGGTATTAACTGTGAATCAGTATTTAAATGATCTTATGTGTGGGCATTAGGTTTCCCTCAGCATCTACCAACACAACACAAGTTTGGCCAGTGGTGGACTTGAGGTCAGTGAGGTCATGTTATAATCTTCTGATTATAATGTAAAAAAAAAGAAAAAAGTTTTGTAAGTTCTAAATTCATAAAGAAATATGGTGCTCAAAGAAAGTGTTGCTGATATACCCATTGAAATTGCAGCAGCTGACAGAAAACTGCAATACTGCTGAGTGGTTCATTGGTGTTCATATACAGTGTTTGTCGTGTGTGGTGTTTCTGTCAATCCACCTTTCATATGACTAAAATTGTCTACGGCTATCTATGCATACAACGTTTTTTTTTTTTTAAACTAGCCATATACACATAGAGTTGCTGTTTTTTAAAATGAAATGGCATTTGAACAAAAGCTTTTTATTTCATTCATCTCTAAAATAAAGATTCAATCATTTGAAACTTCAGACGAAGTTGCAATAATGCATCAGGGGTTTATTATATCATTGTAGTGTGGTGTCCTTTTGATGTAAAATGTATCAAAGCTGTTTTCAAAGCCACTCAGAACTAGTACTGTTCCAAGGCCTTACTTTGATAAACGGACCTAGTTATTTTATCTTGCTAATGTTTTAAAAAGTTCAACACAATGGACTAACACACACACACTCACTCATCTGCACACATAGGAAAGTGCTTACGTGCAGAGAAAGTTGAAACACTTGCTTCAGTACTGGAGAGACAGTTGAGAGACAATTACATTGCAGTTAACTAACAAAGGCCATGCCTCAGCAGAAAGCAGTGTAAAGCTTTATTGCATTATGAATGGTGAGAGAAACTGACTCTGGAGTGGAGGTGATGAGGTCAGGGGATGATGGAATCTGTGGGGAGGGTGGGACTCAGGCTTGGGGCAACATCTCAGTTTGAAGTTTTAAGGCTATCCCTGAGGCTCCTCAGGAGAGACGAGATGGAAAGACTCCATTTATGGGAGATGGAGAAGGTGATTTATAACATCTTGAAGAATTAAAGAGTCAGACTGTATGTTTCTTAACTTACATTAAAGAAACTGTTCAAAAATATGTGTATCTGCTTTGTTGTGGAGAGCTATATATTTAAATTCCACTCTTATATTTGTACAGCAAATATGAAGCTGGAGATACAGTTAGACAGTATTGTGGCTCAGTTGGTAGAGGGATCGCCCATTGACTCTAGGGTCAGTGGTTTGTGACCTGTCTCCTCCTGGTCACACATGGAAGTGTCCCTGAAAAAGACTTCCACACTGTCCAAAGACCACAGCCACTGAAGCTGCATATTGGGGGGGGGGTTGCATCAGAAAGGTCATCTAGTGTAAAATCTGTGCCAAATAAATGTGCAGACCATGATGCTATGATGACCCCCATGGTGATAAGCCAAAAGGCAAAAAAAGTTACATACATTATTAACCTATACCAGGGTAAACAATACATGTTGCCAAGTATTATGAAAAGTATCACATACAAAACTGGCATATGGCACCTGACACTTGATAATGCCTCTTACATCACTTTTTTAGTTTCAGGAAACTAAAAACATGTTTTCAACAGTTTGGGGCAAAGAATAAGCTCCATTCTTCCAGAAAGGTTTATTAGTTCACTGATTAAGGAAATGTAGAAGATGTGCTGATGCTTGTGCAGATATGAGCCACCAAATAATATATAATATGATATATGTATATACACAGTACAGGCCAAAAGTTTGGACACACCTTCTCATTCAATGGGTTTTGGGGTGAGCTGGAGCACAGAGTGAAGGCAAAGGGGCCAACAAGTGCTAAACACCTCTGGGAACTCCTTCAAGACTGTTGGAAAACCATTTCAGGCGACTACCTCTTGAAGCTCATCGAGAGAATACCAAGAATGTGCAAAGCAGTAATCAGAGCAAAGGGTGGATATTTTGAAGAAACTAGAATATAAAAGATGTTTTCAGTTATTTCACCTTTTTTGTTTTGTAACTCCACATGTGTTCAGTCATAGTTTTGATGCCTTCAGTGAGAATCTACCAATGTAAATGGTCATGAAAATGAAGAAAACACCATTGAATGAATTGAATGTGTCCAAACCTTTGGCCTGTACTGTATATATATATATATATATATATGTGTAGTTTACAGCATATATTATACAACACATTGCTGTTAATAACTACAAATGTGATGATTCAATATAGTGGTACCTGTAACCATGCTCTAAATTACCTATTTGACTAAATGGAAATGTAAAAATTAAAATGATTTTCTTTTATAGACCAGGCAAAGATGGCTGACTATAAAAGTTATTGTTTTTTCAACAGCTTGAAAACAGAAGACTTTTCAAAGCTAGAGTCATAAGTGCATTTAAAATAAACACCCCTCTGAGCTTATCATTACCAACAGTATCATCAGTGCAATGTCATCAGTGTCTGAAAACATCAGAATGAAATTGCTGTTTCAATTTGCAGTAGCATGGTTAGAAAGATGTTTTTTGTATATATAAACTTAGAGCCAATTGAAATGTACATGCACCATGGTGTCCTTGGATTTCAAATCAACATATTTTTTTATATTATATTATAACTAGGAAGCATGGAAACCATTAACATTATGGAAATTGGTATCAGTAATCTGTTCATAATCATCACGACACAATAACATATCTAATTGTGGGGGAGCACGATTGAAAGATTAGCTTGGTAAAATGCCGTTAAAAAGTCTGCCCTTGTGCTTTAATGGTAAAAAAGTAATGTCCTCACTAGCAGCAACAATTTTTTTTTCAGAACTGCAGTGAGACATAGACTGCAAATAAATATACAGGGATTTGTCTTAGTGACAGTGGTGCACAGACATTGACAAAACATTACAAAGATTCACAGCACATACTGAGACAACAACGGCACAAGGACAACTGGACTTTATACCCTGCGAAATGCAGAAAAACAAACAAACTCTGAAATACATACCTCATAGTGTTGAATACAAATTTCACAGCATAAGTTACTGGTAAAGTAAAGACATTTGGAAAGGGATCAAACTATCTGCAGCACTGCAATTCCTTGGGTACTAGTTGGTCAAAAAGCAATTGCGTTGGTGAAATCCTGCCTACTCTGAAGCTGCCCACATCTGTTAAGTAGCTTAAATAGCAGTGATGATGACAACCATGGGCAGTTGGTAAGTTGGACTATCGTGCTTAGTCAGTGATTGTGCTAATCACAAAGTCAACACAAAGTCACCACAAAATGCAAACTCTCACACACACACACGCACAAACACACAACAGCACACACAGAAAGCTGCATGTGTTAAAGTAGAAGAAAGAAAGTAAAATCTGTAGGGCTCAGAATGGGTCATTTATGAAAATTCTCTTGACACAGCAATATGAAAATGCAAATTTAGAAACTTGTGAATGGGGTGATTAGAGTGGGGAACACACTCAAGATTTAAGTCCTGGTTCTTGGTAGTAATAAATACATATTATTTCATATTCATTTAATGAAATAAATGAATTCTAAATAAACTAATGTGATACTATGTTGACTCTCTGGTGGGTGGACCCTCACACTGTGCAGCTCAACAGCAGCATGAATCTTACACAGCACTCTGTTATCTCTATTGTCAGGTTTGATGCCATGCCTTGCACCAACAACTTGAAATCAGTTTCCATCAGATGTGACATTGCAGCCGGTCAAACCTTGTTAGTTGTTTAGCCTCTGTTCACACAGCCTGAACGTTTTGTCATACTGGATTGTGTTTTCTCTCACATGCAGTAGGGATTGTTAGGTCTAGGTAGTTTTCGGTAGGCTGCTTTGACAAATGGGGGGTGAGCTAACGCTGAGTTCCTTTCGGCAGCACCAGAAACACACACTGTTAATGGGTGTCTTTATGGCGCCACAGAATTGTCATTACAGTCTATTTTTACTTTGGTGAAGGCCTGGCAGGATCAGCAGCGTGGCATTTGAAGCTCACTCCGTTGACTCACAAACAGCACTGCTTCACAGAGCCTACACAACTAGTTCACAAGCTGTTCTGTCACACATGTTGCCTTCCATCACGCCACTTTGGAGAGACTGGAATAAAGTAACATGGTCTCTACTAAATCTATTTTTCATTAGCTTTTAGCACTGTGTTGTGCAAGCTGTTTGATTTCAGCAATGCTGCTTTTAGAGCTTTGGCTTCACACATCAAACCTCCTACATCTCCTTACAACTCCTTAAACCTTTGGAGGTTCCTTTCTTGTATGTGAGTCCAGAAATAGGAAACACTGAGTAGACACGAGCAAACGTGTACTTCAAAGAGGTAATTTACTAAAATATGTGGAAGTTTTAATTCACAGTTTCAACATGGATTTTATAGAATAAGTGCTTTATATTGATGTAAACACGCATTGCGATTTTAATAATAAGAAGAAAAGTTGGAAGAAGAATGGTAATAAAAAAAGGCACATATGACTTCCACCTTTTCTGCACCTTTAACTGTGTTTGCAGCTTTCCTAGTGCTGAATCCTTTTCAATTTCCCCACTGGGCTACATATGTTGAAGGTACACATGAGTGCCTGTATGCATCTGTGTGTGTGTGTGTGTGTGTGTGTGTGTGTGTGTGTGTGTGTGTGTGTTTGTGTGTGCATGAGTCTTTGTGTACCCTATAAGATTCACACACCAGCTTGAGTATGTGGCAGAATCAAAGCCCCACCTCTCTTAAGATGTCTGAGGACCTCAGGGGCTCAATATAATATTTTTTTTCTACTTATTTTCTAAGAATGTTCCATTCCCAGTAGTGTGCTTCTATCCAATATAATGCTGTTTATTGAGCTGGAAGGACAAAATATGTTTGTTTTGCAGTCTAAAGGATGTATTTTGTGTCTCCAAGCACTCAAGGTTGTACAGTGAATACTGTATAACTGCGCTGACACTGAGTACAAATAAAGATGCAACTGCCAGATGTTTCAGTCCATAAACTTTTTATATATTTTACTCTTTATGAAACATTTTCATTTTTACGCTGTAATCCGTGATGATGACTGAGAGAGCAAAAACATATTGCATTATTGTTTAACTCCGTTTGTCACAAGCACACGCATTGCTGAATTACTTATTTTTATTACAGTCCTTCTATGCAGGCACCTTACTAGAACAGCAATTTAGAGACAAATTGTTCTATTGAGTGTTTCATAAAATGATCAGCTAACGTTGACCCTAGGCTAAAGCTACATTAGAAATAACAATTAGTTACAATTACTGTATGTTTCCCTTGAGTGGGAGCCGTTCTCGTTGTTATTTCTTTGAGCAAGCTATCTGTAAACTGTGCTGTGTGCTATGTATTTATTCAGATACACTGTGGCTGCCTTTGACATTTCCAGTGCAAATCATTTAACATTACTTTGACCTGTTTGCCCTCTCAAATAGGAGTTTTCATGTTTCTGTTAGTATATTTACTACAGGATGTCAGTTGTTGACAGCTGGAAGAGTACAGCAGACAAATGATTTAAGACAAAAAGAAAATGAATGTGAAGACAGTTTTTTTGGATTAATTACCTTTTTCGCATGATGTTCAAAAAGTTATAAATCTCAAAATGGGAATTATGATACATTAGGTATGTTAAAGGAGGACATACAGATGTGACTGATGACTACACGAACAAAGTTAAACTCCAAAACAAATATTTCACATAAGACTTCACATAACTTCTTTTGCTATCTAGTTGCGTACTTACAGACTTACTTCAAAGACATTAGGTAAAACCGTCATCCGGTAAGCCAGATTGCATCCATTGTTCGCCTCTGATGGATCATTTGCAACAATCCAGAGATAAATCTGCTTTCTATTTTTGGGCTCTTGACAACCTCTACCTGTATCCCGCCGCCTGCTAGCCCCCACCCAGACAGTGACTGGCCTAATGTCTGGTCGCAGTGGCTTCCTTGAAGCACTCCTGCAAGTTAATAAATTCTGGGCCATCTGTTTCCATACAACCCCTTTCCATTACCATGCCCCCCCAATCCCCACCCCACCTCCACCACCCCCACTCCTGGACCTCTATCTAATTAACTTTCCTCTCTCTGCCTCTCTTTGTGCCCACATTCAAACTGGGAAAAGAGAGCTACAGAGAAAGTGAAAGAGAGGAAAGGTAAATTTATTTAACCTGATGTTTTGAGGCAAAGTAAACAGGGCTGTAACCTAGTTAGCCGCAATGCTTTTTTATGCAATTTAGCAAAGGTTTTATTAATAACCAAGGGTACTTAACCATGCAATAAAGAGATGGGGCATTGAGTGCCACAGTTCTGCCTTCTCTATGGAGAGGAACACTAATTGCTAGTCGGGAGTCTAATGAAAACCCTCCAAACAAATAACAAAGCAGACAGTGAAGAGTGTAGAACAAAGGGAGGAGAGCAATGCAAGGGAGATAATATATGAAATAATTATAATAATAAACACTGCTGGTATAGCTGTTAAAGGCGGTAAATGCTTCATAGACAGTGAACCAACAGTAATTCAAAGTCACAGGGAGAAACAATAAAAATACCAGCCATGAACTGAAAAAGGTATTAGAGATCAATAAAGCTATTGTACGAATAAGCTAGGTAAAACAAATAATATAAAAAGCCTTTCTGTGAAACATGTTTTAAGAAAAGCTTTAAAAGCTGATCCAAAGGGACACAAAATGATCTCATTTCACCACTCGATGGCTTTTTATCAAATAAACATGAGCAATATGTTCTGCTCTCACAGATTTTGCGTCTTTTCTTAGGCTGAATGCTGTTGTTCAGAACAGATATGGCTGTGGGAAGAAAAACAGCTCTGTGTCTCTGAAAAGACTAGCGATGCCCACAGCATATAACGCTTTTAACTACCTTTTTGCTCTCACGATCTAACTGAAAGCATCAACCATCAAGGCTATTAGGGTGCCAGAGTGCCCCTGTGGTTTTGCCATTAGCCTGTAATATATTGGCAACAACATGCCACAATGGCACTACAGTATCAACATGCATGCACTGAGGAAAAATGTGGCAACACAAGTAGCAAAGCCAGAAGAGCACAATACTCCGCACAAGGTAAGGATTCCCCATTGTGGAGGAAATCTAAGTTATGCGTCTACATTAAGCTGTAATGTTCTTAGAGAAGATGATGCCACTTTTTACTGTAAGGCTGTTGACTATTCATGAAAATCATGAAGGTGGCTGTAGAAGATTAGATTCCTGCTGTTGCAGAAAAGCCTCGTAAGTCCAACTAGTAATTTCCATGTTTCTACCTGAGCTGGAGGTTTATGAGGTTCTTTATAGGAAGTGCCAGCTGTGTGACCCCCAAGGACCACAAAATCTATTCATAAACTACAATAAGGATGCATGGTTGTCAGTAAGAAAATAAGGCAGCTTTTCAAAGATACAAAGTTGCTACCCAGTGGCGGTGATATTTCTGACACATGTTTGAGGTATTTCCATTTGCATGAATCCTATGCATACGTATTACTTCGCTCCGACCTGTTGGCTACCACGGGAATTGTCATCATCAGTTACAGGCTATAATAGAAAGTTACTGCTGCTTGTCATATGTCATCCTGCTTCTACCATAATTTATGTGCATATGACCATTGTCTTCTGGCCCAGGGGGCATTTTGTGTGTGTTAGATTTCAGCTTTGTGACAAGGAGCAGAGAATCTCCACCAATGCCAAGTAAACCAAAATCTGGCACATGCTGAGACTCACTTTTTCAAATCAATGTTTCACTTCTCTCCCCATCTGTGAGATGCAGAATGATATGCATGGCCTTCATGTTGACAGAGTCAAAGAGGACTACACACAAGCAAAACAAAAGGCAAGTGACGGGGATGGTTTACAGCTCTGAGGAGCTCATCCGGAAGGGCATGTCCCTCATTACAGCTATTTGGAGAGAAGTCTCGTTATGCCGGCGTGCTCCCCTCTGTGTTTTCCACCTGCAGCAGGTCAGGGAGGGAGGGAGAAGTCTCTGACATGACCTCCAGTGAAGTGAGCATGTCGGGAACCGCTGGAGACTGGGGGCGGAACCAGTACAGAAGAGGGAGAAACACATGCCTCGCAATCAGCCATGAAATGCAACCTGGCACCAATTGGACTGGGTCTGCAGGGAGTCTCAATAGACCTAAGTCTGCATAACAACAGGGAGGAAGGCATGAGTGGAGGGTGAGGTATGCAGGGGGTGTTGAGAGGTTTGTGGGTACGAGGTCATTCTACCTCACAGGGTGTTTTATTAATGTAATTAAACACGGGCGAGCTCTCTGGCTCTGCATCATAGCTGACCTCCACAGCAGAGGGAGGGAGGGAAAAGAGGAAGAGACAGACAGTGCATGCAAGGATCGGGCAGAGAGGGAGGGAGTGCGCAGGAGAAAGAGGTAGGGATAACAAGGACAAGAGATTGGCAGGATAAGGCAAGATAAAACAAGAGAGGACAGAGCTAAGCAAGAAGGATAAAAAGAGATAGATGCAGCAGGATGCATGGGTTGGAGGGGAAGATGTGAATTTAGTCAGGGAATTAGTGCATGGGAAAGAGGGGTCAACACCAGGGCAAACAAAGGCCTCTGGGCCTGGTGCGAAATGTGAAGAATGTCATGTAATCATATTAGACACAGTTCACTGCTCTGTCTAAACACAAGCCTGTGCTCTCTCTCAGCATAATCATGATGTAAAGTATCTTTTCTCCCTGTATTTAAGCCTAGCTTGTCATTTTTATTATAACTGTCCTTTTTCATATTATACATCTTTTTATTTCTTATTAAACATGCTCGACATGTTTGGCCGAATGATCAAAATACATAAAAATTACACTTGAAAACTGGATCTTGAGTATTTCTTTACAACATCTCAACAACTCGCTGAGAGCAAAGTCACGAAAGTCTGTTACCTGTTATAAGTGAAAAGAAAGTTAAAATAAGTCTTTCATGAATTTTCTTACCAAGAGCTGCTACAAGCAATTAGCATTAACCATAACTTTGCATTAAGTAACAACATTGCATTACTATATACTATGCTTACTATGTAAATGTTAATCTAATTTAAGATGTTAATCTTTGTTTGCGCCCCCATCTCTTCTATTACTCCACTGCAAATGAAACCAGTCACAGTTTACAGTATCGGGTCAAAAAGAAAGACATATGCTTCAGAATGCAAACTAGAAGGTTGAAACTCTATGGGGCTGGAAGGAAGGGTCGGCGAGAATTCACCACCATTCATGTGACAGCTTGAAGTACACCCCATCACAATCCATTTCTCATCTCCACGGTCAGCATTAGACACCTTGTCACAATAATTACATTTCTCTGTATTAATTGATGACTTATAATGGAAATAAGAGCTGTCAGGGAATGTATCAAACTACAGCAACAATAATAGCAAAAGCAATAACCAAACAAATATCAAATGGACAAATGAGGGAGAATATTAGACATGATTGATGAGGGGAGCAGACACAACCGCACACACACACACACACACACACACACACTGTGCATGTGCTCTGGGACCTACGCTGCTGTGTATTTGACAGGCTTGTTTGGCTGTGAATGGGCTATGTATGTATATATTAAACAAAAAATGTGAGAGTTTGGGTGTACAGTGTGTTCGCGTCTTTACATTTATTTAGAATTCACTTTTAATATGGCCTAGAGAGTCTGCTTGGAGGGGAAAAATAACTAATAGATCAAGAATGAGGAATTTGTAATCCATGTCACAATTGAATTACTATCCAATAATGCTCATTTCAAAACACAAAAAAGGCATAATTCCATTCATCTATAAGCTTTCCTATTGTCATCAGCATTTATCCAGCAGAATATCAATGCATAAACACACAATCACTATGAAAACTCATTTGTCCTTTGCCCTCTAAGCTTAGCTTAGTGATATATATATGTTTTTGCAGGTCTAAATATTTACAACGGCTGCAATATGGTTATGCACAAAGTGTCATTAGAATGTGTGCTTTCCTCAAGTGTAATGAACTGAGAAACCATTGCACACAGTTAACGATGCACGATGCAAGCACAAAGTGTGTCCATGTATACAATTAGTAATGCTACAGTGTTCTGTAATTGTCTGTTTTGATTTTGCAATTCATCTTTTTTGGCTTCTTAAAAAATGTCTTGCAGATGTCATTAAAAGAAGAAACATAGGCAATGTAGAGACTATGGATTCTCTTTATTTGTGAAAATGATTTTACATATGATGATATGGAATATTTCAGATTAGAAAGCAGACATCTCACATTTGGTCAGAAACTGTTTAGTGCTGACTAAAGTCTTCACCACTGTTTCTGTTATCTCAGTATAAACCTCCAACGTTTGTGGACATGTTAAAAAAAGGGGCACTCACAATAGTGTCATTTACAGTCCCTCTGTCACTCTGCGCTTCTAAGTGCCGTAACTGGAACAGATGAATATGTCCACAAATTGACCGCCCCTAAAATTGTGCTGATGATCATCCATGAAATTATATTCTCAATCAAATCTAAAAGTTCCTTGATTTTAACCTTGACTCTGGAAAGTGGCCTCTGAGGACAGCAAAGTTAGAAGCTCACTGATATAATGTGTTATCACCATATAGCAAAGCATGTAATAAGTAATATTGTAAAATGAAGTCTGACGCTTACATAAAAGTGTATTAAAGATGAAATGTAAAATCAGGTGGAGAGAGGTCTAAAACTGCTACTAAATAAAGACATTATGTTTAGTTTGAAAGGCTTCACTCTTCTATAAGTCTTGGGATTCACACTTTTCATTGACTCTGAACATTTCTCCTAATGACTATGTTTTTCCACCAGTAAAAAGCATACAAAAAAGACATCTTCTGACTGATTCCTGTGAGCAGTTTTGTCTTTTAGTAACACTGAGATGACTTTAAGCTCTCATTCCCCCACTCACTTTCAAATTCTACAGTAAAACTGGAGTTTATTAGTATACAAATTATAAGTTTTAGTCCGTGAATGTCCATTGGTGCAAAGACGTAAACAGCCCGCACCCTGGCACACTCTGATATGCAGGTAATTATAGAGGTTGCTGTGATATACTGCAGGTTAAATGCACTTTTATTCCAGTGAATAATTAAGATGATATTGGTTCATATAATACAAGAGGAGCACTGGCCACCCAAGGACCTGCCATTGTTTTAGGACCCACTGCAGGCTTGTAATGCATCCCTTGTGGTACAGAAACTGAAATGAGAAGTAGGCTGAGCCATATGTGATTTTTGCAGCTGACAAGATCAGCTGAGACAAAGGAAAGCATCAGAGATAATTTAGGTGAATCATGTTTAGGCTATTCTTGAAAACATCTATAAATTTAATTATTATTCAGCATTCCTAATGCTGCGTTTTGGGCAGAATTACAGAAATATATGGTAATTCTAAATTTCATCAGATTTTTCTTGTCACTTCCTGTAAGAATCAAGGCTAGACCATTTCAGCAACCACTGAGCTCAAGTCATCCTAAAATAAAATCTGGAACACATACAGATAAAAAAAGAGCTGTTTTGAATAAAAAGAAAAGTAGGGTCTAAAGCCCTCATAACCTCCCTGAATAAATTTGTGGGAATACTATCAAGAGGACTAGATTTGCCTCATATGTAACACAATCTCAGTGAGAGTTTGCCAAAAAAAAAAAAAGGGCCCAAAGCAATTCAACAAATTAGGGAATGGGCAAGGAAAGTCCATAGCCAAAATTAGAGGAGTTGAAGGACGGATATTAGTTCTTCTTCAGACTGAGCACACCTGGGGAGAATATTTAAAGACTCTTTTAATGTCATAATGCAAACATTTGGAAACCACTTGTGGGTCCAAATGATATCACCAAAATCCTGCACTTCCCCTTCTTGAAAATGAAGCTGTGTGTCACATGTTAGCAGAGACTACAGTGCAGTACAGCTGCTTCTGTTCATTTCGGCCTCCTTTTTTATTCAGGCTATGACTTTCTAAAACAAAATGTGCTTATTAGTAATGATATCAAAGCATTAGCATTCATTCAAAGAGAGCCATGTTACGATTACTATTCAAGACTCAGTATTTTGAAATGTCACCTCCCAGCCAACCACTAACATGGTGGCAGATTCACACATTTGCACATAAATCCCCTGCATTTCCATTTATGAACTACCTAGAGGAGTTACAGTGTTTTCATATTGGATGATTCTGCACAAGGAGATTGATGTTCAATGTTAGTGTTCAGTGATCTTATAGTACTTTAACCCAAAACCAGCTACAGCACCTCTGACTTGGATAAAACAAAATGCGTCATCACTCATTGTACAAACATGAGCCGGCATATCTTTAGCAGCATCATTTCAGAGACATTATGACACTGTTATGACTGCCATCAACAATACAGATAGCATTATGTTTATTAGTAGGCATTTTGCAGAGATGAAGTGGACATTTTAAGGTGTAAAGTTATACTTAATAGTCATGAGATGCTTCTTACAGGGCTCTGATCAGTTACATTAGGTCTAAGTCTACGTTTGTGCACACAGCGAGCATTAAATATGTTCAGTGAATGACAAACACCGTCTTAATATCTCGGCGAGCTCAAACATATCACCATACTGTTAACATATTTAAACCTGATAATAGGTAATTTGTCACCGCTAAACTCATTTGCAGTTTTCTCATCAAGGTTTATAACAACATTAGCTTGATGGAAACCAAGTAGAATGTGAAACACAAGTTGTACTGTAGCTTTGTTGTCATATATCAGGAGAAATGGACTAATGCCTGCTTGAACACAGACCTGGGACACTTCTTAGTGGTACCTAAGCTTTTTTACCTACACATGCAGATAGGGTGTCTTTTCATGAAACCTGAGAACCAGTCAGGACCTGCCATATCATTCTCATCCAGACAGCTGTCTTGATCCTTGTTCTCTGAGGTTTTGTAATTTCTTGGAAAATCTGTCCAGTGCCACATGGCAAATAGAGTTTTTTTTTTGTCTTTGTGTTCTTACTGACCTTCCCTGCCTTTTCATCACCCAGTGTCTTTGCCTGACGAAAAAGGAGTATGATAAAAAAATGTATTTAGTTGTCATTGTGGAGATGGCTGTAACACTTTTTTGTGTTACAATTATCCCCAACCCCTGTCGGCCATTGTTTAGCTAGCAGTAGCACCATGATGGTTTGAAAGTAGCAGAGATAAAATGCCCTTGCAGTTGCAGAATTGTGTCTTTAATAGTATCACCACTAATTAAATGATATTCTGTGTCCAAAAAAATTAATTCCTCCTTGTAAAATCAGTGTTTGGTTGTGAAACTGCTTTAACTCTTCACACAGCCCTGAAATTCCACGTGGAAGATCAGCAAGGAAAGAATTATATAGAAAACTGATTAAAGGAGTTTTACAACCATCCCTTTTTTTTAACCATTACCAGCCCCACCTATTATTGTAAGTAAGTGTTGCTGCCACAGTTTGTTAAACAGAATTCAAAGCTTTTAGGGTACCTGACTGGTAAAGCATACAACCTCTGCTATCAGGGTTAGGGTTCCCCACCTGCAAAGATAAGAGAAGGGGTGACACGGAAAATAAAACATACAATGCACATTTTATTTTATAATAATAAACTGTGCATTGTATAATATACTGTATACTCAATTATTCAAACATCTTTCCTACCTTCACCACTGCATGTCCATCCATCCATCCATTATCTACCGCTTAATCCATTTCGGGTCGCGGGGGGTGCTGGAGCCTATCCCAGCTATCT
>JAUYWH010000018.1:19715391-19788828 GCA_034779795.1 Ctenopoma multispine | reverse complement strand
GAAACCCACGCAGACACGGGGAGAACATGCAAACTCCACACAGAAAGGCACCCGGCTGACCCCGGGAATCGAACCCGGTCCTTCTAGCTGTGAGGCGACCGTGCTAACCACTACACCACCGTGCCGCCCCCACTGCATGTCATTTTCTAAAATTGGTACTTCCTACAGTGACACTGTTTATTAATATCTGTATTTCTTCACCCCACAATAGACTATTAAGCCTGCGGTTATGAGTGTTAGTGAGTCTCTGTTTAGTCATTCTGGAATAGTTTTTTGGAAAAGAAGCTGTGCAATATATCGTACGAAGATCCTTTGTGATTAACTGATTGTAAAGCCCTGTTTAAACCCTCATTGAAATTTGGCTTAAAAGTTGGCAAGTTTTCTTTTTTATTATTATTCAAAAAGCCTGCCATTAAATGTCTTATTGTGTGTACAGCACGTCCTAATATAGTCTTGAATACATTAAATGCATTGATACATTATTTACAACATGAGGCTTCATCCACAGTATAGTACAATATACTGTATATGATGATCAAATGTCATTTGGTTTTGGAACTGATTGCAGGTCATCACATTACCAGCATGAAAATTTAAGTAGCACAAAGCCCTGCCATACAATTGGTATACTGTAAGATTCTAAATTTCTAAGAAGAAAATCAATTCAGAAACATGTTGTAGGGGATACAGAAACCTTCTAGTAGTAGTTGGCTAAAATTACCGTACAGCAAGTTCACCACAACACAAAGAAGATGTTTATTACAATGCACTTATTTATATATCTGTTGGAAACGTGAAACCACGAGTACTGAATGTTGGCCTCTAGTGTGGCTCTTATACATTGCTGTGCAAAAGAGATAAGTTTGTAATATCTTAAGTGAACAACATATTTGCGTGGGTTACATCAATTTCCTTTAGGTCAGTATTCCACATAAAAACGGGGAATGACAAGTGAGTAAACATCTGGAAGGAGGAAGGTGATAAGGAAACAAGTTAGGAGTCATAAGGGCATCTGTTCAGGCTCTTCTTCCTTCCTCGCTCTCTCTTGGAGCTGAATCTCTCCTTCTTCCTTGTTTCTGGCATCTTTATCCGAGAAAGACAGATGGATTTGCTTCTCCCTGGATACACACACTCTCTCTCTAATGCACATGCATGCTTGTATACACACACACATATACAGAGAAACACACAACCAAAGGCACAAATAACTTACAGAGCACAGACACAGTGACTTTGACAAACCAATAGACTCCAGCGGACACGCACTCACTCATCACTTGGGAAACGGGCAGCTGTGCAAATATGCCCAACCCTCATTCTTGGGATCTGAGTGGCGCTCCAACAACAACAGCAAATATTTCCCCTGCTGTCATCTTCTCTATTTTCTCTCCCTTATTTGTCGGAAGCATGCCCAGGAAGTGGCAGGAGAGGTTCAGCAGCTCCATGGTACGGCCAGCACCACAGCATCCCTCTTTTTCCCATTTCCCTCTTACTCCTCCAGCCAAATGCTGATTGTGGGGAAAAGTGGTGTTGAGGTGGGACCCTACCTGTCACCTGGGGAATATGAAATGTAAATTTTGCGACGTTGACTCATTTGGTGCAGTCTGCAGCTGTCTTATAGGACCTGACTGGAGGCTTATTTGATTAGCCTAATTCCATCCTCATGTGGACCATCACAGCAATGTTCCTGGAACATGTGTTAGAGCGTTAGGCCCACAGTTAATGAACAATTTGTTCCGTTGAACAACGAACCACACAAGTGATCGTAATTGCCATCAGTGCACACTGTGGAAAGGTTTTCATAGTTGTGACACCAGCCCAAGATATCAGACTGAACAACTTGTGACTGTATAAAGCACAGCCTTATCCCTTCTATTCATTTTTCTCTACTGAGGTTATAGAAAAACAGTCTTGTTAATTCTCTTTGCTTGAATGATGCCTTAATATGATGCATTGTATTTTTCAAGGGTCCTATAATAGGTGTTGTTAACTTCTGAATGTATTACATGATGCCCACTCCTGTGCATCTAAACTAAATTTCCTCCTGGGACGGTGAACATTTTTTTTGTCATATTGTATATGTTGCATATAAATAGCTTTGTTCATAGGCTGAGGCCTGAGAATCTTCTCAGCACGAGCTCAGACATCACTTGCGGAGAAGTCATTACACACTCACCTTACACAGCACATGTTTCACACCCTCTCCATATGTCACATTTCATCATACGTCTCCATGTGTGAAATAGCATGAGTCATAACATTAAATAGAAAGCAACAGGAACAGTTCAACAACATTTCAAATGAACAGTATGTCACAATCACACGCAGTGGATTAGAGGGAAATGCATGCTGTGTTTTAAAACTTTTTTAATTTAAAAAGGAATTACACAGACAATATATACACACTTTTATTGTATAACAGGTGTGATTTATGTCTCAAAAGAAATCCTGAAACTGTAGTTTCATGTGTTTTTTGCATTACACAAAACAACAAAACGATTCTGGTGAGGTAACAATAGTTTAAATAGTAATCCTCGGTTGTAATATGATATGATCATAAATAAGATATCCCACTTTCATACTTTCCAGTGTGTTGCTTTGAATTTGCTGGAAGAGGAGGGTTTTTACCCAGAAAGGAAATCCAGTCATACGTTAATAATTATATTGTTTACTGTATATAATTTATTTGAGTGGGTGGTTACATTCATAGTAATATTTGCACAAGGAAATAATAAATGAAATATGATTCAGAAAGGATGAATAATACATCCATGAATATGAGACACCAAGACACTGATTTCCAATAACTATGAGGCAATGTGAAGATTATATCTCTGCTCTCCATCTCTAAGAGCAGAACTGAACCCTGCGTAAATTGAACCTTGTTCACACTGTAAAGTAATCCACCAGGATTTGTGGATTTCTAATCACAGATTCTGGTACAGATTTGATTGGCCAAGGTAATGTGTTGGTCGATAACGCTGCACTGGGCTGTGGCAAAAGGTGAGCCATCATTTCCAGTTGCTCAACACATCAACACAGTGTATTCATATTCATATAACTGAAACGCTCCTTTTTCTAATACTGAGATAAATAACATTGTGTGATTTTGTTTAAGAACTAACTTTTCCATGTTGGTACATCAGCCAAATTACACTGTTAAACTGTAGTTAACATGACTGGTTCACAAGCGAGACTTTGATGATCTGACATATTTGCTGTAAAAACAGAATTCTGCCATCTCAAAGGATGACATAAAAGATGAAAATTAGTTACAGAGTTACAGATTTCAATTTAATGATAACAAGACGTGAACAAAAACTATATGATGTGCGGTCTTACAGCTTTGTGGCACAGAATAATGTCTGAGTCAATTAAATTAACGTAAGCCACTGAAAGCAAACAACTTTGTATGAAGATGCCAGTTGCTACCCAGTTGCTGCTTGATCACATAAGCACACAATCATATGCATCTGCCATGCCTTACTGTAACACCATGGGATCTAGCACCAACTGAAAACATACCTTTCATTCTCACTTCTATACCTTTCTCTCTCTCACTCAACACTCATCCTATGAATGTATGTTCTGCTCTGTCTCTCTTTCTCTCTCTGCCCTTCCTCCTCCGGCCTGCCACGCTCTCATTTGTCACATTTACAATGGAAACATCCAAATTTACAGATGCTATCAATTAATCACCTCCACTCTAATAACAATCCAATTAACCTCTGTTTCCATGCACCATGCTGCAGGATGGCCAGCACTCTCCCTACTCAATCACACTGCTCAGAGAGAGAGAGAGACAGAGAGACAGAGAGGGGTTGTAAAGCAGAGCGACATTTAATGGAAGAAAAAGTAAGTACAAAGGATAAAGGGATACTGTAGATAGACAGACTGATATAGTATGTGGTCAAAACCTCAGTTTCACATCCTGGCGGTCTGGAGCGGTCTTGAAGGTTTGGGCAAAGCCCATTATTTTTGAATTAAGGGAAAACTTGTTGCGGCAGCACAAAATGATATTTATTTTAGACTTTAGTAAACTTGGTGGCACAGTTTGGAGAAGCAGTTTGGTGTTTCAGCATGACTGTCCCCCTGAGCACAGGCAAGATCCATGAAAAAAATGATACTGTAGGACTGCTTTCATAACTACATTAAACATCTTTGGTATAAACTAGAAGAAAAGCACTATCCATCACTACCCAGCAACTGGATAGTAGCATATGCATTCAAGTGTATATGTACAAAGATGGACCAAAAATTAAGGAAGAGGAGCGACGCAAGGAAAAAATGAGAACAACTTGAAGGGGAACAAAAAATTAGGCTCAAGAGCTGATGTCTCAGTGGAGGATCACAGGTGTGCATTGTGTGGAGACAAAGAAGAGGAAGCTAGAGGAAGGAAGAGACATAGGGGAGAGGGAGGGAGGCATGAAGAGCTGTTCAGAGGAAAAGATGTGTCCATTACAAACAAGACTGTTCTCCTGGTGCCTTTGGGAGACCGAACTGTCACTGTGAACCACCTGTACGTAAGTGTGAGCATATGGATGCCCCGCAAGCACACATACATAATATGTCAATGTACACAGATATTCATGCATGTGCTTTAACACATGTACTGTACAACATGTACAGTAGTACAGCCAGTGCAGTAATACAAAATACTTGTACAGCAACTGTCATAGCAACATCGCACGTGTGCATACATGTACCACACATGCAATAACATCATGTACTTGCTCACATATACAACAGAACAAGCACACACACTCTCATCCAGCTCTTACACAGATGGACATATATCACCACTATTAGCAGCTCTGGATTTACGGTGGCCCGTCAGCCTTCAGCTTTTAATGCCATGTGGGGCCTGTTTTACAGCTCTGCCCCGGGGCCCCAATCGGCTTTCAATTAGCAGGTGAGCTGCAGCCCTGTTCCCAATCAATAGCCCAGTACAGGCAGGCTGCAGGTACCCTGGGGCCCCCAGCTTGGAGGGAGGAGAGGAAAGAGGAGGGACGAAGGGAGAGAAGCTGGCAAGAAAGACTGAAGTGGAATCATGCCATGCTACTGGGCCAGAGGGTTGTTTGAAGGGGCTGGAAACTGTCACTTCATCTGCACACAAACGCACAAACACACAGCAGGATATGCATCAAGGCACAATTTGTTTGAAAAATTCAATCTTCAAATCTTCCTTTTATTTAACAAGGAGAACCAGGCTAAAAAAGCCTGCAGGTTGCACTGGGCAGCTTCCAGGTGTGAATGTGCTTAAATGTGAAAATGTGTTAAAAGGTTTCTGGTAAAAGAAATTACATGAAATAAATAAAACTGTTGTTTAATTTGAGTAAGGCCAATTCAAGTTCCCGAGGTTAAAAAAATAATTTCACTGGAACTAATCTCTGTATACAACTTCTGTGGGGTGAGAGAGTTTCACATTTCTAATGCTTTTTTTCCCTGGTTGAAGTGTTTCCTCAAAACAAGTGACAGTAATTTCAAAGAATGCGATTATTCAGCTTTTTCCAAGAAAGTGTCTGATAATTCGAGAAGACACTTGAAAGTGACTAGACACAAGTGAATTTGTTTCGCAACAAGCTAGACTGTTTCACTGTTAAGACAACTGATTTAAAGACAGATAATCAGATGAAATAATACAAGATAGAAATGTTTGCCCGTATATCTTTCATCAAGGAGTCTGGGAAGTGAGTCTTGTGCTTTTTTCCAGGGACATCAATAAAACCAACATGAGACAAGTGAAACTCTGCTGATAAACAGTAAGAGCATCACAATTTCTACACTTTGTAGTCAAGACATTTTAATGTACATGCATTGGAAGTTAATTATTTATGAATATAGGGCTGAATACAAATTGAGTAACTTAAAAAGATTTGTAGCACACACACACACACACACATACACACACACACACACACACACACACACATACACACACACATACACAAACACACACACACACACACACACACACACAAATGAGCCTATAGTTTTTTATAACCATGACAATGAAGGTCATCTAGCATTAAAAAAGTATGCATTTAAACCCCAACTTGCTGTTTTTGTGCCTAAACCTGAGCAACTGTGACCATTCAATAATCTAACTATTTATTTATTACTGTAACTATGGCGATGAAGATCCAGTAGGGCTGTATTTTAGGAGACACCACTATAAGTTGCATTAAAGGGCAGGAACAAACAACCTTGGTTAAAATAAGTATGCATCTACCGTAGATGCATTCAAAGTTGTCAAATCTGCATCATCAACGCTCAGTTATGTCCAACTCCACAGAGAGGAGGAAGCACAACAAAATCAAGTGTTTCAATTGTCACCTACCTCTCTCTGAGACACCATAGCATAGCAAAATAGCCAACTCATTTTAATTAGACTCACTGAGGACCACATGCTTTGGTCCCTACCTCCAACACATGAAAAAGAAAAATCCCATTCCCCTTAGTGACAGCGGAGAGAGGGGAATCTGCCAAAGCAGGCTACTTGGCACCAAAATGGCATTCACTGAATAGCGGAACAGACCGCCATTTTTACATCATGCTGTACTGATTGTCAGAAGAGCAACCTCCATCAAGCAATTTTTCATCTCTATCTCTTTTTCTTTTTTTTTTTTTTGATTTTGCTTTTCTCACCTGTGTTTTGTAACCTTGTGAGAAGCTGGAGTATGGTGCACGTAGGAGAGGTTAGAGAAGATTGGAAGGCACTGAAGAAGAAGAAAGGAGGAGGAGGAGGAGGAAAGAAGCTACAGGGTTACTGGAGTAACATGGGCGTTTTTGAAGGCACCACAGCAGTGGGGGGTTAGCAAGGTGGAGGGGGCTGGGTAGACAGGAGAGAGGTTGGAGAGATAACTGGGTTCCTTCCAACACCCTGCTTCGTCTGCCTCTTTCTCTGTGCCAGTTTTATCAAAGAGGGGCAATGAGGGTCTTTGAAGGCATCCCAGCAAGAGGTGAATGATTGTACTATCTAATATTCATACACCTGTACAGATGTATATGTGTGCGGGAACAGCAATGAGTAAATAAGTTCATGTGTATGTATATCAAATGTAGGCACGTACAGTTCTATTAATGTATGTGCATATGTTTGCGCATGTCTGATGAGGGAGCAGCCTGTTATAGTACATCTCACTCTGAGTAGTGGCAAAGCAGAGCTAGAATTGCTGGAAGGCGGAGAGACAGGCAGCTCTTCCCTCCACACATCTCTGTTCAAAGGCGCCATCAAAGTCTGGCAGAAATGTCAGTGCTGCAGGCAGGGGACCGGCCTCTGAATGTCAGTCCTTCTCAGGTCAACACTGAGATTCAGCCTGCCTTGCACAGGCAGAAGGGTGGGGGGGCAGATGAAGGTAAAAAGAGAGAAAACACGGGGACAGTGATTAGGGGAACATGATAAAATGAGAGTGAGATGGTGTTATGGAGGGAAGAAAGTGATAAGGAAGAAGAGGGAGACTGCATTGCAAAATAAAAACAGTGAGGACAAGAGAACAAAATGTTGTGGACTGAAGACTGACTTTCTTTCATTCCGTCAGTGTGTGTTTCTGCAGGTGCAGCAGGATGTCAAGTGACTTCAGGCCAGAGATCTAGGGAAGACTTTGAGCAAAAGAAGTAAAAAAAAAAAATGAAAGAAAATGCTAAGAAAAACAGCAGAGCAGAGACAGACAATGCAAAATGTCCTTGTTTCTGAATGCATAAGAAATGTAGGGATATACTTGCAGAGACAGATACTATATAATAATAAACAGACACACACAGAAGAAGAGAGAAGGAGAGATAGGAGCACTGATACAGCACAGACACAGATACAGGCGCGCGCACACACACACACACACACACACACACACACTAGTGATTGTCCCAATGCAGGCCATGAGGAGCCTGTCAGATTACAGGAGGGTAATTGAATGGTAAGGGAGCAGACAACACGTCTAGCACAGCCGGACTCCAGAGGCGGCCGCCACCATACCAGAACTCAGGGGAAATTCGGGCCCCACTTAATAGTGAATTGGAGATGGGACATTGTACGTATGTCCGTGCGTGTCTGGATATGAGCGAGTGTATGTGTGGGTGCGAGCGCTTTGTAGGTGTGGGACAAAGGAGAGCGCCCATGGCAGCAGTGAAAATGGTCACTAAAAATTCGAAGAAGGATAATTTGAGAAGTTACTTGATCGGGAAAAATGGACACAGCGCCACAAAGCAGAAAGAAAGAAATACAGAGAGACACAATTGTACAGATGTGTAGACATTTATATAGACAGTGGAGAAAAAGAGGGCAAAAAAGAGGCTGAGAGAAAGAAAGAAAAGGGACAGTGGAGGAAAGGAGGGAAAAGACAGAAAAAAGAAAAAGACAGAAAAGCACGAAACAAAGACGAAGAAGAGATGCTATATGATGAGCTTGAGTGTCCATCTGCCAATGAGCATCTCTAAGAAAAATGGACAAAATTGACAAATTGAGCACAGGAAATTGACAAGTGAGCGTTAGGAGGGTGTCAAAGAGAAGCACCGTGCATCGCTGCATGAGGGGAGGAAGACAAGTGACAAATTAGTGTAGATTTTTTTTCCAGTTGCACTTCAATGGCAATGAACGCTCAGTGTCATTTTATTCCCATATGAATAGTGAGAGATGAGCCGACATGACAAGCACAGTATACACACACACACACACGTTATGATATCGACTGAGGGAGGTGGGAAGGTGTGTGTGTGTGTGTGTGTGAGACAGGCAGAGACTTCTGTTCTACTCTCTATAGACAGGAACCCAGCAGCTGGGTAAAAAGTAACAAGTAACTTGGTGAGAAAGGCTAGAATAGTGGGGAGGATGTAGAGCAATGAATAGAAAGACACAGGAACAAGGGGGGGAGGAGGGGGGTGTAAGTGAGAAAAGAGCAGAGACAGGAAAAGGGGAAGAAAAAATGAGAAGGTCTGCTGGGTGTAAAGTTTCCCCTGGATGTGATATGTGGATATGGGGATGTCATCAAGCCTGTGAAGTGGAAATAATAAAGAATTAGGATTGTCTCTGAAGACAGGGAAATTAATCCAAAATGAATTATGAAGGGGGGAGAGGAGGGGGAAAAATCAACATCAGCTATTTCCTTTTCCTCTGCTTTGAGGGAGATAGGGGGCGGTTTGTGCGAGTACTGTGAATTCCATAAAAATTAAATTAATAACAAAGGGGAAAACACACACACACACACATAAAAGCGGAAAAATTAGTAGTACGGGGGTGGAAAGAGATAGTTGTACAGAGAGCAAGGGTACAGATGGAAAAAAAAAAAGACAAGAGAGAGATTTGAGGGAACTGAGGGTGGGCACTGTTGCTGCCAGATTGCACTGCTCTTTTGTTCCCCCTCGTCTTTCTGGAAAGGGCTGCCGGTGTTAAAGAGGAGATGCCATGCAGGCCATTGTAATAAATGCCACTTGTAAATTGCGGAGTGGAATTATACAGCGTGCAGATGGATCCATACGCCTGAGCAAAACGTGGCCAAAAAACCGGGAGCGATAATTAAGACTTAGGGGGTGAATGACAGAGCCATTTGTGACGACGGAATATGGCGTTTCCTAGCTCTCTGGGAAACAGAAGGGCTCGGAGAGGCTCGGTGTCACAAAACATTACCCACACAGCTGTTGGCTTTATGAGCAGCAATGGTGTACTCCCTTCCTCCCTCCTTCTCCCGCTCATCCTCTTCTATCTCTTTCTACCCTCTTCTTTTTCCACCCCCTCCCCCTCCCCCTCCCCCTCCCCCTCCACACACACACACCCCTCTCCCCTTGATCACCACACAGTGGTGCTGTTCTTTCCCGGTTTGTGCCATTTCAAAACAACCACCCCCTTCCTCTCCCGAACACCGTCACCATCAGTTCTTCCATTCATCGACATCCCCTTCACCTTCTTCACCTCACACCACCATCCTTTCCATCTCCGAGGGCCTAGACAAGGACTTGTGCTCCATCATTCGTATATAGGGAGGAGGAGGAGGCACTCCACATGCACACCAATACAGAGTAACACCCAGGCTGAAAATTCAATAAAAAGCACTGACACTGACAATGCTCGGTACTGTTTTGAATGGGAGTTTGGGCTTGCTGGGGCTCTGGGCTGACTGTAAAATAGGAAAAATCGAACTCTGTTGTTTTTCTTTTCTCTCTCTTTCTTTGTTTAAAAAAAAAAACATTTTTGTATGCCACCCCTGCACTCACGATGTCCACACGAGTCCTTGCATGCTACACTGCTCGTATGGTTTAGAAATCATGCTGGTGCTTTTTTTTCATACTGTAGCTTAAGCGTTCCTTTCTAAAATCATTAAACACTGGTTACATTTCACTCCTGGGAATTCACTACAACCTGCTCAACAAGTGCAGCTGCACTGTCACGTACTCAGATACCCCTTTTGTTTTATGTCGCTGCATAAATTGTCGCTGTATCTCTGCACAAACTCTACCATGAGAAACTCTTGCACATTTATCCTACTTGGCAAATAAAGTGATTCTGATTCTTATGTGTCCCCCAGACTCTGCCCTCTAGTCTCTGTCTCTCCGTTAAGTCCATCTATCTCTCTGCCTGGCTGGCCAGCCTGTCTTCTGCTCTCATCTACCTCTTTGTCTCTGTCCCGGGGGCCTCCACAGCGTGCAGAGTAGCCTGAGAAGACTTAACTCAAACAAGACCCCTTCGCGCCCCGTTAAACCACCGACCTTCTCTGTCACTCCTGTCGCCCGCTGCTGCCGACAACGGGGGCCTGAGCTGCAAGCTAAGAGACCCTGAGCTCAATAAAAGTGTGGGTGATTAAACAACTCCCTGTAATTGCTCCTTTTGTGGAGGAATCAAACGGTCACACTTATTACAGAGGCAGGAGAGAGGAAGGTTGGGAGCAGTCGTTTCCACCGAGGGCCAGACACTCTCAGTGACCCTCTGCCCTCCCGTCACTACTCCTTTATCTGACCAAACAACCACTGTGCCGTGTGTGTGTGTTTACTTGCATGTGTGTGTGTGTCCTAATGCCCTGTATGTATGTGCCAGTGTGTATGTTAACTATGCCAAGAATGCTGCTGAAACAAGGAAGAGTGCAATAACACCAGAGCTCCCCTCAGTGGTCAGTAATTTAATTACACTTGAATGAGTCCTAGCTTTTTTCAAAGCAACGTGCATTTGTGTGCCACCAGCCAGCTGGCTTTGGTAATGGCGGACATAGCCAAACCAGGTGACCATGTCCAACATGATGGCCAAGTCTTAGAGTAACACATGAACCATACACATTGCTAGTCACACACACATACAGATATCAACACAAGAGCCTGGCTACAGGCCCTGTCAAATCGGTCTCTTTACAAAAGGGAGGGGCCCAATTACAGAAGCCACAAATACATATATAAAGTGCCTTTCAAGGGTCCGTGAGTGCTTCAGCTTCCCCATGATTATGCCCACTCTTTCCACACACGCAGCACTTGTCGTACACACACACAGTCTCCTGTGCCAAAACAGCCATCAGACAGGAGTTTTGCAGCGCAGTAGCAGTCAGATGTGTTCAGCCAGTCTGAAAGGGAGAGCTTTCTGTGGTCAGATAGAAAGAGGGAGGAGAAAGTGAGCAACCGGCTCATCAACAACTATTAGTCATGTGTTGTCTGAGAGGTGAAAGCATGCCCAGCTATATTTAAACCAGGAGAGATTTGATTTAAAGAATCAATGCAACCTTGAATCTTTTTGCAATTAAAGTAAAAAAAAAAAAAAAAAGTTTTTGAACATACTGCAATATACAGTATATGCCATGTATATGCCATTTATTGGTCTGTCCTGTAAGTATTTTTGCCCTTTCTGATTTTCTTTTGCATATTTGTCACACCTAATTTGTTCAAATTATCAAACAAATTTTAATATTACACAAAGATAACCCATGTGAATAAAAATTCAATTTTTAAATGATCATTTCAATTGTTGAGGGGAAAAAGCTTCTCAAACCTGCCTGGCCCTGTCTGAAAAAGGAATTGCTGCCTAAACCTAAGTGGTCGCTCCACCCCTGGCAGCAACAACTGCAATGAGTCTTTCACATCGCTAAGGAAAAATTTTGTCCCACTTTTCTTTGCAGAATTATTTTAATTCAGCCACGTGAGAGGGTTTTCTAACCCTGAACAACTTGTTTAGGGTCACGCAACTGCAGCTCAATCATTTTTTTTTTTTGGACTTAGACCTGGCCTTAAATTTTGTTTTTGTTGCCATTTTTTTGTAGCCATACACAGGGGGACTTGCTGGCATGGATCATTTTCCTGCTGCATAACACAAGTGTTCTTGAGTTAAGGTCATAAAATGATGGCCGGACATTCTGCTTCAGGATTTTCTGGTAGAGAGCAGAATTTATGGTTGCATCAATTACAGCAAATCGACAGCCCCAGACCATCACACTACCACCACGTTTCACTGTTGGTATTGTGTTTGTTTTATAAAATGCTGTGTAACAGCTGGTTTTTACACCAGATGTAATGTTTTAATTTATTTACCTTTTGTCTCATCAGTCCACAGAATAGTTGCCCAAAGGTCTTGGTAATAATAAAGATGTTTTTTGGCAAATGTGAGACAAGCTTTTGTGGGTTTTTTGGCCAGCTATAGCTTTGGTCTTGGAACTCCCCCATGGATGCCATTTTTGCTCAGTCTCTGTTGAATCATAAACACAGACTTGAACCTTTTCTCTTACCATGGTTCACTGGAGTCCCAAGGCCTTAGAAATGGCTTTTCCGACTGAAAACTTGATGACTCTGTGATGTGTTGCTTTTTGAGATCTTTTCGCTTCACTTCATCAGACAACTTCTGTTTAAGTGATTTCCTTATTTCAACAGGTCTCACAGTAATCAAACCTGTGTGTGGCAAGTGAAATTTATAAAACTAGTTAATCACAGTTTATTTGTGATTTAAAAATGCATTTTGTATTTACTTGGGTTGGGGTTGTAATATTAACATTTGTTTGATGATCTGAATAGTTAGTGTGACAAATATGCATAAATAATAAAAAAAATCAGGAAGGGGCAAATTTGGTTTCACAGCACTGTAATAAATAAAGAGGCTTTATTTTTAGTTTAAGTTTTGTGATGCATACAACTGAGGGACATTGTATTAACGATAAGAACATTTCAATTACTTTTCAAATGCGCCATGTGCTAATTGAAGATAATCGCATAAAATCTCCACATGAACCTAAGAGGTCATTTCTGATTTATGTGAAAAAGGTTGACAAAAATTACAGATATTATTATCCTTTAGTTATTATTGCATCAGCATATGCGAGTAATTACACAGATGAATATAAATATGAAGGAAACGAGTATAGTATGATATTCAGACTACACTGGATATGTCTGTGTATATGTTACAGAGTAACGGTGCCCCCTTCTGCCCAAAATGCTAGCATACTGCAACAATAGACAATTCCACAGTTAATGATCACACAGTTTTCCAGAGACATCAAAGAAAAGGAGACTGCATATAAAACTGTGCAAAATCAGGCTTTATTCTTTTTTCCCCTGCATCATTGCCTTTCATCATCACCATTATCACCATCATTGTCATCAAAATCATCCTTGAAAAAAACATTGTCACCAGAGACAGACAGCAAGAGAATAGATTCTCAAAGAGACTCGCAGCTCAAACCTCTCAGCAAAAAACAGGCATCAGTTATTAGCACAGTCCCGCAACACAATGAGGCAGCTGTACATGTCCACTTCTTTCAACAAGGTCTCCAATGTCCTTATTTACAAGTCGGACTTTCTGTCTTTCAGTGCCTCACAGTCCATTCAGTAGTCAGAATTTTCAACTCCAGGAGACAATGAACCTCCAGCTTAGTACAGACATAGTTTAGATGTCAGATAATACAGTCTTGCTGACTTCAGTAATACTTTTTTTGTCCTCTTTTTCTCCAATGTCCATCCACTGCTGGTCTGAGGACTGTCCATTTCTCCAGTTTAGGCAAACGTTGAATACTGTAAGTGCAATGTCTAGTATAATGTCAAGAAAATACAAACTCACACGTACATACATACAGTACATGACTAACCGATGAACTTGATTAGCTATACAAGGTTGCCATTCTCCAGGGTGAAACCACAGAGTTGCTCTTGAATGCACCTCTCTAATATCTGGTGTCCATTAAGTAGAGGTGAGAAGGATGTGGGCTCACCTGGACTGAACACTGTCAGTAGATAGTTTGGTAATATTGTTCATGATTTTCTGTACAGTGTATTTAGTAAGTTGTGAAACCAATGGGAGGTGTAGTCCAAACACAGTAAGATTTTTTTTTTTTTAAAAAGTCCACCATTTAAATAAAAGATAATGCCTAGTTTAACAAACTGATGACACACAGGAACATTTCATGAGTTTTTTTATTCAGTCCAAAACACTGTATTTAAAAATCAGTGCTTGTTTCTTTATCTTTATTTTTCATCCTTTTTTCTGTTTTATTATGTTCAGTGAGATAAAAATAAAAAATTTATAATTTACTGTCTCTTTAGCTATATTACGGTTTAGGTCTTAAGGCCTGAAATATCTTCCATTTCATTTCCAACCAGTAGTAAGCAGAGACACCAAACCAACCTCACTGCAACTAGGTCTTTCTTAATATCCAGTATTTTTTTTGCTTCAACAGAAGAGTCAAAACCATTTGAGAGCGGTTAGTTGATGAATATGAAAAAAAAAAGGAATCAAACCAAAACAATGAACTAAAATCATCTAAAAGCAGCAACAGAGGTGCATTATCACTGTAACTCTCATTTGGGATCTGCCTTAATAATAACCCTTTTACATTTTAGGGTGTCATTGTATTACAGTACATATGAAACCTGACATGTTACACTTCTGTACAGTCAAAAGTTGTTTTGTTTTTTGTTTTTTTTTTAAGTTTGAAAATGTGGGGCTGTGAGGTTTTGAAAGTGCCTTATCAATCATTATCAGTTATCTTAAAAAAATAAGAAACCATAATACTGTAAGGTTTTTGACAATGTTATCAAAACCAAAGCTCCTTTACTGTTTGTAACTTTAGTCCAAGCTACATCTTGTTTATTGGAGTTTCATCCAGTGGACAAATACAAAATGCGAGAGTAATATTTCCCCCTCAGATAACCATGTCACAGACCTTAATTCATGTCATTAGTCAAAGAATATTAAATAAATGGATAAGAGATAATGTCTTTGCAAACACAATAAGAGAACTGACGCTATGTGCATGTAAACCCATCCAGCCACAAAGGGATCTAATTATCATTTTGGATGATCATTTTTTATACCAGATATTCACAAAGAGAAATGATAAATAGAGATAATTAATTTAAGGACCTCTAAAAGTGAAACAAGAACGGAGAAAGGCTAGTCAACTTAGGTTCTGAAAGTGTGTTAATATGTGTGGAGAGCCTTTCCAGCGCCTGTCCTTTTTTTGTCACTAGTGAATTACAGTTGCGTTGTAAATGTCATAAACTGAGAGCAGCAGACTGACTTGAACCACATTAAATGTAGCTAAGGGTTAACTGAACATGTATGTGTAACCATTTAGAGAAAAAGAACGGAAGAGAGGGGGAAACAAGAGGACGAGAACAAATCAACTTTAGAAATAATATGCTCAAGAGCTGCCGCAGCCTTCAGTATCGGGCCTGAGGTGAGCTCGCCCAAACATTCGCTCTGTGTGTCTGCCTGCCTGTGTGCCTCTGCCAGAGAGACGTATGGGTCCAAGCGTCGCTGGTGAACCCCCATTAGCTGGAGTAGATTTGGGTCCCAATCACACGCATGATCTCCTTCTGGACCTTTGGCTCCTGGGTGTTAATGTTAGCGTCACCTACTTGACCATCCTCATACCTGCACATATACATAGATATTTATATACAGTGTAGTTAGTTATCATTCTGTATGTTTTATAATTATGTAAAACAAGTATTTATCACTATCTCTTGCTCATCCCCTCGATTTCTCTGTTACCTCCTTTTATCTGTTTTGTGATAAAAGGGGCCGAAACAAAAAATGACGTATCTTATAAACAAGGCATAGCACTGTTAATAAATTAAATCAATAGACAAATAACACTCTGTGAGTTGCTCCTATTCTGAAATAAGTGAATTACAG
The DNA here is from genome assembly GCA_034779795.1 of Ctenopoma multispine. NCBI lineage: Eukaryota > Metazoa > Chordata > Actinopteri > Anabantiformes > Anabantidae > Ctenopoma > Ctenopoma multispine. The sequence continues at coordinate 19,772,735 of JAUYWH010000018.1, read as the reverse complement.
TGATTTTAACAGGATCAGCTAGACAAATCTGGTTTATCTATACCAACTGCTTCTTCAAGCTGAAAAATATAACCATACGCAGAGCACGTGTTCAGGATTGGCGTACGCTTGGTCTCAAGGTTCTAACATCAGCAGTCAGTTTGGGTGACATGTTTTATCTGCTGTAAACCAGTTTGATGGTGAGGCAGCACCTCTTAACCATCAGCAATATGTATGCACTTCTCAATTTGAATAAGAGGTGATAAGAGACAACTGTACAATTGTTCATCCTCCATCATGTGCTGCTAAGCAGCTAAAAATAAGCAACTCCAGTGATAACCTGCCCGTTTTCAGATGATGATTTAAAAAAAAGAACAAGGTGGGAACACTTACACAAAAAAGAAGCGAGTACAGACGTGGTCGGATACTGGACACACCCAGATGTTACCATGTTTCTGCAGATCTTTAGATGTGATAACTGTTGAAAAGAAAAACCATGAATACAAATAGAGAAATTACACTTTATATTTACTTCCTTATCATATGTTTTGATATTAATTTATATAACTCAAGATGCACTAAAGCTTAAGGGTTTAGATTCAGTTGTAATCATTAAGTTATAAGCATTTGATTTCTTCTGCTTATTTTCAGTTGTCTTCAATTTATGTTTTTACTGTATGTCAATTCATACCTGTCTATAGCCAGATACAAATCATGTATGTGATGTGCTGAGTGATGTGACAGTGATCTCAGCATTTACACATTTATATGTGCTGCTTGTTATTACCTTCACACAGGGCGATGCAGTTCAGATTTCGACTCTGAAGAAATCTTGATTGTATTGGACGGCTCTATTGAAAAAACAGACAGCAAGCATGATTCTCAGTTATCCAGCTGGATGCTAGCAGCAAAAGATTTTACCCATGTGCTACAGTAAATACCATGATACCATGATCTAACTGAGCTAATGCAATCCAGAGAATCACTGCAACAATGATGCTTAGCAACACAAAGTTTAATAGTACCAGCAGTCAGTAATTATAAGAAATTCTGATAACTAACTAACTAACTAAATAAGCAACAGCTCTACATCAGTCCGTGAGTGTGAAACTACTTTGTAAAAAGAGGTGTCCTTTATTTTTGTCAGGATCTAACATTACCTGTGGTATAGTGTTCATGCGGTTGTAACGCTGCACCAGTTCATCTTTGGTGGGCATGCGGTGTTGTCCTTTCCCCATTCCTGCAAGAACAAGCATACACAGAGCCAACAACGCTCAGTCAGAACAACCTTACCTCGAGTCATTCAAGCTGCGAAAAAACTTTCTCTAGGGGTCTTGAACCCCTAGTACAGAGAAATGATTAACCACAATGCCATCCTTCACATGAAGGTTAATGGTACTGAATATGGTACCGAACATAACAAATAGATTGCCAAATGGATTTAAAAACTCTGGAAGTATAGTTATTATTCTTTCATTAAGAGTCAGTTAAATATGACATGCTTATAGAAACCATTAGCTCTAATAATTTGTCTCATCTCATTAAAAGTAGCGTAATGAAGCTCTTCATAAAACAGTTACTTTATTGATTGTCTTTGATCTAGTAAGCACAGATTGAACTGAGTACATTTGATGGCAAAATTGTTTCTTTTTAGTCTTCAGCTCAGAATCGGAAATTCTATACATATCCTTAAAGTTAGCAGACACTGGGCTTAAAGAAAAGCGGTGGACCCTGTTGGCAACCTGCTGACACATTCAGCACACAAACCTATAAGACTACCATTATAGGACCAGAAATACATTTACTGAGTTTGTTTCTTTCAGTAGAAATAGACTGGATGAATTATGGTGAAGACTTAAAATATAATTTAAATAACCCCTACACCACAGAATGAAAACAATATAAAAAGCCAACAATATACAACACACACACACAATCCACTGACAGCCCCGCTGTATAAAGTCACAACATACAGTATGATATGGTAAGCTCAGAGGCCCAAGGCAACACACAACACAGTGCAGCACAATGGGATAGCATGGGAAGCTCCCGTATGTGAAAATGTTTTCCAGGGTGATAATCAGGCCATGTCAAACATAGAGCACACAGTTATGCCAACCAACACAGTGCAAAAAAAGAAAGTTGGAGGGGGCGAAAGTGGTCGGAGGAGTCTGAGCGGCGAGGAATGAACCGTTCCTACCTGAGTATCCAAAAGATATGCTGGAGATGGGGCTCAGATAGATGCCCTTTCCATACGCTGCCCCATGCAGCTTGGGTTTGAAAAGAGCAAGGAGGAAGGAAGGGTCACTGAACAGTTGCACATGACAACTTCACTTAGACATACTGCGAACTTACACATAGCAAAACACACCAAGCGCACTCTAATTAAATTATAGGAAAGTCTGTAAATGTCATGTTTCTGTGACAGTTTACCTGGAAAACCCCACCAACCAAACATACTCAATACAAACACCCATGCACACACACACAAATCCGAAGGTGGTGGACAGAAATAAGCCGGAGACAGAAAAGACAGCTTAACTATTCCAGTGATCATAAATAACTGCTATAATCTTTCAACTGCTGTTATTTCTCTATATTTACTCTTGTGGAGATCATGTGATCTTGAGGTTTGTGAAAGAAATTAGTGTAAAGAAGATGGAGGTGTTCCAGCAATGAAGACATGAGCAGTGAGCGTTGATTTGAAGAAGATGATAGAAGACTGAATGATAATGATGGTCACCCTCCACACAAGAGAATCCATAATGAGGAAGACAGAAGGACCACAGGTGTAAAATGGACAAGCACTCAGGAGACAAGCTCAAATAAAGTGCAACTTGATAGTTAAAGAATAAAATGGGATGGATATGGAGGTCAGGACGTGGCACAAAACTAAAGGAACAACAGACGAGAGGTTTTGTGCGATGGCTGGAGCTGGAGGCAAACTCCGCTCTCCTCCTTCTCCTAATGCGAGACACACAATGACAGAGGAAGGCGGGGGTGTCAGTGCTCAAGGTTGCAACGAAGAGGAGAAAGAGAAAGGAGATGAGGTGAGATCAAAGACGGGCAGTTCAAAAAGTTGAAGAACAAAGAAGGCATAAATAAGAAACACATCAGCACAATAGAGCAATCACGGCTGACGTGAACGTTTGAAAGATCCTTGAGATTTCAGATTTGATCTGCCATATTGTGCAAATGAGACATTTCTGTGCTCTCCGGTGCTTTATTTCTTTCTTGCTGTCTTGTTCTTTTATTGAATTATCTTCTAGAGACCAAAGTGCAACACCAACACGGACAAATGAATGCAGACCTTAGTAAAACAGGGATACATTTGGAAAGAACATTTTAAATCAAAATTATATTCATGGTTCCGGTTTGTTCAGTTTTACCCATCTTTTATCAATTGGTTTTCGGTCATGTTTGTTGTTATTTGTCCCTGATCTGAACATATGATGAATAGCAGGTACTGACCTTCAGTGGAAGCCCTTATTCACCATGAGGAAGTCTATACTCACTATCATGGAGCCTGTCCTGTGCATTGTCCAGTTTCAGACCTAGCCTACTCAGTGCTCTAGGTGGTTAACCCCAACAGGGCACACTGGTAGTCTCCTAATATCACAGCTGACCACACACTATGGTCCCCTCCCTGAAGGGACGTGTTGTCTGCTGCTGTTGGCACAGGAATCAGAAAGAAACCAACGCTCCTAAGGAAAATCTCCCAGTGTGCCCTGTTCGCTAAAATGCCAATTGCAAAGATGACAAAAGGGAAGCTGGCATCCATTAACTGCAAAAATGAATCAGCCGGACAGTGAGTCTGCTCCGACCAAGAGCAGGCTCACTGTCCGAGAGGAGATGCATCGTAAATTCCAGCCAACTGCCAGGGTTACATACCTGCAGTTTGGTATAAGAGGCATTGACTAGTCCATTTCTCAGAACAGAGTGCCAGTTCTCTATATGGGAACCACTAGAGCAAGTGTAGAGAGAAGGAGAGATAAGAAAGAAAAGATAAAGTAACATCCTAAAAGGATATACACCGCATGGATCTGTGAAGCCACTCACCTGTGCAGTGGCCAGACCCAAGCTGTTCAGGAATGTTGGAATAAAACAACACTATGATGCATTTCATGTGGTGACCGTGTACCGACTGTAGAGTCCACCAGCATTATGTAAAAATGCTGTGTCTAAAATCTTAGGAAAAATATATTACAATCAGCTTTCTATTTATAAGGGAGTATTGTTTATGTGTTATACCAACCGTCAACAGAGAGCAGCAGGTATTAGCAAATTAAAATGTACCAAATAAATCTGTATTTTTCATTATTTACATTATATTTTATATTAATTGTTTGTAAACATAATCAAAAAAAAGTTTACAAAAGCATTTTCTAAAACTAGAGAGCAGTCATAGGCAAAGTTCTCAGGAAAGAAGTCCATGCCATGACTAAACTTTGAGATACTGAAGTTATCTATTTATAGCTTTTGTTGAAGGACATTCTAGAGCCATCATAACAGTTTTTCAGATTTATATAATCCAATATTTAGAAGAAAAAAAAATTAAAAAGGAAGCTCAAAGATGACAACTCATTATTGCTGTCTTTCAGTACAGGATTAGCCATCTGAAGACATCTCCCAGTGCAGATACCTGAACTGTCTTAAAATAGATACAGCGGTCAAAGCAGTGGAACGAGAATGACTTATTTTTAACTAGTTTTAATGCATTATGAAGTTCTTCTTCCCACAGCCTTAAATAAACAGGGAACGTTTTACTTAAAATAGTTTACAGATGTTTTTAGATTCCCTTTTTTAGTCTCTAGATATGTATTTATATTTTATATGTTTTCTATTTCAAAATAAAATGATGGCAAACCAGCTGACTTAGATGTTTGACCTTTTCTGTTGAGGAGCATTAAATCTGTAGTATTAACCAGCACAAACAGGAAGTGTTAGCACTGCTAACTGCTAAGTTAGTTGTACCCTGCATGTGCCCAGATGGGCCATGTGTATCTAAAATATTCAGTCCCATCTGCTACAGTACAAATCTCTATCTCACAGACATTGCTGGCTTCGTGTGCTGGCTTAGTACGGGGGTTTCTCTGTCCAAAAGAATGGCCAGTGCTCTGTGCTGTTGTTTGTTGTGGTTCCATAAAAATCTGCTAGACTGGCCCCTCTGTCCACAACATAATGGCCAGGTGCTACACTGAGATGTCTACATGTTTGACAGAGTCTATTGCTGTAATGCAAACATATTCATGCATTTTAGTAACTATGCCTGATTTGAGACTAATTATTTACATACAGTAGAATTTATCACATTATATTTACTGTAACACCACAAACTTAACAATATAAATGTGTGATATTTTGTATTAGTCAAATAAATATTAGTTTTTAAGCCATGCAGTGAAAAGATAGAGCTTTGATCCTATAAAAAAAAACAATGGTAGGGGCAAAGTGGACTCACTGGAAGGCAAATGTGCTGCCATATAGTTTCTTGGCAGTGCGAAAACGAGCCTCCTTGGCTGGAGGACTGCTGAGCAGCAGGAACTGGTGGGAGGTGTGCATGAATTTCAGTTGCTATCACGATAAGATCACGAAGGACAAGTGAGAGCAAGAGAGAGACAAACAGAAAAGTGTAAGTGTGATCCATCAAATAACACAATGTAGCAGTAATCTGTCTTAATCAGATAAAGGAGAGCTGAGAAGATGGTTTTGGTTTCCTACCCTACTGAGAGGCAGCTTGACGATATGAGACCTGTTACTGGAAATAATCCTGCAGAAGCAAAGAAAGATCAAATACATAAAATAGAAATGGAATGGATTTGAAGATCTTGTTATTCTGCCATCACCTTCAATAGTATTAAGAGCCACAACAGGTCTTTTTTTTTACACTAGACACATAGTGGGAAAACCACAGTTGTTTATAATACCATAAATGTGTTCTATTCATTTGCCCAAGTAAATCATGACTGTACGACAGCTTGGACAATAGCAGGATGCAAAAACTAAAATTCAGTTGGCAATATTTTTTGTTATTTCAACCAGTACTTCTCTCTCTGTGATATCAAAGGGTTTTCCATTTTAAAATGTACTTGGCATAACCTCTTAAGCATTGCTGCATTTTCTGTCATTCAGCCTCTATGGTAAGTCTAATATGCTCTCAGTCATGTACAGTATATTATTTTCCGATTTTAGGTCAAAGCTTGTTAACATGCAACGTAGAGTAAACCTATTTTTAGGACATATCCTATCTGCTTACCACTGTAGCAGGGGATGAGCCAAAGGGTCCAGTTTGTCCATCTGTTTCTTGATCTCCAGATATGAGCCCTAGAAAAACCACACAAGCATGTGTTTTTTTTAACAGATTTGCTTTTACAAAACCAAACAAGCAAGTGAGCAGATTCAGACTCATAATTAATAAACAGTATAGATGCCGTCTAGGCGTAAAGAGAGTACTAGAGAGTAAAATGGGAAAATGTAATATATCAGCGATGCCACTTGACACAGACCCCACCCATTTAGCTACAACACCACAGTGCACAAAGGAGTGGACAAAGAACGATAATGTTCTATTCAATAACACTAAAACATTATATCTTAAACATGTACAGTGCATTATGATAAACAGTTGCCTTGATACAGTCACTGTAGACCTTCCCTTCTTTCCCTCCCATCCCCTCCTTGTACCTGGGTCATTTCCCGGATGGACATGACGCTATCCAGTGCTTTCTGCAGTCTCTCATAATTCTTCTTCTGTGTTCATTGGTTGAGCCAAACATCCATTGTATGCAATGAGAGAGGGAACAAGCCTTGGTTTTAATAGAGCAGGCATGATGTTTGACAAAAGGTTATGTTAACTTAGACTGAGACTTTGTTTGTTTCATGATTTAGTTATCCTGATTCCAGCACTGTGGATGCTGACCTTTGGGTTGAAGGCCAGAGTCTTGGGGTCATTAGGGTCAACAACTGATGGGTAGGGCTCAAAGATGATGCTCTTACGGGGAGATTCAAGAGCAGCTCGACACATCGCCACAAGTAGGTCCACCACCTGAGGAGAGAGAAAGACGCTTTCTGATGCTTTTGTATCATGAGTGTAGAACCTGTCTCCCCCTCTACACACACATATTAACTATGAATAATCTAAAATTAATATCATGGTGTCTCCCCCTCAAGTGTCCGTGTCAGATGTGTTGCTGTCACCTCTGCTCCAGTGGCTACTTCCTCTGCAGCTCCGGACATCACACCCAGAGTGTAAAAGGAGAACACACACAGCTCCCTGGTGCACACAGCGGGCTACACACAGAAATTATGAAACTGCTCTAATTTCAATGTGTACAACAAATAGTACCTGCACAGAAACAAGCAAATCCACCCACACATGCATTGGCGCACACACTCTTGTTAACAAGATTGTATTATTAAGAGATTAATAGAGCATCACGTGCATTAATTAATATAGAACGGCTTATAAAGCTATACTGTTTCTTTATCTTTTTCGTGTCACCTTCAGCATGGATCCATTCTGAAAGACATGCTGTTCATCGCAGACAACACAGTACTCATTGAGTGTGGGGATCCTCTGCTCTGAGTACTTCATTATCTGTTAAAAGAAAAGCAAAGTGGTGTTCACAGTTATCGCCCCCACCTCCTGACATTTAAGGGGGAAGAAGACAAAATTACAATTTTGCACTATGGTTATCTCTATGAGGCCCCAACAAAAAAGTGCTCTGTAGACTCCACTTCCACGGTGTATAAGTGCCCTGTTAAGCCCTGTTAACTCTCGTTTTCTTTAAGTCTAACCTGTACTAGGAAGCCGTACTCCAAGGTAGGGATGTTCTTGCAGTGCCCGCCCGCCTGGGATGAGAAAAACAATTCAATCAGCTGCCTCGTTGTAATCTGCGCTGGGGCCCTGGCCGCTGGGACAGCCACAGTCTGATGGGTCAAGTGAAGACAAAGCATTATGGGAAACGGCGTACCAGCCATTATTGTGGTAGACGCAGGAGAAGGCTCAGATGGGAACAGTGCAGGTAACAGGTGATTAAGAGGAGGATAAGAGAGGATCACATTGGATTAAAACAGAAAAGAACAACATAGAGTGCCCCAAAAACTGCATCTGTCTTGTCATTAGCTTAAATAGTAGAAATGTTACAAAAAATGTAATTAGTGCAATGTTTATAGCCTCAGTGGTATACCCTATGAACACAACATGATAGTGTGACATACAGTGCAATAGCGAGTGACATTAAACTAAAAGGTATCTGACTAGATATAAAGCTGCTGACTTGTTCTGACTGACACTGACCTGGCTGTTTGGTGGATAGCTGAAGAGCTCCCCTTTAGGGTTCTTCATGGTACAAGAGATAGAGCGGTTCATCAGGCGGGTCACTCTCAGCTCAGGGACACTCAGCTTCCCTTTTAAAACTGTGTCTTGGATCAAAGGAAAACTTGGAGACCTGGGAAAGAACAACACATAAAACACATACATCAGCCATTTTTTCTAAGATAACAAATGCTGTTGTGGTCTAGTTCTTTGTAAAAAAAAAAAAAAAAAAAAAGACTTAGTATAGGGTATAGTTTGTCATCAGCTGTAATCTTGTACAAGAAGACTGCAACATGTTAAATGGTTAGTAACAGTAACATTAAACAAATATCCACTGCTGTAGTCACTCACACTACTCTAACAGTATTTTACAGTATTAAACAGTATGCTTGCTCAGACAACTGGATTCTGTTCAGACAGTAGCTCAAGCCGCTAACTTTTTAAATTCAGGAACCAGTGTTCACTTTCGCTATCACTCTCAAGATATTATCCATGTACCCATTTGACATGAAACTTCTCTCACGTCATAAGGATGTCAAGACAGCCTAGTAGTTAGTGAAGCTGACCTCCATTGAGTGGCCCGGGAATCAGTCCCTGTGCACCCATAACTGTCAAAGCATCCCGAAGTAAGACAGAAGTCGAGAAGAAGATTTCTCTCTTGGGAGACTGGTGTGTCAGATTTTGGATTTAAGTCAGTCTCCCCTATGCTTTGTCAAAGTTTCCTTTTCCCTGCTTGTCTTTTTCCTTCATGAAATCTTCTATTGATTTGTTGTTTAAAATGAATAAAAATTTCTTTCCTATAATAATACGCTATTTCTAGTCAACTATGATAATTATCCACTATACACTTATAAAAACCAACAACATTAATATAGAGTTTTATGTTATCTTTACGTTAAAACATTTGTGAAGACTTAAGAAAGACAATTTGCCATTCTTTAATATTTATAGAAACTGCGTTCACTTGAGTTCAAGGAAGCTTTCATATTGTAACCTATTTGAAAATGATAAATTAATACATTTCTTGAGTGACTGCAGACACTTGAGTCAGAAAAGTAACCAACAACATTAGCATCATAACCAAGCTTGAGTCACAGTGTAAGAGATGAACTCCACTGAAATGCTAATAATAATTGCATTAACAAAACTGACCTATGTCCTTTATGACAGAGGTTGTCAAACTATGGTACGTTTACCGCTTGTAGTACGCAGGTTTCCTCTAGTGGTATGCAGAAACACCTGAGATTTATTTTACGAAAATTATATAATAACAAGACATAATATTACTATAGTTTACAGGTGAACTGTCCTCCGTTTGCAGGACAACGTCATACTTTTATACACTTTACATCTCCATAATGATTGTTAACAGCATTAAGTCAGAACACTGCATCCAGAATTACAAGTGTTAGTTTAAACTATACAGTTTTTTCATTGACATGATGTAGCGGTAAATCTACAATCTGAATGTCTGTCATAAATTAGCACCAAATCCAGTTTTGTTGGTGACATTTAATTCAGACACATGTGAGCAGACAAAACACAGGTCGGTAACCTCTCGGGCTGATTCTACGCATGGTCCCATGGACAGAAACAGCCTTATTCACAGACAATGCTGAAGTCTGGTCACTGCAGTCTGCTGGTTAATAAATCGAGAGCACGGATTACTAAATGTGTCATTTAGCCTAGTGTATACCTCTCAGCTCAAATAAAGCCTTGAAAGTCAAGTCGCTGAAGTCTGTTGGTTGATCAGGATGTAAATCACATTTATTTCTGAATCCACCGTGAGCTAACAGGGGATCTCACGGGTGAAGTGTGCATATTTTTACACAGCTGTACAGCTGTTTGCCTTCTGCACATTGGCGGGAACCAACTTCAATCAATTCACCGACGTTATTACCAGTGGTGAAACGGAGTAATGTGATCATTGTTGCTACCTCTGATTGGTGAAACTGGTGAATAATAGTAAGAAAAAAAATTTACTGTTACCCAATGTATCAGAGTAAAAGGCATTTCTTATTCACAAAACTACTCAGGTAAAAGTAAAACATATAGTGCAGTAAATGTAACTTGTTACTACCCACCTCTGGTCATAATGGTGGTACTTGGAGAGTCAAATGTTTTTTGAAGTGGTTTCCGGTGTAAAAAGTTTGAGAACCACTGCTTTATTAGATACATCTGTAGTGAGCATCCCCACTGCTCTTTTATTCAGTATAAACAGGAACATGAACATTTGTTTGAAGAAAATGTTATAAATTATTATCAACAGCATTTATTCTAGATTAAAGGGTTAATAATAATCATACAACGCCGCACACTGCATGCAACATAAAACATTAAAAAAAGGGACCTACTTGGGTATGGGGGAGAAGATGCTGAGCCCGGCACGGAACTTCTTGATGGTTCCCCCGGCTTTGAACCAGCTGTGCCTCTTCTCCTGCTGGGCCTTGAGGAACTCATTACTGAGGTGCTTCCACTGCTGTGAGGTGAATGTGCTCAGGATCCTGCCATGAACAAAAATGGGAGTCAGGCGGGACGAAATGTACATTTTATCTATGGGTGTGCATCATAATTTTGTATAAGTGCATCAAAAGATTAGAAAACGTGTTAAATAAATTGACTTACTTTTTGAGCTGCAGGCCCAGGCTGAAGCCTTCTTTATTAGAGGGCTGGAACACTTCTACTGAAGGCTCTGAGTAAAAACGATAACACTGTTACACAGTGTAGACAGATACACACATGCGCTTCCTTTCTCTCTCCCTCTTGTGTAGCACTTATGGTACTCACCTCCCACATTCAGTGAGTGTCACAAGTACCTAAAGTCCCTCTCAGAAAACCAACATCCACACTGACATCTTTACTCACCAGGTCCGTCGAGGTACTGAGAAAGAGAAAAGTGCAGTCTCAGAATAATGGGCTCTGTTCTGATAACTTTCCAAGCTGTCGCAACCTCCTCCTGAGTCAGGCACACATACAAATACATAGAGTTAGCAACCTAATTAGGGTCATTTCTCATTCATACATGATGTTACTTTGCAAAATGTCAATGTTAGAATAGTAATGGGCAAAGGCGGAGGAGGTGTGTGCGGAGGAAGAAAATAGCTGACTCACATCCAAGAAACCGATGTTAATATGGAGATCGATGTCCACGTCATCAATGGTTCCATACTCCCTGTGGAGAGACACAACAACAGATTTAGTTAATTTACTGTAAGGAATGAAATGCGTTTCACTCTAACCCTTTCATCTGATTATCGCTTGAAGGAGAAAAATAAGGCTTGGATCGCTCCTGTTTTTCCAGACAGCGCCAAGTTAAAATTAGTATATACTCTGTTTGAAGCATGCCAAATTAAGAACTGCCAGCAGAGTGAATCTTACTTCCACTTGTTTCAAAGTTTTTTTCAAAAGTCTCGAACAGTTGCCCATGTGTGCCTGTGTGTCTGTGCTGTACCTGACAGAGACAGCACTGTCAGTGTAGATGTCTTTTACTGCCTCTATGTCTGCATCCAGTTGAGGGTGGCGGTACAGGTCAGCGGCACAGCTCCCCTGTAACAAGCAGGTCACTATTACAGCATTCAATTATCTGCAGAATATATTATAGATCTCTTTATTGTCTAATGCATCCCCACAGTTCTACCTGATCGATAGTTGATACTGTTACAAAGACTTATCTATAACTTTCACCTATGTCAGTCATTTATCCATTTTGTCAGCTTAATATCTCAGCCACTACCTATTTACCATTTTGACTTTCTAGTTTGGGGACTACACACATGAATGGTTTTCAATCTGGTGTGACTATATTAAAATATTTACATCTAACTAAAAAATTCTCTAGAGTTTTTTATTTCACATGGCGTCATCTGGTTGCTCTTAAGATGGCAGTTGTAGCCTTAGTCAAAAAGAAGATCGTATCTGGAGGAGAAGATCAACCAAAAGTACAACCTCCAATGTATGACAAACCACCCCACTCATCCCACGCGTTTTACATTGTGACGATGTCCTGAAAATGGAGGCTAGGCTCAGGGAAACATTTGCAAAAATAAAACTGCACAAATGAAATATATAAATATAAAAGGTGTCCTGTCAGCAGTTTTGGAGACATCTGTTTTATCATTGTAGTCTATTAAAAAAATGCTGTTGAAATCTGACAAGTTGTCCACTGGGAAAACTAAAGTCCATTAATTTTAACCAAATGTTCCAACTGTTACTGTAGTACTTGAAGATAACTATTTTAACACTTTACTAATTATATAACTTCCTTAACTACGATTAATTATTCTAAGCTCCTACCTATTTAAAACTTAGTTTAAGCTTTCCCAATCAGTTTAGGCCTTTTTTGGTGTGCACATTTTTATTCCCCTCTTCTTCACAGCACCATTTCAGTTGGCATAGCATTGCATATTCATTGTATAATACTATATATATTGTATAAAACCCATTTCTATTTGCTTAAATAATTTGTGCTGCTTGATTCATATACACAGCCACTAGCATCTGCAAATGTACCACTGGTTGAAAATAACTACTACACAAAAAGAGCATCAGATACAAGTTATTAACTTGTGACAGGAGCTTTTCTATTTTTTCTTTAACTGTATAACTGTATTTGTAGCTTCTATTGTCTGTCAGTAGGCCAGTAAACCAATATTCAGCCACCTCACACACCAGGTACTTATGGTACATCATGAGATAAGATTTGAGTTGGAAAATATCAGAATTTCCCTTTAACACATGTGTTCAACATGGCTGTCTAATGTATTAGTCTAATTTTGTCTGTTTCATTTTATATTAGCAATTATATCCGAAAGTTACATATTAAAGTGTGATAAACAGGAAGAAGCAATAAAACTCATGAAATGAGAAATCTTTGTAAATTGACAGCAGGCAATGAATGTCTCTTTAGGTGTGTTTACCTAAGCAGAATATGCCAGCAGATCATTTTTATATTTAATAATGTCTGTGGTTACCATAGCACATTTGGTATAATTTCTTTCTTTTTTTTTTTTTTGGTGTCTAAACTTGAAGTCAGACTCTCATGTCCTCAGCTCTGAGTGTGTAGAACAGATCCCGTACTTTCATCCTTATCTTCACTACGCTGCTTTTATGTTCTCCGACTGCACAGAAATGAGCTTTACGTTCCACACTGGATTTACATTTCAATCACAAGTCTCGGAAGATAACGGTAAAAAGGATGACTAACAGATTCAGATCTTATGTGGAAGTGAAGCATTGAACTTTGAAAGATGAGATAATACATTAAATGCCAGCCGCAGAAATTAATTTGCCAGTGTTGCTTGTGATTGATACTTAAGGTTGCACAGGGTGATAGTAAAAAAGTACAGTGATGCCTGTATTTTAACTCAATCTATATTCTACTTTAGTCCAAAATTGCTTTTATTGTCAGTCAATTGAAACCAATCCTAGAAACTTTAAAACATTAACGCATCTTACATTTTAACAGGACATCGCACGTCACATGAATTTTTAAAATGTTTGCTCAGTAAGCAGTGAGACATCAGGGTGGAAATGTCAGGCAGCCACTCCATCTGTTCTGGACTACCACCAAAGCCTCTTGACCAAACTGCCCTGACATTTGGCCTGAATATTTATAATCCCCAAAAGCATCACTCCAAATGATTTCATTGACACCTGACCTATTGTCTGGTGCCATTATCAAAATGTACTCTTCACTTACTGAAGGTGATGACAACATCTTAAAAGCCAATGGCTGCAGTAGTTGGTCATAATTGATGGATTAAAATTATGTTGTTATAACTCATAATCACACTGCCATGAGGTTTGACAAACACTTTTTTATCAATCCTGAAGCCTTTCCATTGAGGATTTCTTTTATATTTTCTACGTCCAACACCTTCATGATTGAAATGAGCTCAGCCTCTACTTTCTGCTAGTGGGTCTTTTTAATCTTGTACAATGATTATTTACACTCCTCTGGGTCCAACAAATTACAGTGCTACAAAACACATATTATCAGGGCTTTTTTGGGAAAGACTAAAATTAGATTAGATTAGATCAGATAAACCCTCGGGAAGGTTCCTACGGGAAATTAAATGAAAATTTAATTTAATTTACAATTAAATACTATTTGTAAAAAATAAATAAAATTAATAAATTCAATGACTTTTTAAGTAAATAATTTCACGTTACTGCAATAGTTAATCATGACACTCTATGATAGCGATACTGACATCACAACATTCAGTACAGATATCTAGGAAGAAAACCAGCTGTTTCTATACCTGAATGCCATACAGAAACTGTTCTGGCTCGTTCTCCCCGTCCGACTCCTCGTCTGTCCAACACTGGCCTTTGATGTCCTGTGGGCCCACACATTGTGAAAAGGCCATTATAGCGGAGAAAAGCAACCTCTTTCTATCAGCCTTTCATCTCACATCCTTTCTCACATCTCCCTATTTAGCCCACCGTTCAAGAGCTTCAAAACACTGCTTTATATAGCTTTTCAGATGGAGAGACGAAGAGACATCATTTATTTCCAAAAGACAAAATATTCTCTGATTAAACCTTCAAAAGAATACTCAACTGACAATTAAAAGGGATGCCTTACTAAAAGTATCTATTTTTTAAATAAAAATAGCCATGTCTCTTGTCACAGTTAGCAATGCCTAAAGCCTGAAGGTCCTGTTGCAAAAACAGAACTTATATAATATATGTAGAATAACCTCATACAGTATCACTTTCTAAATTTTAAACAAAACCATGAATGCTTGACTCAGCTTAATCATATGCAGTAATTACACCAACAGGATACTAGCTGTCTTACCATTGTGTCAGCTGTTCATATGGCTCACTCAGACAGGTTTAGCCTTTGAATACTGCCAACCATCGCAGCCTCTTTCCAGGTGAAAGGAACAAGAACGGAAAGGCGGAGAGCTCTGACTGACTACTTCTTCTTTCCTGCCCTCTTCACACGTGCACAACCTTCGAGAAACAGATATTAAAAATCGGTTTAGAAAGGGAAAAAAACGAAACAAAGAGGCCATCTCCACTGATGCCATGTTTTGTCGATGGTGCCCTCCTCCTCTTTTCTTTGCACTTCACCTTGCCATGTATCCTAGCAACAGCCATCTCTGCCTCCTTTCAGAGTGGCATTAATCACTGTGGAGAGAATGTGTGGGAGATATGTGCTGTACGCTTAGTGCCCAGGATGTCTCCATTTCTTTGTTATTTGTTGTTGTTGTTTTTTAAGCAACCTCTATTAATAATGAAGCACCAAACGTTGGCACACCTTTATAGACGTCCAGCATCTGCTGCTACCAGTGTAATGGTCACACAAAAACAAAGAAATGCCACATCATTTCTTGGGTTACAAGAGAGTAATAGTTGCCTACAACTCTCATTAGGAGTCACAGATCAAATATGACAAGAGAAACTGCTAGGATAAAAACAATGCTGACATGACGTCGCCAGCTACAGTGGACTCTGTTTTACACTTTACCCGCCAGACATGTAAACAATGAGCATGGTGCCCTCCTAAGAAGACTTTAAGCTGTACGTGCAGAGCAGCATATTCCCCACTACAATATCAATGCAATTTACATTCTCGAATATAAAACCAAAATAATTAGATTTACTACTAAAGTTATCATGACACATGTGCAAAGACTGGACGGCAACATAGCTTGGTAATAACATAGCTTGGTAATAAAAGACAAAATTGTCATGCATGAAGACATTTATCCTATATATAGGTCGACAAAATTAAAGAACCCAAATTAATCATTTTCTCTTTGTTTACTGCACTAACATGGGACCTTGAAATCTTGTTTTGCTCCTTTCTTTCTGTAGCCCTCCAGACATCAACTGCAGACCTATAAAACACCATTATTACCGTGTCTTCCACTTCAGCTTCTCCCATCTCGTGCGAATGCCTGCTGCTCAGCCATGTCCTCAACCGTGCTAGCTTCTACTCCCTGCCATTCCCATAGCTCCTGCCGCCTCACATACCAATAGAGAATCCCCCTCCTCCCCTGCAATCCACATCACCACTGTCCCCATTCGTCCTTCTGATAACTATTTTACACAAACACGGATGCAGTCATGCGGATTTTCCCCTCCCCCCCCCCACTACACTCTGTACCTCCACCCTATCCATCCACACTTACCTCCAGAGAGGATGGAGACTTGGATGCTGCTCTCGCCTCAGCTGCTCCCCCTCTTAAAGGGCACACCTCCCTGTCTCTTTCGGTGGCTGAAATGATAAAACTGTAAAACCCATTCAAATAAGACACCAGAGGAACTAGTGCTACAATCCTCCTATTCTACAGAATCTGTCTTTCAGTGCTCATTACGTGTGTCTGCGAGCAAACCAGCCAGTGTATGTGAGCCTGTGTGTTTATCTATTGCAGATCTCTGCTCCTACTGCTGTCTTATATTTTGCCTGACAACACTGAGGAGTCTGAGCATGCTCAGTTAGATGAGGCAAGCTGGTCATGTGACCTGCAGCTGACTGCACTGCTGCTGAGAAATAAGAGGAAAAATGGCTCTGCTCGTGTATATGCATCTGCCCGTGTGTGTGTGTGTGTGTTTGTGTGTGTGGTTGCATAAGCCGGTGTCTATTCATGTGCAATCATGCTTTGACATCAGACAGTTGAAGTGGTTTCATTGATGGTCAACATTTTTTTCCAGACACAAAAGACATAAATATATTTTATGCTGTTTGTGTTTTCCAGTACATCGCTGCATGCATGCAACCAACTACACCCAACTACCGCACCCAACAAACATTTACACTTGTACAATGTCAGCGCCATCTTTAAAATCTAATATACCACTGCAAAAAAACAACACCCCACCTGCTTTGTATATAACACACTGTGTTATTCTGTGCATGCTAGAGACAGTCATTACGCATTTGAGCTAATCAGTCTTTACCCTCATTGTCTCAAGGTTTCTATTTAAGAACTGACCTAAAGAATGCCCAGATTAATGAACCAGTGTTTGGATAAGTGTCTGCTCAATGCTGTAGTCAGGGTGAGGATGTGAGAGATCTTCAATCTTTTATTTGGCATACAGGAAAATAAACTAAAGTTTACTGGCAAAGTATAAATATGGGGGACACATATCATGTCAGTTGTTTCATCAATCAAGGAGTTATACTGTCAGTGTGTCTTTTAAGCTAAATCAAGAGTTTACTACAGTAAGACACTGAACTTTGAACCTTACAGTACAACTGTAGCCACTGTACAGCAACAATCAACGTACACATACAGTAAGTCTGAACTGCTACAGATACCCATTGCAAGTTAAGGTTCTCAGACTATATTAGGAGGCAAAAATATGATCAAAAAGGCAACATAATTAAAACATAAGCACAGCATTCTGTGGCAAACAAAAGATTTATTTTATAATGTTTACAATTGAATCAGCTAAGAACACAGTCCACTTATTTTAAAATAACTGGCAACCAGTCATTATTGTGTCTGTTTCATTTTGCATCAGTGTATTCACAAATAGTAATATCTCATTTTGAAATGAAGCTCTACAAATATTTTATTCCACTACTTCAAAAGGAACTTAAGAATCGCTTATGTTTACTATTATTTCCCAATCTATTTAACATTAATTGAGAGAGTGTCCTACCTGCTCATCTCTGAGATTTATCTGAGGACAGTCCCTTCCTCAGTGTCTTACTGTACCTCGTGGTCCAGGGGTTAGCAGCCATTAATGCTGAACGGCAGGAGCTTTGGCCAGTGGACAGAGATGCTGGACAGCAGATATGTTCCTCACCCGGACAGGTGTGTCAATTTGCCTTAGCTCCTGGAGTGGAGTGGATCCAGGCAGAGGCTGCCAGCGGCCAGTGAGACAGCAACATGGGCAGTGGAAGCAGCAGTGGTAACAGGTGAGAGCAAAATAAGACTCACGGGCAGGAGACATAGACTTAGTGAAAAGGACACATGGAGTGTAACTTTGATGGACACTAATGCAAAGTAATAGGACTTTGATGAGTATGTTTTTCAGATTAATTTCTCAAATCCTGACGCAGAGTTTAAATGTTTAGATTTGAATCTCTACAGTAGGCATGTGTGTGTATGTGTCTGCCATCTGCTTGGCTGATTATCACAACAACACAGAATTAATCATCTGTGGGAACCTTATAATGTTTGTCCAGTGTCTGCACTGGACAAACATTATATTTACAGTTATAGGCTTCCATTAATATAGCACTGATTAGCACAGTAATAGCATAATAGTTACCAAGCTGAGAATGTACCTCTAACAAAGTATTTCGTAGTATGTTCTCCATAGATCAAATAATGATGATTATTTTAATAGTATTATAAAGCCCAATAAAAGAACTAATAAAGAGCTGGTATAAAACATGTACTTGCAGTGTTTTGTTCAGTGGTACTGTATTACCAATATTGTTGAGTACTTGAAATATGACATTTAGGAATGCCTCTGAAATGTTAAAAAGTAAAATAATATACATAAGTGATCAATGTCTAGAAATACTTTATGTAAGATTTATTTAAACATCTGTTTTCGGATACTCAGTATGAAGTACCTGAAAGCAAATCACTGATAAGTATAAAAAACTGTTATATAGATGTCCAACACTAGATGGAGGTGTTGCCACAGTAAGATATAAAACTAACAGCACATCAATAACCTCCTCTTTGATTCATCACTCACTTTACTGGCTGTTCTCCACTAAAGCGCTTAGACTACTACACAGCATCTAACTGTCATTTTGTAATAGCTTTTAGAAATTTAGTAGAAATGGTGGAGAAACATCTCGAGAGCCACTGTCGGAGCCACTGCTGATTACCTGGATCAGGTGCGTACAGCCAATCAGAAACTGTAGGTGCAGGAGTAGATGTAAAACAAGCAGGACAGTGGCTCTCAGGACCAGCGTTGGGCATCACTGGCTTACGTGACAGTAAGCCAGTGATTCCCATAAACCATTTCGGCAGGCGGTGATTCATCCGGATTGTAATAGTTTAAATAACACACTGACAACATGACATATAACTCATGCTGCACTACATACCCCCTGTAGATGTTACATGCATGTCACCATGGGCAAAAAAACAACTTTACTATAATAACCAAAAGCCTGCGTCTTTACAGGAAACCACAGCAGTCACATGTTAGACTCCACGCGCTGCTGGTGCATATCCCACTCTGATTGGCTCTCTAACTTTACCAAGCACTTCCACTGTGTCCGTGTATCCCTCCGCGTTGTGTTAAGCTTTTTAACGTTTTCCCACTTTCCATACGGTTAATAATGAAATAAATGTTATATTTAGTTAGCACTAAATACTCAGGTTAACATATATGTCTTAGTGGCAGTGTAATCCTATTCACATATCCATATCATCTCGGATGGATATGTCTCAGCATCCCTACAAAGTAGTTCCGCAGAGTGAGGGACTAGGGAGATCACCTTGAGCTGCTCTGTCTCAGTGTAACGGCGGTTGCATCGCTACAAGCACTTCCAGCGGTTAAAGGTGGGTATATTCAACATCTTGGTCGTTTTTTTAGTGACCCCATAACTTGTGCACCATTTGTATTTTCATGTTATTGTCTTCTAAACCTTTTATCCATTTACAATTTCTGTAGCCTCATCCTGCGAGCTGGTAAGTCAGGAGATGTGTCATTCGGTAACTAGTGGCCTAGCCGCTCTTTCCTGCTTAACTTTTTGCATTGAAATTGTATATTTATCATTGCCAATACATCAGGTGGAGTAGTTAACTAGGATATGTCTGCTGGCTCATGTTAAGTATGTGTAAAGTAACACTGTGATTTGAAAATGCGGTTAAAGGATCGATAAACTAAGGGAATTTTCCCGTGAACCAGGAAGCGTTTTATGTTCGAAACTGCTAACACGTTGTAGTCTTGTTTTGTTGCAAAATGCAGTCATTACATTTACAATAATTGATAAAGTGTGGTACGTGAAGTGTTGAACGTTGAAGAATCGCTTCCTGTTGCCTCTTGTTGTGGGTGTGGCCGCTGCGTCATCTCGGCCTCCTATTGGTCAGCCTCAGTGATGTCTAAAAGCCCAGGAAAATGTGACGCAGGATGAGAACGTGACCTTTAGCGCATCGTCCACACTGTGTTTAATTGAAATTAAAGAAAATATTAATACATGTTAACTGTTGGCGTAAATCTACCAGACCTACAACTCTACTACGTTATTAAAAGTCCAACGCTGTCGTCGTATTTCTTGACTTCTTTCGTGTATCTAATATAGCCAAAGAGCTTGTTAAATAAATAAATAAAGCGAAATCTTGTAAATATTGTTGTTCAAGACAACCCTCTTATGATGAATATAGAATGAAACGTGTACATTGGCCTAGCAGAACGACTGCAGTGCCTTACTGCAGTGGTGCCACAGATATGTCCTGGTGACACTGGATACATGAGAAAAAGGCAGATGTTACTCTGCCTGTGTAGATTGTAAGTAGTTATGACTTTGAGTCGTCATTGTGAAAGGTTTGACTGTTTCATCCTTTGTATGGGATTAAAACGACCTGTTCCCAAGACAGCTGAAAAAGATGAGCGGATGATGGCAGGGTTTTGTTTAAGGCGCATTTTAAATTGTAGTGTTGTATCTACAGGGTTTATTATTGGATATGCATAGGGCCTGCTGTATTGATGGCATGTGTGTTAGCATGTAAATAAACAATTTCTGGAGACATGGTAATTGTAATGTCCTTCCCAGCTCAAGGTCCTGTTAAGAAAATGGAGTCCTCTCCTTGGGGACCAGTCAGGTCATAATGTCAAGTGACTAGTAATTCTGGTGAGAACAACAAAGGGAAGTCCTTGGAGTTTATATTCTGCAAAGTAAGCCTATTTGCATCTTCACTATTGAGCACAGGATTTTTTTCCCCTCAAAGTAATTTTAACTGTTGTCAGTTATGTAGTGAAATTACAATTACTTACAATTTTTTTGTATATAAACTGTAATTGTGAGTTCATACAGAGATGATGGAGCCTTACAAAGATAATATTTGTGGAGCCCATCAGCTAATGCAGTTAATGGATGGCAAAACTGGAACACTGCCTATTAAGATTATACCTGTGCCGCT
Source organism: Ctenopoma multispine (assembly GCA_034779795.1). Classification (NCBI taxonomy): domain Eukaryota; kingdom Metazoa; phylum Chordata; class Actinopteri; order Anabantiformes; family Anabantidae; genus Ctenopoma; species Ctenopoma multispine. The sequence continues at coordinate 19,751,363 of JAUYWH010000018.1, read as the reverse complement.
GCAGGCATGCATGTCTGCACAGATAATGATCTGTGCCCTTAGTTTAATATAAAAAATGTTGCATGTGTATCTAAATATGCACAGAACCTTATATTGCTGATGAACTATTGGAGTATTTCATCTCGGATTTGTGTTGGAGTTAACAGGCGTAGTTTACATCACAGGTCTACATAGTCTAAGTGCCTTGTACATTCTACGTATTAGATTTCTACAAACAGACTCTGCGTGCTGTGCGTTATTATTAGCCAAGGTTCTGTTTTAGGCTTGGAGGGTTGTATGACATAGAATGGTAGTTGCTTTGGTGGGACAGTGCTCTGGTGTGTTGTGGAGTAAGTCTCATGTACGTGCATTGTATCAGGTCATGGAGGTTGCCCAGCCACAGCAGGCAGTCTCCATGTTCTTTATCCTCATTGAAGGGATTTACTCTTGAGCTCCTGAAAGTGTCGTACGTATTCATGCGCACTGCTGCGGCCAGCTTTGCTGTGACTACAGTTTCAGGGAATAGTTTGTTGATTGGTATTACAGGCTCCAACGCTCTGGGGTTGTTGTGGAGGTCAGTGGCAGTGACGTGCCGGTTTGTCCCCAGAAGGAAGAGGAACATCTACTGGGGGTATGTAGTGCAACATACAAGTGGTGTGTTGGGTTCGTGAGTGACTGATAGAAACGATCTACATGCTCTGTGAGCCATCTTAATCAAACCAGTGTTCCATCATTTCCAGCAGATGATGCTAAATGTTGTACTATCCTGAGCAGTGCTTCTGTGGTTGCTACTGATTGCACAGGCATATTTATACATATCGACGATGAAATTGCTTGAAAGAACAAGAGGAAATTGAGACTGAGAGTGTTATGATGGTAGAGATGTGGGAAGAGATTGGAGAATATTCTTAGCACACAGATGTAGGCTTCGATCTCTTTCAAACGTTTTATGTGGAGGGCATGTTTCTTTTGCCAGTGATTGTGATTGTTGCTCCAAAAACATGTCACCTGAGGATACAGGCGGAATTAATGTGGCACAGTAATAAACAGTATTTCATTAAAATGAGACGGGCAGTGCCTTGTTTGCCAAAGAAATTTGATCTCCACCTCAAGTCAATAATGCAAGGACAACCTGAAAATTTGTGGTGGATGTAAATGTAAAACAATATTTGGCTTGAACCCAGAAAGGTTAAGTGCCACCAGAGGACTAATGATTTATTGCTCGCAATATTTACTGGAATTACTTTTTGGACATGTAACAGGTTTGTTGTGGCCTATGTGCTCGAGTAGAAAGAAAAGGGAACTGTCTGAAAGTAAACCTCCACCTATCCCCCTAAGACAAATGTACTTCTCTTTTCAGTTTTGAAATAACGGTCTTCAATATTACATTAAACTCCGATGTTGTGATATTTCTATGATGCACCAATGTCAGATCAGTTCAGCAAATGATAAAGAAATGGCATCTATAAGCATATGTAGCTAGTTTCATTTGCCATTTTTATTATCCAGTTACATTTTTTAATCAAACGTCCTTCATAAAATACTGCAACACAAAGATTTCAATTCTCTTTCTTCAAAAAAAGCAAATAAAATAGTCCACCAGAAGCTACAGTTACAGCCTGTATGTCTGGCTCTTTTTGTCCCCCCCTACAGTCTTTCCCGGTGGTTCAGCCCACTCAGAGGTCTGCCTGCTGCCTTTTTGTGGTTGTGTGAGTTGCAGTAGTGGGATGTGACTTTGCTCACGTACAGCACTGGTCTGCCCCATTGACTCAAATGTTATATCATCATTCGGTGGCGCCTGTTGGTATAGTAGATCTGCCTGGAATTCCTCACCATGCTGCATTCATAATTAGGATGATGAGTAAGAAGAAGTCAGACCTCTAGTGTTAAATGCACTTTTGTGTGTTAAACACATTTTCCTCTGAAACACTCTGGTAGTTCATTATGAATGTGCTGCAGTGGTATGATGGATCAACCACACATGCAGCCATCAAAAAAAATTTCTATCTTCCATCTTCTGTCTATTTTCCAGCTCTCTTTTTCAAGTAGTCATCGTTAATGTTTTTTAGTGGCTGTCACGGAACATAGGTCTGGAAACTATTATAACACATTTGTTCTTTGCTCCTGTTGCAATTGATACTAAATGTCTATATTTCAAATATTAGACTCCTTAGTTGGGTTTTGATTGGGCACCTGCAGTAATTCAGGACAGGTCTTGATTCATTCTTTGTTAACCTGTTGCTCTGTCAAATAAGCAACCAGTGAGAGTGTTCTTTGCTGACATGCACTTTGTTGTATATTTTATACAGTGGGAACCTAATCTCTCCTCTGAACAGTGGCAGAGAGTCATTAAGTTTTAATGTACACAAGGCTATTGGTATCTTCTACTAACTACTTTCTTTATTGTAATGTATTTTTTGTTGTAAAACACTTTCTACCTTTTTTTTTTGGGGGGGGGGGACAACATAGAGTTGATTATATTTTTATTTTATGCTCCCTTTGCATCATACAAACATACATACAAAATGCATATTCAACCCCACATAAGTACAGTATAGTGCCCATACTGAATCATTAAGCCTCTTGGCTGAAGCAACATTGTGTCCAGCAATGTTAATGTCATGTTAATAAATTGATATTTCATAAAGCTGCTGCTTTTTTTGATCAAATTAAAGGTTGAGGTTACCAAATCACTTGACTACCTCATGGTAAATCTCAAATACTTGCTATCATATCACCAGATTCCCTGTTCAGTCATGCATTTCTGCCTCAGTGTGCTGTGGTGTAGTTATGTAACCGCAGAAACCAGAGCCCTACTAGAGGCAAAATTCTTTGTTGTTACAGAGAAGGTATGCTACAGCCCGCTGAAATACAGCCTCTTCATGAGGTTAAACTCTTGTCATCAGAGGGGGGGAAAAGGAAGTGTCGCAAGCGAGGCACAACTTCGTGCACCATGTGCACACGACAGTATGTTTTCCCTTTTGTAGCTCAAACGATGTGATGAAAGCATGGCAATTCCACTCCTGCAGACATGCTTCACAATGACTCAGGGAGACGTGGGTGGGGAGGAACAGAGTGTGCAGCATGGTTTAATGGCTCAATAAACTACATATATTAGTCTGCTGCCAGTGTAGAGGATGGAAGCACTACCATGCAAGTATTAGCCATAGCTAGTTTGTTAGCAGTTCAGATCAACATTTATGCAACTGACAATCATCCAGTATGCCTGGAGTGTTTTTCTCAACTGTCATTTATTCACTATATAAATAGTTGATTGTGTGTTGTACTTACCTAAAAACTAAATAGTAGCATAATCTTTATTGTCTTTAGGGCTAGACTAAGAAATGACCACATCATATAGCTAGCCTCTCTTCAAAGGTCTTTATTCTTTACTTTATTTTAAAAGTCGCATCAAGTTTGTCACTTTACAAAGTAGCAGTTAAATCCCAAAAATATTTTCTTTTAGTCTTCTATTGTTGGTTGGACAATAGAAGAATTTTGTTAATTGTCTTCATTGTGTTGTCTAAACGAACCCTATTTTTTAAATTTTTTCCTGCAGGACTTCTCAAGTTGCACCAGTAATCACGATGCCTCAGTCAAAAAACATAGACATGGGCTCTGCCTTCATCCAGACACAGCAGCTCAATGCCGCCATGGCTGACACCTTCCTGGAGCACATGTGCCTGCTGGACATTGACTCTGAGCCCACCACCGCACGCAACACTGGCATCATCTGCACCATTGGTTGGTCTGCTTTCTCAAACAGAGAAAAAACTGTACTTTTACACTAACATAAGTAAATATACCTTCTGTTGAGAGAGAAACGATGTATGTGCTGTAGTTGGTTTAATTACAGGTGTTTTCTGGACTGAGGGTATTGCACAGGTAATTTTCCAGCTCTATTTTCAGGAGAAGTGAATAATATGTTTGTTCCTTTTTAATAGGGCCAGCCTCTCGTTCTGTGGATATGCTGAAGGAGATGATCAAGTCTGGAATGAACATTGCTCGCTTGAACTTCTCCCATGGCACACACGAGGTGAGTATTTCCACAGCTCTTTCTACTGTGTAAATGAGCAGAGCAGGTACAGCTAACAATAGTTAAGTAACATTTTATTGTGCAAATAGTTTCCATCATACATGGGTTTTGTGCTTTATCACAGAACACCATTGGTTGGTATATGGATCTGTGTTGCAATCTTTACTTTGTTTTCTCTGCTTCTATTAGCTTTTTATATAAGTTTAGCAACTTTTTGCAGAAAACAACTATGGTGAAAGTAGACTATTCATGGTAGTAATAAGGAACAAGCACCAACTACTATCAGCTTAGCACTCTCTGCAAGACAAAGCGAAGTAGCATGAATGGGGTAAGAACAGTAGTCCTAACTTACTTAACCAACTAAAAGTGATCAGTATAAGTATATGTCTCACATAGAGACACATAGCGTGTATGATTGTTACTGTGTACTTTAGGGAGGGCAGATGTGTAGATTGATTAATATCAGCTACGGACCTCACCCGAACACATCCAGGTATATTCACTTATCAGTACAAGTTCTCATCTAAAAGTCAAAAGTTCTAGGACATAAAGATAATTTTTATTATTTTAAGACTCAAGCAAACCTAACAATGCAAAGCTAAGTGAGTTGCTTTTATGCCTGAACTAGCTCAAAGTAGCACAAAGAGTTGACACCACAGAAGTTGTTATCTTTAGAAAATACAACCAACAAATTCAAAAGCTGGACACTGGCTCACTATCACCTGCTTATTCACTGTAATGAGGGAGTCAGTGATTCAGCAGCAGTCAGATCATCTTGCCACCTTGACTTCACTCTTCAGGCTCCTCAGTTAGGGGGACGTCAGACAGTCCAGACAGACCTATTTATTAATAGACTGTCTGTTATCAACATGGGCCGTGGGTGTTTTCTAATCTGACAATATGCGAGTTATCTACATAACCTTGTTGATTGTGATTTTGTAAGAAGTTCATAGGGTGAGGTGCGTGACACATATAAAGGTGTGAAATGTATCAGTGGATTGTGAGTCTAGTTGTTTTAGCAAGACCGAAGGTCAGTCTGCAAACCAGAGCTTGAACTGGAACTATAACTACGTAACCTGTAGCTTCCTGCCCATCCTTAATCTCCTCAGATGGCAGAAGGCCTAAAGTCTAGGTTCTAGACTCTAAGGTGTGAGTGTGAGAGAGAGTGTCCACACACTTGGTCAATCCACTTTTACCCAAAATGAGAAGTGAAAAGTAGATTATGTTGGAAAACTGTCATTTCCTAAAACAAATTAAATTGGATGAAATGAAAACTTAATGTAAGTAACTAAACATTACCTATAGTGGAGAAAATTTAATTTAAACTTTTACATATACAATGAGTACAGAGCTGTCACCTGTCCAGCATTGATCATAACACACTGCTCTATCTGCAATTTCTGCCTTTGTTACTAAAACGCTGCAACACTCTGCGGACACCCAAAATGGCGTCTATAGATTTATATTGGTGATATTTCAACTTTTTAAAGCTACATTTTCAGACCCACTGTGTGACACTCTATCTTAATTGTAATTTAGTGTGTTGGCAACTTAAAGTAGATAAACTTCCAGGTTTTCCTTTAGTCATAGTGCAGTGAGTTCTGTGTGTTTCATGTGTCACCAGTGTGAAAGGCAGCCAACGTGATTACCTGCCACTTAACTTATTACTGAAAGCTCTGGTTACCCAGATGGGCAGCATAAGCCATGTCTGTTCAGTAGTCTGCACTAATGGGCAAAAATGACTGCGTCAGTAATTACCTAACCTCACAGAATCTTCTCACGTTCTCAGCTAGCATTTCCCACATACTTTCTTTTTTAGCCAAAGTCACCACATGTGTGTCTTTTCACTTAGAATTGTTGTGTCAAACTGTTTATGTTGTAAGCAACATCACACCACACGAGTAAGGATTTTACTCCACTGTCTTTGTAGTCTGTTCACATTTTTAATTGTGTCATGATTTAGATTGTGTAGTTTTATTCCCCTAACCCTGGCCTGAGTTGTAGGTATACAAAATAAAAAAAAATGTATTAAGTAACTCAAATATCAGTGCCACTGCCAAACTGTAGTTTGGTTAGTGTCCTACAACCAGAAGACTGGAGATAATGAGTTGATGAGTTACAGGTTTAATCAGGATCAAGCTTGTGCACGCACTCTGGTGATAGTTTTAATGTGATACCATCCTCTTTTTTTTTTTTTTTTTTTTTTTTTTTTGTGCAGTATCATGCAGACACCATCAAGAACGTTCGTGAGGCATGTGAGAGCTTTGAGCCTGGCAGTATCCAATACAGGCCTATTGGCATTGCCCTGGACACCAAAGGCCCAGAGATCAGGACTGGCCTCATCCAGGGAGTGAGTTTACACCACCTTGTACTGGTCTTAAAATATTAGTCTTCATGATTGCTTTATTAGCTATTGTCGACAATTATGAACAGATTTCATAAAAGTAAAACTGTCTAATGATTTCTCAGAGCGGCACTGCTGAAGTGGAGCTGAAAAAAGGCAACATCATCAAGATTACGTTGGACGACGCCTACCAGAACAACTGCAGCGAGGAGATCCTCTGGCTCGACTACAAGAACATCACCAAAGTGGTGGAAATTGGCAGCAAAATTTACATTGATGATGGACTCATATCCCTGCAGGTCAAGGAAATTGGTGAGTGGAGGAAAGACAAACACATACAGTAAATAAAGTCAGGCCCACAAAATCCCTTGTCACCTATTAGAAGGTTTAGGAAACACTGCTTGAGACTTTAGTATGTCCTTGTCTCTCCAGGTTCGGATTTCCTTGTGTGCGAGATCGAGAACGGCGGCACCCTGGGCAGTAAGAAGGGAGTTAACCTCCCTGGTGCTGCGGTAGACCTGCCTGCTGTTTCAGACAAAGACATCCAGGACCTACAGTTTGGTGTGGACCAAGGAGTCGACATGGTCTTCGCCTCCTTCATCCGCAAAGCATCAGATGTACATGCTGTCAGAGCAGTGCTGGGGGAGAAAGGCAAAAACATCAAAATCATCAGCAAGCTTGAGAACCACGAGGGTGTACGCAGGTGTGTACGTTTGTTATTGCTTGTTTGGAGTTCAATAATTTAGGTCTCTTTCTCACATAAAGTTATATTTTGCTGTAATTGCTTTTCTTTGTCCTTTGTCTTTATTATTTAACTATATAAGTTCCAGTAGTGAAAACGCTGCTATGAGCCCATTACTTTACATGCCTTATGTCTGCAGATTTGATGAGATCATGGAGGCCAGCGATGGCATCATGGTTGCTCGTGGTGACTTGGGTATTGAGATCCCCACAGAAAAGGTCTTCTTGGCTCAGAAGATGATGATCGGTCGCTGCAACAGAGCTGGGAAACCCATCACATGTGCTACTCAGGTCAGAAAACGACAAAGGAGACGCTGTAGTTTATGTAGTGTTTGAGTGTGAAAAAAGCACTCAGCTGTGTTGTAGTTCCAGTTTGAATTGAAGCGCTCAAAAGGCTGTTCTTCTGAACCCCCCCACATGAACATAATTCAGATGTTGGAGAGCATGATCAAGAAACCTAGACCCACTCGTGCTGAGGGCAGCGATGTAGCCAACGCTGTGCTGGATGGAGCTGACTGCATCATGCTTAGCGGAGAGACCGCCAAAGGAGATTACCCTCTGGAGGCAGTCCGCACACAGCATATGGTGAGTCCATGTATATTGTATATAATAATGTTAAACGTTGGAAAGACCTGTCGAATGTAGAAATTACGTGTACATGATATTGCATGATTCATAATTTGCATTCTTTCTTTTTTAATTCTAAAACTTCTTAAATTACAGGGAAAACTAAACATTAGCAGCTAGTGGGAGATTATACTTACTCGGTTTCCTAATAATGCAACATCTTTTTTCCACTTGGCCAAACAGCTGCTGCAGGAGTTGTTAGGCCAACTGGATCAGTCATCTATGCATTTGTCTGTCCCTTTATTTCCTGTTTAGATATTCAGTGCAGTTTAGTCTAAACAACAATCAGACATTTAAACACTATTAAAAATGTGAGAATTAAAAATTAACAATACTGAAAATGCACAAATTTGGTGCCGCATTTCTTTTGTGCATCCCCACCATTTTGAATTGCTGCTTGCTGCTCTTCTTTACCATTTCTTCATTTCCTACATGCCTAACATGCTATGGTCATTTTTGTCAACAAGGATTTACAGTGCACGTTTGCGTCGCCCCTCTCTACATACTATAGTAAATGTACTTGTATTCTTGAATAGTAATAATACTTGTGAAGAGGAAACGGGGACAGTAGGTTTGAGTGATGCCAAAGTCAGACACATATACACAGTCAGGGACAGACACCAGTAAAAAAAAAAAAAAAACAAGTAAAAGTTTTAGACTGTTACTAAATTGCATTGTTGAATTGCTGAACTCACTCCTGATGTGTTTCACTGTTACGCAGATGCAGCAGTGACTCAGCAGTGTTTTAGTGCTTCACTCTAATGCTGAAGTTGCTTCTGTGCTTCGTTATTCCACAGTAAAGCACAACTTCCACTGCCCTAAAATTATACATTTACATAGACGACCAGTGTTTGAATTGGAGTAAAAACAGAACCTGGACTAAGCAACATCTGTTATTGCTTGTCAGTCTTTTACTTCTTTACTTCGGTCTTTGTAATACTTTGTGTTTTTATTCACTCCTCCTGACTGTTTCTAACCCTCTCTTTGCCTTTGTGTGCAGTGTGTGGCATCTTATCCCCCAGCTTTATGACTTTTTTAAAATGTCGTTACAGTTTCCTTAACCAAAGTACCCCTTTTACATTAATATCATGTGTTTGTAGTAAAATTTTAGATATATTTTAATGTGGGTGTCTGCCTCTTCTTTTTACTTATACATGTATTTTTCTTGGGTCTCTTGTCTTGTTTTCTTTTTTTCCATCCATTTTCTTCATGTTCCACCTGCGTGTGTCTGGTGCGGGAATGCCTTTGCTTGATGCATCTTACCCTCACTTGTGCCAGATCGCTCGTGAAGCCGAGGCAGCCATGTTCCACCGGCAGGTGTTTGAGGACCTGCGTCGTTCCACACCCTACTGCAAAGACCCCGCTGAGGCTATCTCAATCGGCGCCGTCGAAGCCTCCTTTAAGAGCTTAGCCTCTGCGATCATAGTGCTCACAGGCTCTGGAAGGTATGGCGGGCTATCAGGTTCTGGCACGTCGAGGAGGACACTGATATCAGTACTCTTACATAGATAGAGCAGGGCCAGACAGGGACTGATTGAGGAAGCAACTGGGAGAGTCTGGCAAACACCTAAACTAGATCGCTGGTTGATCTGGGTTTTTTTGTTTGTTTTTTTTACCCATGTGAACAAGGAGCAAAACACTGGAGTGAAAAAGTTGAAAATTATACATTAAGCCAATAATTGTTCCTATGTTTCGATCTTTAACTGAGGTTTTTGGGTCCCTCTTAATTTGCTTCACTGCTTAATTGATCAATTCAGCCATCAATTCCTAACCAACTCAACCAGTAATCTAGATTGGCATTAGTCAATCACTCTCAGGGTGTGAATGACTGTGTGATTGAGAGTAACCCCCCACGCCCTTCCCTCACGGTCCTTCTGGGCTCAGATTGCAAGAGAGGCCGAGGCGGCCATCTTCCACAGACAGCTGTTTGAGGAGCTGAGGAGACACTCGCAACTGACCAGAGACCCTTCAGAGGCTGTAGCTGTTGGAGCCGTTGAGTCGTCCTTCAAATGTTGCACTAGTGCCATCATTGTTCTCACAAAGACTGGGAGGTAAGAAAGTGAGCGATGGATCTGAAACGGTCCTGATCCCAAAGGTAAGGTGCTACTTAACAACATGTAAGCACAGCTCCTGATTCTCCCTCCAGCATCTAATGGGCTCTAACAAATCCCCTCTCCTTTTATTTGGTGTGTGTATGTGTGTGTGTGTGTCTGTCATGCACTGTTACATAGGGTGAAGATTTCAACTGATTCTTAGGAGTGAAAATCAGTAGCTCAATCCAAATGTCCACCAATCTGCAGCCGTGTAGTCTAACAAAACACTGGTTTCACATTGACAGTCCAGAATCAACAGCAATGTACCTTAAAGACTTGGACATTTGGATCAGGCTACTGACAGTGATCCAAAGCCTCATGGTACAGCATAAGTGTTATTTATTTTGACTGATTGGATCTCTCAGGACTGTCAGGGTGTTTACACAGTCAATTCAGAATATTTCAGATTCTTGTTGGGACGTCTTGGTAATGTTATATCTAGAACATCAGGTCATTATAGTGTAACTAACTCTGCTAAACCTGAGAAGTCTTTATCAGCCAGAACTTTAGAAGACACCTATGTATGTTTGCAGAGTTCTTAATCACAATGAATTTCAAAAAATCTATACATTGATTTAATTTACATGTTCAAAGAATTAAGGTAAATTTAATGTTTCTGCTTGTGAATGTATATAAGCAAATCTGTAAACTTTACAAAATTCAGCATGTTGCCAAGATAATTGAGCATCTTCCTGCTAAAGATCAAACACATTTTGTGCAGACTGTGCGTTGTATTTTAGCATTAGATTTGTTCTGCCACTGAAAAGGAGAATACGTAAAATGTGAAAGAAGTGAGGTAATAATGGTGTTAAACTGTGTGTTTGTTTGTACGTGCAGGTCTGCCCACCTGCTCTCCAGGTACAGGCCCCGTGCGCCCATCATCGCTGTGACCCGTAACGCCCAGACAGCTCGCCAAGCTCACCTGTACCGCGGCATCTTCCCCGTGCTCTACACTAAGCCCGCCAACGATGTGTGGGCAGAGGATGTCGACTTGCGTGTCAACTTTGCCATGGACATGGGTAAGGCTTGATATACTGAGCAGGAAGAACCACTGGAAATGCTGCTGTGAGGGCAGATTATTATAAATCTGAAGTGAAACATCAAAGCTGAATGCTTTAAATACACAGCATTTCAACAAGTTAACTGTTCTGTTCAATTTCCAGGCAAAGCCAGAGGCTTCTTCAGGGAGGGAGACGTCGTCATTGTCTTGACCGGCTGGCGCCCAGGATCCGGTTACACCAACACCATGCGTGTAATTTTGGTGCCCTGAGCAGCAAACAGTGCTGTGCTTTCTTTCACATTCATCTATTTTTCATAACTTTCCACCCCACACTCCACTCTTGCTCACAGCCCTTCTCATCCAACACCACAGGTCACAGACTCAAACCCTGAACTATTTAGCATGTAGGAAATAATAGAAAATAAATTTAAAAAACAATAGATTACAGCCTTTGTAGCCTGAGATCTGTTTTGGGTGGGAGTGGAGCCTTGTTCAGTACATTTCCACAAATTTGTTTTGCCTCCATTCCTTTCGCATCGTTTCTCTCAGTCAAACCAGTCTTCAGGGCCTCAGATTATTACACCCTGACCAGAAACTGCTGTATTTATTCACTCAAATACTTGTAAACAGTCAACCAGTCTAAGAGTGAATGCATCCCGGTCTGTGTGCATGTGCGTTTAGGTGGGGCTGGTGGCAGCACAGACTGATCTCAGTAGAGCAATTTGAGTTCTGAAACAGTTTCATACTCGCACTCCTTTACCGACTGAATGAACAAAGAGGTGGCCTCCTAAATCAAAGGGCTCCTCCTACAGCACAGCCTAAGCACCACCACTCCACCCAAACAGATCCTCCTGTAGTGCTGCCTGTATGACGTTTAAAATGCCAGCTATCAGTGTATTGAAGTGTGTCTGTAAGTGTTGCACTCCTCATCTACTCCAACAATGTTACATTCTATATTATACTTGACTTTTGTGTGTGGTCATTTTTGTTTTGGGACATCCAGTGCTACTAATATTTTGTCTAACTATAGAGAAATGTTAGTGTTGGATGTTTGTTCCAGACATGTTCGAACTAGTTGCTGTATTATGTATATTAGAAGAGTTATAAAGAATATTACATTTATTTGCATTTGAATTGTATCTAAATTGGCACTGAATACGTGTTTCACTAAAATTGATATGAATGAGCACTTTTCTTTTCCCAAAGTGGAGCGAGTCAGGTGTGGCACCGTGTTCCTCTCAGTTCTGGTGGGTGATAAAACTCCTTTGCTTGTCTCTCTCCTCTTACATCAGTGACCCACTGTAGTTGTGTCCTTGTCTAACAAGCTTTCGATTGTAACGCTAGAGTGTAAGAACTAACTAAATGCAAAGGGGTATTATAATGTTTAGCTGGTGTACTGAGTTGTCCTATAAGACTGGATTTCCATCAATAAAAGAGATGAGCACCTGTCTTAACTCTGTTGCTAATGTGTTTGATTTTTTTTTTTACGATGGTGGTGTATGTGTGGTACTGACTAACATTAAGTAAATATTCAGGTAAAACATTGAGGACTTGTTTGCAGATTTGTTTATAATGAAGTTTCCATCATGCAAATGTCAAACATCTGCATCAGAACACATCAACTCTGTAAAAGCTAAATGTTTCACTGACAAATGTAGACAAGTGTTTCGTCAGTTAAGAGCTAAAGAACACTTTATTCTTCGTCATTAACTATTGAACAAAGGAATCTCAATGCAGACATTTATTGGCAGTCCTGGCTGTAGACCACCCCAACCTGTCTACGAATTTCGTCTTCCAGCTCAGCCAGCAGCAGAGAGTCTGCATGAGACATGACTGCACTCTCCTTCAGTCCTGAATGGAAAAAAAAAAAAAACTATTTGTAAGCATAGACACAGAACTGTTCTATCAACACGGAGTAAACACCTTTAAGATTTTAGTGCTTCTGATGCCACCTTGTGTTGATATGTAACAAGTGTAACAATATTCCAGACCATTCGGAAATCTATTCAAAAATGCACCTGGTCATTTTGCCAGTATATTCATTTCTCTAGCAACACGAACAGACTGTCACCATACCTTTCAGCAAACACTGTCGCACTTCCTCTGCTTCATAACGCAACCCCGTGCTGTTGTGGAAGTTGAGAGGCAAATACGGCTCCGGCACTGGGTACTGAGTCTCCTTCCCGTTCACCTCCAATGATGTGGGGCACCACATTGTGGCAGGGAGCTAAAGAACATGCAACAGGAAAATTTAACAAGCAAACATATACACTCAGCGTATACAGCGTGCAAAGAATGTGCAGCAAGCTCATGCAGGGTATAGGATTGTATAAATACAGTGTTGTAAGGTACAAGGTGTGTGAAAGGGTGAATGAGAAGCAGTGTAAAGTGCTATAGAACTAATAAGGGAGAAAATATGTACTATTATACAACATGGGCTATTTGAATATGTCTGCTGCAGTGATGTGATATTACATTATAAAACATATGACCAAGAATCAAAAGGAAGAGCAAGAGAATTTGGCATTTTTCAACATTTCCCACATTTTGATTATGTGGTCTTGCTGCAATGACACACCCTGATTGTTCCCTTCTTGCCCACAACAATGGCGTCATTGGTCAGCTGGACAGAGGAAGAGCAAGTAAATACAGCCATTCTGTTCTTAGAGAACTTCATAGTGACAACCACAGTCTCATCCACCCCTGTAAAAACAGAAATACAGCTTTTATGATTCATATTTGATGAAGAGATAAAACAAAATACATACACTGGTACATACATGACACGGTTTTAAAAAGTGTAACATGAATCATTGGTGTGTTGTCTCCAAAAGGTTTACTACAAACTTAATATATAGTCAATACATTTTACATTTTATGATTAGAAGAATGTTGTATAAAAGAATGCAAAGCAACTCTAGGTAAATTACAAAATACATTTCACAAAGGTCTTTATCTAGTTTTGCATTAAAGGCAGGATTTTTTTCCTCCAGGGACATTTGGTCCCACCGTGCTATAGTTTACAAAAGCTTAACAGTTGATCATAGGACACACTGACTGGAACTGAGATAAGAGGTGAAGTCTTATCAGCCTCGAACACTCCCTTGGTTAAAAATTCTCAAATCACATACAGCTCTTTTGAAACACAGGGACTACAGAAATCACCTGTATCACCGTGCCACCAAAGCCGGAGCAAAAGCTTTACAAAACTACTTCAAGTATCACATCATTTCTCAAATGTAGAGCTGCCAATGCAACTCTAGTCAATGAGTAACAACCTTATGAGCGTCAACCTGTTCGTGGCGTGTTTATGGGACAGAAACAGCAGTTCTGAGGAGGAGGAGTTTACAGGCTTCTTTCTCTACTCCGAAGACTCACACTATGTTAGTACAACACGTACGATCTTGGCAGGTCACAGAGAGAAAAGTTTATCGCCATGATGGCAGCTCCTGGTGTCTGGCACCATGCAAGCACCATAGTTACTGTGTAGTTTTGATAGTTAGCTAGTTTTAATAGTTTTGCCCAACAGGTTACAGCAAATAAACAGTAATGGTGTACACTGCATTATTGTGTCCAAAGTCTTGAGTTAGACTTATCAGCAAATCAAAAAACTGATATTAGTGTTTTGGAAATGACACCTGTGAGATCTCTATGGCATGTTTTTAATTACCTGTCTCCAGGGTGAGCCCCATGGCTTGTACACACTCTGGTTTTTCACCATTGTACACCATGGTTATGAACTGCAGGCAGTAGATGCCAAGATCTAGTAGCGCTCCCCCACCCAGCTCCTTCTGCAGAAATCTCGGTATGTGCATCAATGGTAAACCAAACTCCGCTTTCACCATCTTCACCTCACCCACTTCCTCTTGAGCCAGAAGCCTTCTGATCTCCACAGAGGCTGGAAAGAAACGAGTCCAGACAGCCTGAAGCAGATGACAGGGGGAGTTTCATGAAGTTATATTGTAAGTACACAAACTAGTGTCCAAGACTGCTGTGTTATGTAGCGACTTACAGTCAGTCCCACATATTAGCTCAGTATAAGCTTCAGTTATTAAGAAGGGTTTTTATGCTGATCTGAACCAACCCCACCTCCATGAGGAAGACACCATTCATCTTGGCAGAGGCCAGGATCTGCTGAACCTCCTTAGTGTTCATGGCCAATGGCTTCTCACACAAGACGTTTTTCTTGGCGTTAGTAAAGAGCAGACAAGTTCTTAGGTGGTAGGGTTGAATAACTCCAACATACACCACATCTGCACACACATAACCACACAAATAAAGGGAAAAAATATCTGTTTGTCAAATATGTATGTAATAGAAAAATACAGAGGAACAATGAACTGAACATTATAATGCAGTGAAAGATTTACCAGAAGGTTCAGGGTTTGTACTGTTGTACTTTCAGCTGTGAACGACCTGCTGTGAAGCAGCTAGTCCCTTACACAACTGGTGCATAAAGCAAACACAATAACTAAGCTGCTCTAAGAACCAAAATCAAATCCCAGAAAGATGTCTGAAGATTCACAGGCCTCATGGTTATCTTTGGGATAAATCCCAGAAATTTAGTTAACCTTGAAATTCTGACTAAGACTGACCAATTTGTGGATCTCTGGCCAGCTCCTCATAGCTGCCGTACGCTCGAGAGATGTTGTGCTTTTTGGCAAAGTCCTGGGCGTCCTCTAACTTGCGAGCTGCCACAGCAACAACCTGTGAATAAAGTTTCAAACTATTATTTACTGAAACAAGTTGCTCTACTCCCACTAAAAGTACCAGTTATGACCTTCATTGATGCAGTGTATAATCCAGTACTGATAATAAGACTTCCAAGTAAACATTTTCTCCTGTCCTAGTAAAGAATTATTTCTGCATCTGAGCAATATGCAGTATGTGGGCGTAAATAGCTAAATAAATGAATTTATTTAGAGGATTTCCCAGAAAGTCTCTCATGGGCAAAATATAATCTCAGATAATCTAGACAAAAGTGTATTATCAGAAGTTTGGGGTTTGCTTTTATAAATAATAAACAAAAACGTCCAGTTACATTTTCTAACTGCCCGCATACCGTAATTGTTAGATTATGTAGTGAAACAAATATTTTATGTCCCTTTATTGCCTGATTTACGGTAAAAGGAAGCCAAATCCAACTCTTGCAGCCCTTGTGCAGTTCACGTGAACAGTATTAGTTATGAAAGTGGTCTGTGACTGCTGCAGGTCACATAATAAATAATAATAATAATAATAATAATACAATCAGTGTGTCGGTTTTAGTCTGTTTTAAGAAACAACAGACGATTTGCGCGGTGCGAGAAAACCCGCTGAGTCTTCACTTTGAATCACAGTTTTGCGTTTGAATCACGGCGTCTACACAAATACAGATACTGATACCTGATGGTCTTCACCAGGGAGACTTTTCAGAGCCACAGTGAAGTCGTGACTGATGTTCCCAGCGCTGCAGATTCCCCACCTTGTTGCCATGTTGGACACCGAGTTCATATCCACAGTTTCTGTTTTCAGTTTTTATAGTGCTGGTTAACAGTAGCTGCTGATCGCGGCCACAAGGTGGAGACATCGTGTTGATTTTGACAGTGTGACGATGCCCATAGAAATGAGTAGAAAGGCTGTATTTTTAAACTGCATTACTATTAGACTATTAGTATTATTGTCATCATTATATTTAGCATATTTTAAAAATGTATTTGTTGCTATTTGATTTGTTTGATTTTTCTCTGTAGCCTAAATTACTATTAATAAAAGTCTGAAATAAATCACATTTGTCATATCATTTGTCTGTTGAATTCTTTATCTCCATACTGCCTCTGTGTGATAGTGAGTTCTACATATGTGATACCGAAAGTATAACATTATTATGATGATGTGATATACAGGATTTATCACATTCCTTGGAGCTGAATACAGTATTAAATATAGCTTTATTAAATAAGTAAAAGAAGGAAACAACAGCACATATAGAGAGAAATCACTTATAATCAAGGCAAACAGTAAAGCCATAATGATCGACGATGCAAAATTTGCAATTTTGTATTAATGGTCTGTCAATGAGCCTCAGCCTCCTGTGTGTACGAGTCCTATGGGCCCAAAAGGTTGGCAACAAGTAATAAATGAGCCGTGCTCTTTGCTGACTCATAAAGTCATTTCTCTGTCCTAACCTTGAAAAGCAGACAGTGCAACCTATTTTTGTACAGAGAACATGAATCTATTTGTACACTGACTGCAAGGGTCAGACATGACAGAGCACTTTGATTCAAATGTGACACTCAGAGGCTCCTCCTTTCTCCAGCAGATGATATTTCAAATGAAACATGGCTTTAGCGATCAGTTCTTTATTAGATTCATCAGTCACAACTCTGACAGTGACGGCTGGGTTTGTCTTTAAAGGCCTAAGACTTAATTACAGGGTGGTGACACACAACATTGGTTGGCTACTATACTACATTTCAAGAACAAACTAGGTCTGGGTCAGAAGCCTGACGGAAGATAATTCGTGATTTAGAAGTTTGACAAAACAGAAACACAGTTCTGTCTGTAACCAGTTAAATTAGATGTAAATTAAAACTGAAGCAAAAACAAAAAGAGTGTAATACTGTACATGCTATAGGTGACATTCGAAGGACTAATAACCCTGATTCTGAATCAGTCTGATGAGTAAATACATGTACGACTATTCATTAAAATGCACTTTGGAAGCTGCAGCAACAATTTAACTCAATTACAGTGACTTTCTTTCAAGCTCACCTTACCTTTCAATTAATGGTCTGGGCTGTTCAAACAATTTCATGTCTTTGAAGACAAATACTTTTCCTTTTATCATGACCTACATTTAAGCAGGCTGCCTCACTTACTCTGCTTCATAGTGAAGGAATGGTGCTTTTGGTGACATTCAGAGGGAGGTACGCTTCAGGCAGAGGGTACATAGTCTCCTTGTCTCTCACCAACAGCGATGCTAGAGCAGTGCATAGGACCTGGAGGGCAAAGGGGAAATGACCAAAATAAATGAATGCTAAAAATGTTGCTATTGACATCACTTAAAATCCGTTTAATCGTCCATTCAGTTTAGTTCACTTCTTCCACCACTTCTTATTACACTTTAGGTAACTCTTCAGCTTTACTATCATGACTTATTGAAAATAAAATAAAAGGAATGGCACAAATGCAACCAATGATTTTGTCATTCATTTTGTCATACATTCTTCAGAATGCTAATTGCAGATTTAATTGTAATTGTCATAGTCTTACACTGAAGGAGTTACTGCTGTTCCATATTCTCTGACAGTTTTACAGCGTTACTGTATCCTTTTTAGAGGATTTGGATTAGTCTGACATTTTAAAATTTTTCTGTGTGAAGAATTCTTCCCTGGGCTGTGTTTACATTTTGGACAGTTCATTTAAAAATGTGATTTTCTCCTGCATCACATAAAAGATTCTTTTCTTTTTTTAATGTTGAACAATTTCTATGACCAGTTTGGGATGACTCATGATTCATTCTGTGTGGCATTAATCATACTAATCTATTCCATCTCTGCTGCGTGACTTGTGTGCTGAATCATACCTGAGTCAAACGCAGCACCTTTGTGGACTGATTGGACGTTTAACACCATCACAACAAGCTGTGGCCACTGCACCCCAATTTCTAGCAAAGCAGCTCTGGAGAGGATCTGAAGCTTCATCATCCTTTACCAGCTTCACATGCCCTCATCACCAGCAGCCTGTGCACAGAAAAACAGTAGGGTAATGCGATTGAGGAGTTAGGTTCTTACATGACATCCCTCAAACTTTAATATACTGTATGAGTGCAGTGCCTAGCAGCCATAAAATCTGTTGAATCAACATTTTAGAAACAAACTGAAGGAACTAAATGGAACACAGTTTTTTCTTGGCAGCAGTGTGATATTTCACCTGTCTGGACGCTATTACAATGTCTGTGAGGACACCAGACTCTGAAACACCAGCACACAATTATCTGCCTGTGCAGCCAGGTCATTCCTAGCACTTACTGTAGCTCACCAGTTTCGGAGGCATGTTTCAAGATCCGTAATTCAATGACTTCTCTGTGTACACAGGAGAGAAAATCACACACACACACACCTACTTCACTGTTGCTCACCGTAGATGGAGTAACACGCACATATCAACGAGCACGCGCACACATCCTGTTGTGTTGCTGTGTTATTGCTTTTGGTAGATGCTTCTTTTCAATCTGGACTCAAATGCACCAACTGTCTCTAAAAATCTGAAACAGAACCAACATTGGGAGACCGTCCCATCATTAAGCCACTGAAGAGAAATAAATTCACAGTTTAATGTGTACATGCTGGGGTGATAGTTCACTCTGCCCACAGATCAGTACTTTGTAATGTACTACGTAGTACACAGTGGCGCAGGTCAAGTATTGGAACCACCAGCTGATTAGCCTGCAATCGTTTGACAGCTGCATTGAAGCCAGTGGTTAAAGTCTAGCGAGTCTCGTGGGGGTTGCTGGGATAAATACATATGCTGCGTTCACAGAATGCTCATGGAGCCCACAGCAGAGCAATTTAACTGGTCAGTAGTCTGAACCAGGATGACTATGAAAAGCATCACCTCAGATGTCCTTGAGCTAAATATTATCCATTTACCCAGACAGGGGGTTGTGTAAACTTCCTGCCACGTGCTGCCAGCAGAGGACACTGTGTTGCAAGTGGAGTTTACTTTCTCTCTGAGATCTGATGGTTTAACATGGCTTATAGGAATTTTTTTAGGTAAACCAAAAGTGAAACAGATGCACGTGGTATCTCGAGATCAAGTAAAAAACAACAATGTGAGGATAGTTATGTAGAGAATAATTCACCCAATGTTTACAAAGTTATACATATGTTTCTGTAGATATTCGATACATTTGATGCACATCTATTATCTTGTCCAGTCATTCCACTCAGTATATATTTTCTTCTTCACATTTCCTTCAGATACTGTATGTTGATTGGATTTTCATGAGAACTGAGTGTCGAGCAATGACTTCGTTACAACTGAAAAGGAATCTTTTTCAACGACTCCTCGTTTCCTTTTTTATTTCACTTTAAAATGAATTCTGGAAGCTGTGTGCTGTTGTCATAACAACAAGGTACCAGCTGGGCAATTTGTATGCAAATAGAATTGGGCTTGGCCTGATATCCCTTCCTATACCACATGACCTGGTTGCCATGGGAATGCCCAACTCCTCCTTGAGTAATTTCTAGTTTTATTTGTTTTTGTTTTTTGGGGGAAAGGACATGACAGCATTTTTCTGGCATGGGGACATCACCATAGCTGAAAAGAGGCAGAAGTGTGAGGGAAGAAGATGTAACCTGAGGGGGCAAGTGCAACTAGATTTTAAATTGGTGTGAAGCAATGAATTGGTTCTGTGCTGACTCCACCGCCAGCAGACGGGCACACACAGTGCAGAGGCTCAGGTGGTCAGATAAGGGTGTTTGGCCAGGCTTCGTGCATAGTGCACTGGGACCCGATTGCTCACAAACTCAGCTGAGCCATGGATGCCCACTTTTCATTAGAAACTAAAATCCCCAAATTTCTCGCTTGCAAGTAACCCCTCTCATTCTGAGCTCACGGTTTAATGAAGAATGGCTAAAGAGTGGCCTGCATAGGGTGAAGTTTGACGCTGGGTCTGGCCCAAGGATGGAGGTGGCAGCACAGACAGCTCCATGAAGTGAACAGTGACGAGCCGAGTCATTCTGAAACCTGGCATGCGGAAGGAAGCCAGCGCCTCATTAATTCAGCATGGCCAGAATGATTGCCTTCCACTCCTATCACTTCTCACTGTCTTTATTTGATTAAGAATTCATGCATCATCTCTTGTGTGTCCTTATTCCACCAGGACATAGAAGAGTGGCATCCGATGGGGCACGTGACCAGTCACAACAGTTTCCTTTGAGGGGATGGATCATTTTGCCTGTGAAGGTGGTTGATTACAGCAGACAGCTTTGTTTCACACACTGTCATGTCATGTCATCTGTGTATATTGCTGGCAGAAAGATTCTGCTCCCCTTTGTTGTTGGCAGTGCACCAGTGTTACACTAAAGCTTCCAAACTGAAATCTGGTTAATGATCGTATCAGTACTTTAAAGTAATTACTTTTTTGGAAGGGCAGACGAGAGTGCTACAATCTAAACATTTAAAACTTGTAAACAAGCAGGACTTTTATGAAGGTGGATGTAATTTAGAAAAAGAAAAAAAAAACTATTGATCTTTAACTCAACATCATTATTAAACACTGTGAAAGCTACAGTGTGGCTCTGCAACACCATTCACCACAGCACAGCTAAGTAACTCATCACAAACTTCAGTGAATGAGAAACAAAAGGACCACATTGATTGATGCCGATATGCAGAGGGTATTTTCCCTCTTACTGCAGTTTGTCAGTGCAGTTTACTCCTTCATCTCTGTCCCAAGGTCACTGCAGAGGACGGGTGACAAGCGCCAGGAGGTGCCAGCCATTTTGAGGGGAGGCTGGGAGCTTGATGAATCCAGGGAGGGAGAGGAAAGTGTGCAGCAAGGAGTAATAAGTCATTTTGTCAATGCTACAGCATGTTGTTATGTGGAGGCCTTTTTTTTTTTTTTTCTCCATTAGGAAAAAGTGTGATAGAGAGACTGAGAGGAGCAAGCGGAAATGGGAGCCTTTGAGCTGCCCAGCATTGTGCCCTTTGAGAGTCCTATCTTTGTCTGCAGCACACACACACTGGGAGGCTGAGCTGTGGAGCAAGAGCAGGCTGGACCAGAGCAGCCCTTCATCTGGATGTTAGCGCTGATGGGGAGAGGAGCTGGAAGTAGAGTGAATACAGCCACACAGAGCTATTATGTCAAGTTGCCATTCTTCATTTCAAGCCACTCTCAGTGTATTACCATGGTTATTGTCAGCAAAATCCACATTTGCCATGCTGAGACATGTTTTTTTCTCCACATACCTTGATGTGGCTGGAAACACTTGCATGCACGGAAAGGAGAGACACATAAGTCAGCACATCAGCAGACTGGTCATCATGTGATGTGACTGATCCAAGTCAGCATTAGGTTTGGCCTGATGCAGATCTAAATTCTGCACTGTTAATGGCACAGTGCAAAATAATGTAGCACCCAATACCCTGCCTCAATCAAATCCTTACATGTGCAAATCACAATACACACAGCCCATTTTGAACTATACCATTTATTGATATACAGTATATCTTCATAAGTGTACAGATTAATTAATGCCAGTTATTACTCTGGTCCAAAGTGGTGGAAAGAAATACAACAACAAGTTTTCATGACTACGAATGTGCTGAAAACGTTACTTTCTTTTCTGTAATGGAGCTGAGAGAGGTTTTTACAGCCAACAAAAGAAGACCTTTGAGAAGAGATCTGCCCCTATGGTGAATGTTTATTTCTTTTTGAAAACTAAACAACGTGTCTAGTCTAACACTGCTGTTGTTCTACTAGAGTAAGTGCTATCTGTCCCCAATAATACCTGGATTCTGGAAACATGGGACTCGCTCTCGCTCTCACTCTCTTTCTCTTTTTTTCTTACTGTATCTCTCTCCCTCACACACACACGCACACACACAAAAAGCAAAGAAAAAAAAAAAAGTTCTATTCAAGTCCACAGTGGTGCCACCTTGTATCGTCTGGCTGAGATTGTGTGAGGTGATATGGAGTCCATCACAGAGTCCCTGCTGAGGTGAGAGTGGCAGACATGGCAGGAGCCGAGGCATGTGGCCGATACCAAGCTTTATCACCCAGCTGATAATGTCTATTTAGGTTTGAGGAATGTCCATTATGGAGTGTAGATCCATCATATCCTCAGTGTTCTGCATGTCCTGGTGTAAAGTAACATCAGGGTCATGATGTCTGCAGGCACAAGGAATGCAGCTGAGGTGTAACTCCCAGTCCAGTGATCTCAGATTACAAAGGTTTACTCGATGTAAAACACAGTTTGGAAGAGATAATAAAGTGAAATGTGAATGTTGTGGAGCTGTCCACGGACACCAAGGAGTGGTGTCAGAGTGGTTTGAGTGGTTAGGGGTAGGGTTAGTGGTCTGTATTATTAACGGAGAAGCTAAAAAAAGCAAATTATTCTTATTTTAATCTTTAAGGTATTGATAATTGACTTATTTTGTTAAACCACATTAAAACCATTTCTGAATAATAAAAAAAAAAACTAAAAATACACAATAGTTTTTTAGGATACTCATTAACAAATATTAACAATTAGTAACGTCACTATTTTAAGCATTCGTAAATGTTGACTCATTAAAAAGTTGCACCAACAAGCTGTCACACTTTTTCTGTCTTAAAACGTTTAGAACGGAACAACATATGTATCGATAGAGATTACCCTTATTCTAACATAACAACAGTTTAACTGCGTCTTTCACAAGAAACATTTCCCCTGTACATTGTAAATCTTCCCTGAACACTCTTCCTCTAATCGTTCACTGAACTCAGCGTAGCTGCTTCACGGCATTTCTGATTTCCTACTCCATCAGAGGTCTGTATCCCGTCTGCTGGCCAGTCACGCTGGCTCCTCTGCGGGCAAGCTGAAGCCATTAGGCAGTCAACACACTCTGCTGCGTTTCCCTGTTTAATTGCCTGATAGGCCTAGTGATATTTTTATCAGCCATCCTGTGGCGGATTGCTGTCGAGAGGGGAAACGTGGGAGTGTGTGTGTCTTTACGTGTCATGCCTCAATACACCTCTGACAAGAGAGCTGCCTGCTTGCTGCAGGAAACCTTGTGCTTCTGTGCACCTGCATATCAAACCATGTGACCCAGCCTCTCAGCCGTGACATAGCACAGAACATCCATACTAAAATACAGCTCCAGCTTTGACGCCTCATCATTATTGTGCATTAAGATAATGAATCATATCTCCAGTACTTAGCATCCTTAAATATTATCACTGAGATTTTTTTTTTCCCGCATATACTATATGGTTGTTCTACCACGGCGGAGATGAAGTAGGACAATGTTTTCATAGAACTGTGAGGTTTAAATATTTGGCTGGATAAAAGAGTGGATTTATTTATCACTCTAAGCTATATTAGTATCAGATACATGTTTCTCTATCACACACACACATATAGGTAAAGCAAACACTTCCCTGCCAGCTGTTAGGTTTAGTAACTGTCCACAGTTAGAATGATTTAGAGGCTTTGGAGGGAGATAGAGGGAGGAAGACGTGCCAGTGGGAGAGTCAGAAAGAGATAGAAGAGACTGCATAGGTTCCTTATTGAGGATTCAAAATCAACTAACAACCGACCATTATAACAGCAAGGGAAAACCAGCTCTCTCATTTTTCCAGCTGAGTTTCTAGCAAGGGGATTAGGAAACAGATTTCACCTCCATAGGATCTATTTGTGTGCAAACTCTGTCTTGCGTGGGAATTACTGAATTTGCTCAGCTCTCTCCATGCGGTTAAGACATTTCAGTGAGGTCATTCCACGCGCCGACTGATTAGTTAGTCACGCTATCTCACATAGCAACCACAATTTCTCCTAAAACAGGCTGTACAACTCTAAACATGGGGGGAAATGGGTCTTTGGTAGTAATATAAACACTGATTAGAGTTTTTCAAGCCTCTTTTTAACATTATCAGTGAGCCAGTCAGGATTTCTGGATGGCAAATGCCCTTTACAGATTTATCATTTAAAATTGCTGGAATTTTTTAAATAATTGGCTCCTTGATTTCAGAAGCAAAAGATTCTTCATTGTTGTAGCTGGCTACTCTTAATGTTTAAGATCAGTTAGTGAAGTAGCTTATTTATCTAATAAGTTCTATAACCTTAACTGAGTTATGTTCAACATACCTAACTCAGTTGTGTGCAACC
Source organism: Ctenopoma multispine (assembly GCA_034779795.1). NCBI lineage: Eukaryota > Metazoa > Chordata > Actinopteri > Anabantiformes > Anabantidae > Ctenopoma > Ctenopoma multispine. Next base: position 19,726,687 of record JAUYWH010000018.1, on the reverse strand, counting down.
TTTTGTTTAGGTTAAATTTGCAGATGACACATAAACATAATGAAATATTCAAAATATACCTGCCACCTTTAATCCCAACACCTATGTCAGGACTAGAGTGCAAGCAGCCTCTTTCCTTTCCTGCCTGTCTGCCTCTCCTTCACACACTTCCAAAACACAAACACACACACACACACACACACACACACTGTACACTCACCATGGCCACAGACACACTCCATCACTCGACCATTATCTCACAGGTCTTTTCCTCTCTCCTGCACAACTCTCTCACATCTGCCTCCTTCTCTTCTTCACACTGTCTCTGCTCTGGGTTCTCTCCCTCACTGCCTCCTCCATCCATCTCACAAATAAAAGACATACATTTGCACAAACTGACATACTTTGAGCACACACATTCAGATACAGCGTAATTTTCCTCGACGCTCCTTCTTGTTGTTTTTCTTTTTCTCTCTTTTTTGCTCTGGGGAAGTTGGCACTGTGCTGTAAGTGTCTGTTGAATCCACTGCTCTGGGCTGTGTGGTTACACACTCACATATAAACACACAGACAATTAAATACAATAGAAATCTTGTGTATTTTGCAAAAAAAAAAAAAAAAAAAGTGAGATTCCATGTGAAACACCTAAAAAAGGAAACATCAAAGGTACAATAGCTCAAAAGGATTCACTTCTGCTAAAGAAGGTGAGTCATCCTTCATCCACAAATTAGTATCTGCTTCCAGCATGTCATACAAAGACTCTGTTGGTACTGATACAGACAGATTCATAGATTGGAAGACACCTTTACTTTTTAGAATAATTACAGCATTAATTATTTCAGCAAACAACCTACAGTAAGGTTGTGTTCACGCATTTTACAAACAAATCTGCTGTTCATTTCCTGTTTCCTATCAATAGGGAACACTTTCTCTTCTTTGCTAATTACATTAAATCTGCTGCACCAGCTGTGGCAAAGCGGAGCGAAAATCTGTGGAAATATTGAGCTTAAACATCCACAAATTAACTTTTTTTATGTTCCTCAGCCAGCCACATGCCAGATTTACATATGTAGCTCCCTCTGTTGTCGAGTCAGTGACATTAATGGTGCAGCTTTGCAGTGCTGACAGGCAGAAGGAGAGAATGACAGCGTCGCTAAAAAGTGCAGAATGATGATCTGCGCGTTTCCTGAAGCGGTACGTGACTCGATTCTTTCTGAAGTCATATTGGGAAAAGAGCAGAAATCATTTCAAAGTGCACTTTGCAGTTGGAGCCAAAAGAGGACCAGAGCTGTTCAATAAGAAATGTCAATCAATACGCGGGTATTTTAGAAGTTAGAGCATGTAGCCTTTGTGTTAAACTTAATTAATTTTACTTGAGGTCTCTCTTCTCCCACATCCTGAGCACACCTCTCATACTGCCTCCTGTGCCTTCCTCGTCTTGTTTCTCCTCCTCCTCCTCCCTCTACAGCCCTCTCTTTGTGAACTTGCTGCTGATTTAGGGATTTCTTTCTGACTCTTAAGTACAGTAGAAGTTGTCAGTGACAAGGAATCTTTATGTTCAGAATACCTTTCAGGCTTCCACTATACTAAGGTCAAACCCCTCGCAGCTGACTCCGACCTATGTAACAGCTCTCCTGGGCAATGTGACACAGCATCACAGGCAACTTGACATAAGGGCGATGATTGCAAATTTGGCTTTGACTTTCTTGCCGTGTGAGTTCCATCTGTCACCAGGTTGACGGGAAACATTTTGTTAATAAATTGGGGGGGGGGGGGGGTGCGTTAGAGTTTATGACAGCCATCAGGCATGCCTATTTGCTTGTATGTTTGTTTCAAATGATAAGTATTTAATTGGATGCTTCTCACTTTTGGGGATTATCTTAATGAGGTCTTTAGGTTTGCTCCAGTCACATTTGATATGAACTTGGAATCCACTCGCATGAATGGGCTACATTTTTCCTCCTCCCTCTAGGAGCTAAGACATTCATTTGCAGGTGAGATGAAGCATGGAGATCAGCAGGGCCAGCATGACATTCAGAGCAGTGGCTGGCTAACTCTGAAATTGCTCCTCTTCCCTGTTCGCCTCCAAGAGTAATTCTGCTCAACCGACTGGCTCTTCTACAAAATTATAATTACAGGAGTCAGTAATAACACTTCAAACTATCTTAATTGTTCTGAACAATGGTTAGTCCTGCACTGGTGTAATTAAGCCTTTCTAGATGCATATGGTGGATGATAATTTGTTCCTGGCCCCCTCAGCTCTTCATGGCTCACTCTAGCACACACATTTTGTTTTTTATTACAAATGGTGCTGGTTGTATTTGTGTGGATTTCATAGCCAAAGATAAAACAATATAGCATTGCGTTTTTCAGATCTTTCTCAAGGCTGAAGAGGGGATTGTTCCGGGAGCACAAGCCTACTAAGACAGTCGATCAAGACGCTCCGTTCTGACGCCTGGCAATGGATTAGCATGAAGGCCATTTACCATTAGAATTTAAACGTGCATGATTTATGGTATGGACGCTCTGGTTTGCTTTCTTTCCTTAGTTTAATGGATCACTGTGACTGCAAAATGCTCAAGGGCGCAGGCTAATATGATAAACAGCAAACAGAAGCTGCAGGCTGGGGGAGGGGGGGGTTGGGCCTTCTCCTGTCTGCCGGACTGGATGCTAAGAGATGTGGTGTCTCCGGAGCCAAGGGAGGTAAGAGGAATTGACATCCTTTTCTCCATCAACCCTCACTGGGGCAAAGCAGGAGGCGGAGGAAATGCAGGACGTTGATATTGCAGGGATCACCAGTCATAGAGGATTACAAAGGCAAAATAAGAAAATGGTATTTTCCTGTTCCTCTGGGTTTCTTCTAATATTAATATTAAAATATAAGATTGTACGCATGTATTTTGTTTCTTGCTATGTTTGTTGAGGAGAAAAAAAACAACCTTATCAGCTTATTGTTCCGCATTTCAAAACCCAGCTCCAAACATAACTCTTCTTCAAATTAAAAATCAAAAATACCCACTGGAATGTTTTGCTCTCGTGCCAGCGGACAGTTAAGCAAAGTGGGGTTCATATTTTGGGAGTAGAATTTTGGAATTAATCTCTGCAATTCAATCTCGAAGAGCAATTCAATAAACAGTATTTAAACATTTTATGACCACTGCGAGATGGATTTAAGCCTCTCTGGTCAGAAATAGGCAGCTAGCTTGTTCAGGCTCTGTGGGTTTGTCTGGAGGAAGATTGGCTGTGCTTAGAAATGGACATTTAGGACTGACTGTTAGCAGATGGCAGGGTGACAACTTGAGCTGCTGGTTCTTGTGTTGACATATCACAGTGGGGTCACAGCTCAAGGCAGCACATCACCACATCGAAGTCTGTTTCTCTCAGTTCTGATTAACACTCATCTGATGATCGGCTTTAAGAACTGAACAATCGGGGTGAGACCATGGGTCAAAGTAGGTCGGTACGGTCTAATACTGCGTACTACTCAAAGATAGAGTTGCAGTACTGGAAGAATAAAGAGCAGCTGCAACTTTCAGCAAGAAAAGCCATCTGTTAACCTTACGTCATCTTAAACAACACTTTCTCTCTCTTTTACCTGCTTCTCAGTCGTTCTGAATTGTCTTGTAACTGTTCACATTGTGTTTTTACGCTTTATTACTGTTAGTTAACTTTGGCCAACGTGCTGCAGTTGACTAATATCTGGTGCAGTGAGAAAGGAAAACATCTGCCTCCTCTTACTCCCTGGAAATCCTGGAAACTGTAGTTGAAAACACCTACTTAATTACCATCAGAAGTCAGTAGGCTAACAATATCCAATTTGACACACATTCACTGGGCCAATCGCATGTCACATTTCTTCTTCTCACGCCAGTTACTATTAGTTTAAACCCAGATCTCATATTACCACCTTAAAAGTCTTATTTCTAATACTAGCCCACATCTAGTTTAGTCATTTTGTCTGCACTTTCCACTACCACTAAGTAGGGCACATATGGCCCATTTCTGACCATCATAATTTTTCAGCAGGGGAGGGAAGGAGCGAGTAGGGCTTTTGTGTTTTTGTGTGTGTGTTTTGGCAGAGCAAAAGTCAGAGAGGGGACATCAGGTTGGCAACCTGTGGCCATCTTTCAGATGTTATCCATGCGTATGCTTTCATGAACTTAATCCCAAGAGACACACACACACACACATACAAACACACATATTCACCCAAGTGCATGAGCACACACATACACACATTGACACAAAAAGAAAACTTTCAGCCATGCGCATCAAAAGCTGTAGCATTGCAGAGTTGGCATTTGGACAATATTGGCGAACAAACTGGCAGATGTCAAAAGGCTTTGACGGCAGGGTTTTAGAGGGGAAAAAAAGCACTAATACGGATGTGCTGTAGTTACTGTGTATGTTTCTGAGTGCTCTGGGCCCTGAGCTGCCAAAATATTTAGTGCCAGGCCTGCATGCTATGAGTGTCAGAAGATCTGGAAAGTAAAAGCATTATCCTTTAAAACTAACACTATCTTACAGGTTTGTAAGATAGGGAATAAAACGAAAAATAAGAAGCCGGGAACCAGATAATGCTGCCTTTTATGTTATCGAATACTCGCTCTCAAAACAACTCTCATTTTGAACCTCTGTTGCTCTGTACAGATCAGAAGCTATCTGAAAAAATAAAGAATCAAATACTTGAGACAGGCATATACAGTGTTTTAACCCTGAGGCCCACAGGCTAATGGTCGGATTAATTACTGTTGAGTTTGACCCAAGGAGAACTAGAGCAGATTATCCCAGATGCTGTAAAGGCAGGCATTAGTGCTGGTCGTCCCTCCATGGCAGAGAGACAGCCACCTTAACGGATGGATGTCACCATGACCTGCACAAAACCACACAGAGACATCATGAAGGAGGCTCACGTGGCAGCATTGACTATGCACGGTTCACACCACGCTCCGGTGTGTTTTTTTGTCGCCGTCAGATGCAAAGCGGGCGGCTGTACGCCAGCTCCTCTCCTCTCAGCAGGCAGGCATCAGAAGAAGAGAATAATGTGTAATTACAATAGACAATCTAAAACAAAGCCCTTCACTTTCAATGAGTTCCTCTTGGAGAAGGGAAGGTTACCTCAAGGGGGAATTCTAATGAAGCAGATGGCTGAGTGCTCACAGGGGCAGACACACAATGTCCTCCTTTTTACAGTCTGCCAACATTGCCAGCTTTCTGAGGGGCTTCACCTGTCTCTTGACCACTCTTTGTGTATGTGTGTGTGTGTGTGTGTGTGTGTGTGTGTGTGTGCGCGAAGGGATTCCACTTAATGACACATTACACAAGGTGGAAAGAAAGAAATGATGAGAATATTAAATCTACCATTTCCTGCACCCAGCTGCACATGTTTGTATAAGTAGGCAAAAACCCACAATAAAAATGGCATTCAGTGCTACAAAGAGCATTTTGTATGTAATACAGACAACACAAAGAGAAACACTCCAGACAGGTGTTCCTTATATTTTATTCTATACCGTTTTATTTCATCCAGTATGTGTGCTTATCGACAAGTTGGTTTTGACCTCACTCCTTTCACCGTCACACAATTTACAAGCCACAGTTACTGTGTGTGTGGCTGTTGTGAGTCAGCGCAGTGTCCCTTAAGTACACATCCAGTCACACCATACCTGTACAGTTCCCTTATTGCTTTTTCCCATAGTTCCCATGTTTAATGCAAAAAAAATAGATATCCATTGATCAATAGCAAAGCAGTCAAAATACTGTCCACCCCAAAAGATTGTGTGTCCACATAAGAAGTGTTGAACCAGTCACTGCCTTCAAGAAACGAAAAAGGTTGAGCCGTCAGGTAGAAAGTCTGGAGCATCACGTAACAAAAATGTTCCACTCCTGTGCCGCATCAAAGTAGAGAGAAATACAATGTTTCCTTAAAAATCATGGACATGTTATGAACTCTGTACATACACGCAATTTGGTGAACATTGCTTATTAGTATCTGTTATGGTGATGACATCACTTATTAACAGAGTCTAAAATAAATACAGAAATATAAATAGGTCCTATGGAAATATTTAAATCTGTATAAGTAAGTACCTTGTCAACATAATGTTCCCAACATCAGATTAAGTGTAATTATAGTACATAAATCAGCAAATGAAAGACAGCTTCAAGAAGCAGGATTTTTTATTTTTTTATTAAAACCTTCCTCTCGCCAAATTTAGAACGAATGTGCACTTTCTGTCCCCACCCCCCAAACACTAATCCAGTGAAAAGCAGCCTCACCTTTGGCTTTAACACAGGATTTTCTGATCAGCAGCAACCAATAAAAAAGCGTACTGTATGTATTTTTAGAACCAAACCTATGCTTCTAATTTGTATATTTATTAGATTACAGAACCAAGTCAAATTTTATCTATGAACATGCTGTAAAATAGCATAAATTAGCGACTTTATATTGACAGCTACAAAGAGAGAGACCTGCCAGCTATCTGTGCCTTTACCCTGAAGGAGCTCTACATCACTGATCTTCAGCAGTGAACTTGTATGAACTCTACCGTTGCATGGTATCACTAAGCTAGGTCATATCCAGATTACATTGCCCAACACTATGTAGTCAAAATAATGTTATTGTTGTGTTATTTCATCCTATAGGAGAGGAAGAAAAACAGCTTTTGGATGTTATGGTAAAGAATGCTTCACCACCTGTATCTTCATACACCTACGTCACTCTGAGGTCCATTGACATACAGAACACCTGATGCTGGTGCTTGTGTATGAAAAATAAAGTGTTTGTAGAAAGGTAGGAGGAATTTGTAGTCATGAATGAATAACAAGGGCCTCTGGAAAACACGTGCCTTTTTCTCCCTGGAGAAATTGCAGGTTCGATTCCGCTGCTGCTACATCTAACCCTCAATCACAGCAAATGATTTCATTAGTGTGCATCGCTGATTCACCAACCTATTCATGGGCGTATAGGGCAGCACAAAGAGAGAGGGAGTCTGAGGTTAGGCGTCGAAATTGGAAATGCTCCAAACGTAATCCGAGAATGCTGAGTTACAGAAACAACCATGAATCGGAAATGGTACAGGGGATGCTACATGAAGCTCAGCCGAAGCACTATGAGAGCTCGCACTGAAGCAACTTACAAAACAGCAGGCTGCTTCACAGTGTATCCAGCAAGGTCACAGAGAAGGGGCAGGGGCCAGATACAGGCAGGCAGAGAAAAAGATTAATAACATCTGTCAGGCATTATTAATTTATGCAAATTTTTCTTTTTATCCCAAAATACACAGTTTCATTCTCAAGACTAGGTAGCCCTGACCTAGATTCCTCTCAGTTAAAATAGAGCAACCATTTCATACCACTGCATGAATGAACACCTCACAGGATCAAAACACAAACATGTCAGGCCCTCTTCCACTATTCTCCCGCTAATTACTTCAGAACAACCTAGCTCACTGCGTTTGGACAGAACTTCAGCAGCTACCGTGATTCTTCAGCTGCCCGTCTTTGCTATTTCCTCTGCTGCTGTCAAATAGTCCATTTCCTCCCATGTTTGGATGTGGGTGACACAGTGAGACATAATGAAAACAGTTCCCTGTGTGAGCGAGTGAGTCACCATTGTTTTCCTTTATTCGCTTCTCTCAAACAACACACAAGTTTCATGCCTCCTTATCTAATTCCCAGCTGATTCCAACTAAAAACACACTCTCTATACTACAATTGCTATGGCTGCAGCAAATAGACTCGGAGGATGGAAATAGGAAATTCTCTTGTAGAATAAACATTGCTGTCAAGTTTTGTGACTCCAATTTTGGTTATTTTCATGCCTTTACTTGGAATGAAGGATTACATGGTCTTCTGTGAGTTGAGAAAATTTCATGACCCTAAGGATTATGAAATCTCTTTTCATTTCCATTACATAATTTCAAAGCTGCATGGTCATCAATCAAAAACAGCTTTTCCTAATTTCATAAAAATGTGAAGCTTTCTTGCATAAATGCTCCAAGACAGGAGATTTTGAAAAGATGCTGGCACAGATGAGATCATGACATGTCTCTTACTGGTAGAGACACATTCTGCTGAGGCACTGTACACTCACCAACCATTTAGCTCACCTACTTATCTGTGGCAATGGACCAGACTAAGTTCAGGCCAACTAATCAATCTCTGTACATTGTTTATCTCCCTGTAAGCTGTGACCTGTGCTTCCCTGTCCCACCCTCCTCAGACAGCACTCCGCCCCAGTCATTGACCCTGCTAGGAAACACAGCCACACACACACACACACACACACACACACACACACACACACACACACACACACACACACACACACACCCAAACACGTCCAAACACCAGTTATTCGCTACATAGCATCCCTTAAATCTTTGCTCATATCCTACAAATTTATGTTGCAGTGGAAAGCATCCATTAACACTCAATCATAGGAAGGGGACATACAAGTCCACCTCATGCAGGTACCCTCTCATAGTACGGGGTGTCAGACTACCTGTCTACCCATGGCTATGTCTGAGAACATCATTCCCTCAGTGCGTTTATATGTCCCCAGATCTACAGACTGGCTCAGACTGGCTTCAAACTGTTCTCCAACTCCACACCTTAATAAGGTCATATTGTGAATAAAAATGGGAACTTCTTTGTCTGCTTTTGTGCAGTGCAAGGCTAGCAGGTGCAGGAAGACCAAGGTTTAAACGCCTACACTGTGTGCAGACAATTAGTATTCCAGAGGTGCAATGGTTCTGTGTGTTTACTTTCTGTTATTTCTGGAGCTCAACTCAGTCCCTCGCACCCCTTTGGTAGGCTTCCTCCCATGTGGCACAAGGCCAGTTTAGAAGTTTCAGTTTTCCTTTGAGATAGCTATTATCTCAAAGGTTAGATGTATACATGATGGTAAATGTGGGAGATCTGAACAAAAGCTGCTCTAGCCACCTTAACACCTGCTACATTTATAAGAAGACTTTGTGCTGTGCCCACTCCTAAATTTGCCTCATTTAATTCTATGTCCGTTTTTTGGACTCCAGTATGTTCAAGTTAATGTTGTATAATGAAATAGATGTCTCATTTGTGATTAAAAGCTAAACACTTATTTAAAACTATGAAAAACAATACAAAAATGTAAAAGTTATAATAAGATCAAATAAAAATATTCAACAAAAAACTAATATTAAATGGAGTGGAAAATCACTCTGTCATTAATTTGGTTAATTCAAATTCAGTCACAGATATTTTTAACAACATAAAAAGGGGAAAAAGATGGGATAATTATTAATTTTTTTTTCCACTAGCAGTCATTGTGTGCTCTTGTGTTTGTGTGCACCAGTGCAGCTATGTGTTATGACATGTATTGCTATCACTTATTATGGAAACTTCTGGGAACTGTAATGAGGGGAGAGTATGGACACTGTGCACCTCTGTGTGTGAGTCCATGATAGCATGTGAGGGTCAAGGGATTACAGACATGTCTTGTTAAATTAGGCTGCTGTGGCTGAGTGCTGTGACTGAGTTAGGGACTCAGCTGTCTGAGTGGACGCAGGTCTTGGTGATGAGTTACAGACAAACATGTAAAAGCATATCATTGCTCTTCTCCATTGGGAGTTTAGTGATACCTACAGCTGCATCAGGAGCTGGCATCAGGAGCAAATATGCTACAGGAGCATATTTGCTCCACGTGTTTAGTATACATAAACAAAGCAATATAAATCCAGAAATACCTGCAGCAATGTGATTCAAACAGATTCTTTATAATAATGTGCAATTTCTCGTAGAATTACAGCAGCAGTGCAGGTATACGGCTCCACTGTATGGACCATATACAGTAAAGAGCTGTTTTAGGCAGCTTTCTGAGGCATATAGCCAGATTGCCTTACAACAGCTTAGTCGACTGTGGTTCTGTGTCTTGCTAAAGGACACTTTGGCAGGAGAAATGACTGCTGATGAAAACATCTGACAAAGATATTGAATGATGACGTTTTTAGTTATGGAACAGTCTATATCCCCTGGGGCACCAAGCCTTTAGTGTATCTCACATAGCTACAGTACTTGCTTACAACAAAAGTACAGACATTCAACAACTCAAACTCTGCATTGGCCTTCAATGAAGAGACATGTCCATGTTGACCATATAGCAGCTACAGTAGAAGAAACAATGCACAAATTAATTTTCAAGTGGCATATTTCCATTTCCAGCACTTCAAATATCCCAGCTTGTGTACTGTATGTCTTGTATTTGTTAAATGGCTGTTTTGGGGTGATTATATACTTGACTATTTTGGATATTGAATGGTCTGAGTGCTACAAAATGAAACACACAAGCTGTGGTTAATGGAAGTCCAATTTTTTTGTGTGAAAAAGGCAAACCTCCTTTTGATCAGTCCAAGGAAAAGTCTTGCATCAGACTGTTCCTCTAATTCACAATTATTCTCACTAAAACTCATACATTAACAGTTGTACACAATCGGGAACAAAAACAAAACATACTTTCTACACACATTAGCGGCATGAGCTTGGAAGACAAAGTGAACTTGTTAGGACACGATTTATGATTCTGCAGAAAGCCAGTCGCTCACATACTGTTATGTCTCAGCAGTGAGATGGAGGGTAGCTCGCTAAATCCCTCTTCCCCTGCTTCAAAAAACAGTGTTATTACGAGAAAGTGGTATAAAATAAGAGTTGATGGGCCAAGAGGAGGTGAATTATTACCCCACAGGAAAAGTCTTTTTGGTTTCCTAAAATCTCTTCTCCATCTCTCATAAGATTTTCAAAAGTTTATACAGAGGATAAATAAGTACAATCTAATAGATACATTTAAGGATCAACAATATGTGATCCCAAATGATATTTTACAAGGGTCGGGCTGATTTGAAGCACGTTGTTTTAGCTAAAAATGTAAATATTTTTTGAAACACACAAAAAGCCTTTACACATGCAGGTATTAGTGCATAGGTTCCTGCAGAAAAAGAGTATTATTGTCTAGTCCATTGAATTGTCATCTCAATCATCACCAGATGAATTTGGCATAGTTATGGTAATAATGGAAATGACTGTTCTTCACACCCTCCTAGTGCCTTGACAAATGTATCATTTATATATATATATATATATCTATATATAGAAATATAGATATATATATACAGTGCCTTGCGAAAGTATCCGGCCCCCTTGAACTTTTTCACATTTTGTCACATTACAGCCACAAACATGAATCAATTCTATTGGAATTTCACGTGAAAGACCAATACAAAGTGGTGTACACGTGAGAAGTGGAACAAAAGTCATACATGATTCCAAATATTTTTTA
>JAUYWH010000018.1:19693957-19710708 GCA_034779795.1 Ctenopoma multispine | reverse complement strand
CAATAGCCCACTTAGAAATCCCCTTACTGATAAAAATGCTGATGTGTCAAATACTTATTTCCCCTGCTGTATATATTTGTGTCATGCGGAACACACATAATCATTACTAAATAAAACCAGAAATTAAAAAGGAGATCTATTCTATTCTAAAAAATGGATTGGTATATCGTAGGCTATTATAGATAATTTCGTACACTAAGTGTAGCCTTTTTGCCATGATGAAAGCTTAATACAGATGGTGGAATCTTCTTTATACTAAAAAAAGTAAAAAATTGCATATTTAAAATTGTATTTTCTTACCAATACGATCCAGTCTGTCCAGGGCAACAGTCTCAAAGGCCCTTCTCATCATAGGATACTCCTCCAGCACCTCATTGAAGTTGTCCACAGACAGTGAGTACAAACGACAGTACGTGTCTGCCCGAACACTGGCCGTCCTTCTGCCTCGTGTCAGCAAACAAATCTCTGAAACAAGATACAGCAAAAAGGAGACAGCAATGTAGTGGTGTTAAATCCTGAAGCCCACTTGGACAGTTATACCAGTGTTCTACTGCAGTTTAACCTGTAGACAAAGGCTGCATTATATATTACTTCAGTCACAATCACAGAAATGCTAACATGCAGCATGAGGTTATCCCAGTTTAGCAGGACCAGTATCTCTGAAACTTAGAAATACAGCCTTTACCTGTTTTAATGTCAAAACACTCAGCTCTCAAACAAAAATAACCCATCCTACATACCAAAACCTTATACTCAAAATGTGTTGACCGAAGGCACCTACAGTATGTAACCTCCATATTCCATCCACAGACATGAAGCCAAAGGCACCACTACAGCAAAAAAAAACAACAAGATCTTTTCTGGTGATGGGCGAAATGTTCCTTGGGTCATTTAGAGATTTACATATACTAAGACAAACCATTCCCCCACAAAAATATACTGTACCGTTTAAATGTGCTTTTAACTCTTTCAACATGGCAGACAGGGTAGGATTATATGGATCTGTCTTCGTTTCTGAGCAGATAACCTATGCTAAGTCACAAAGTAAACACAGTAGAAGCACATTCTAAGTAATATGTGTTTTATGGATTTTATTTGTTATTATTACATTTCTTTTGAATCCATCAGTGCACACTTATTCAGAGCTTAGAGATCTGCCAGCCCTCATCCACCATGCCTGCTCAGTAAAATAATGCTCCATTTACCAGACTGCACTGCTGTAGAGCTCTGGCACAGTGTGTGTTGGTCCAAGTGTGTCTGTACTGTATGCAGCTGTCGCATGTGCTCACATGCACTATTCAAGCGGGATGTGTCTCTGAAAGCCTGAGTCTACACAAGACTTGTGTGTGTGCATAAAGCAAATAGATGTGAATACTAAGTGTGTGTGTTTGTGCACAGTGTGCATGCCAGTGTTTTATTCATGAGAGGAAGGCAGTATGACAGAGTAAGGTATGGTGAAAATACCAGCTGTATAAAATATATATACTGTATTTACAATTGTATAAGAACATGCATATTTGAAGTTACTGTAAAAATACATATAATATGATATATATAGTACACATGTATATATTTTTATCAACAGGGGTTCAGTCACTTTGACAGACAGATATGTTACTGTGCCAGGTGTTTGTAAATATTCGCTTCCTTAATGTATTTTTTTCTTAAGCTTTCATCTCATCGTCCGCTCTCCCTTGTTGGGTTTGCTATCACACTTTCACATTTCGAGAATGAACTTTCCTACTTTCCCCCTTTTTGGCCACATCCAATAAAAATCTTAAAGAAATCTTTATCCAACTCATTTCCAGAAATCAATGCACAGTTCAACTTTTGCTTCTGTTTTCCTGGAGGATTTTACATGTCTAGAATATTATGGTGCATGTGTCTTTTGTGTTTATATTTTGCTATATTAACCTGCTGCCACACAATAACAAAAGCCTCCTTGAACTCCATGAAGAAATGTCTGCTATATTCAAAAACACATGTAGCCCGGTCAGTGGTGTCTTTTTTTGTAGATGGTATGATGACATTGAGCTTATTGTGATATAAAGAATTTTTCCATCATTGGGCGTAAGGCAATGAGGCGTGTGTAAGGCATTGGCAACAAGGATGACTAATAACTTCATCATCTCAATGTTGTTTTTTTACCTACAAGATTCTCAGATAGAAATTAAAACATGTTTGAGATATTAAATTATTTAAACTCTTAAATAACTACACTCACAGTTGGAATCACTTACTTACCAACAGACAGGGAGACAGGCAGATAAAAAAAAAGGCTAAACAATGGAATTAAAGCTAAATAAAACCTGACATCCCTGGCATAAACACTAACAGGTCACAATCATTTATCTATTTTTACTACATAAATACCAGAGGTAGTAAGTAATTAAGTACATTTACTCAAGTACTGAACTTGAGTAAAGTTTAAAGCTACTTTTACTTTACTAGGGTAGTTTAATTGTGTGTTACTGTACTGTGTATCATATATGGATTCACTTCAGTTCCACCTTCACCAACTTCTGCTTCTGTTCTACAGTCTGTAGGTAACAACAAATTTTTACCATAATTTTCACCTTTGAGAATTTGTTGAACAAATCTGAACTAAACTTTTACATTTAGGTTTTCACCAGCATCAAATTCTATAAAATTCACTGTACATTGTACTTTAAGATTTTTAAGTAAGTACTTTAGTACTTTTACTTGAGTGGAAAAATTAAAGGGTGATTTAATTGCAAATACTTGCACTTTTACTTAAGTATTGAGTTTCTGTACTTACACACCTCTGATAAATAGAATACTGTATATACTCGTAAGCTATGTTAAACACGAGATGCAGTATATTTGGACAGTTTAATGTGAACGCGGGAATAGATGTTTGTGCTGATTAGCAGAACCATCGTGGTTCGTAAGACTTAATCAAAGTAACCATGGTGGATTGGGTGTGTGTGACTGCATATTGGCAAAACATACTACTCCCACTAGGAAGTGCAGATGGAAAACTTTCTGTATAGGATGGCTGTATCAGACATCTGCATAGGAAGTTACATGACCAAAAGGGAAAGACTTCACAGCATGCATGGTTTGCAGCTGCATCAGAGTAAAACGCCTTCCTGCTATGTAACTTAATGTGTATAGGTTGAACAATGTATAATTGAACCAAAAAGAAAAACTAACAAATCAATTAAATTGATTGCCAAGTGCAGTGCAGTGCAGTACATAGAGCAGGTGGATGGCACAAAACACTGTCAATGTCAATGACTCCAAAACTCTGGTACACGGATGAATTGCCAGTGTCATATCTCTACGGTGATTCTCCTCCCACTGGAAATATACCAAAATACACTCCCCAGCACAGAGAAGAAAAGACTACTCTGTGAAAATGATAAAATCTCATATATCCTAAATATCTTCTGGACAGAAAAATCTTAACACCCATACTATACACCCATAACACCCATATTATACATGGGAATTTCATTTCTAGGGAAGTCCAACTTATGTTTTACTGGCCCTACAATATTTACACATGGTGGCCCTCAAAAGTTTGTGTTCCTTTCAGAATTTTCTATATTTTTGCAAAAATTTGACATAAAACATGATCTGAAGACCAAAGAACCAAATTAAGCAAATATGAAAAAAACACACTTCAATTTACTATGGAAAATTATCTAATCCTAGAAATGTGTGTATGTAATCTCATGTGTAGTGTGTAGCGAGTGCATATGGCTATGGGTGAATGGACAGCAGCCAAGTTAGCATGAAAAATGTGTGAGTAAAATACCCTGCTCTTCTGTCTGCATGTGTGTGTGTTTGTACAGCATGTGTCTGTGAGTGTGTACTGTGAGTGTGTGCTGGCTCGGTAGCCCTGGCTGTAGTTGTGCTGAGGGTCCATTTCCCGCAGCAGTGCTCCAATAATCCCCTCTGGAGAGCTGCATCGTGGCTCTGTATTAAATCCTCTTGTCCCGTGGCTTTCTGGATGAAGCCAGCACTGTCAAGATGAGGCGGTGAGCTGCATTGAGCCCTCTGGCCTCATCTAACGGTCTTTGCAGAAAGCAAGTTAGACCCAGGCACTTTGTGGTGCCATCTGAACTACAAGTGTGGAAAATAAAATCCATCCATGGCAGGTTCTGTGTCTGGTGCAACTCGCTCTAAGCTAAACAATAAGAGATTAGCAGACATCTCTGAGTCTCTCTAGCTTCCTTTACACTTCCCATTCAAGGTGAGGTTACTGCGCCAATACGCCGCAGCGCAAGACCAGAAGTGGCATCAGGTGTTGGGGGGAGTGCATGTGAAATTTTGATGATGATGTTTTACTGTGAGACCAGCTCCTGGGGGTGATTCTCATGGGAGACTCTACCACGTACACTGCGGGAGAAACAGTATTTACGACAAGATTTAAACTCGAGTAGAGTTTCTGTACACTGTGTTCACTACAATAATCATTACAGTTACCTTCAGCTTTGTTTGAGTAAAGTGTTTAAGAGATCAGACTTAACTCTGCACTAGAGAAATAGAGTGAATCACAAATTCTCAGCACTCTGTTTGTGTCCAAATCATGTCTTAAATGTGCAAAACTAGCAAAAGCACATTATGATTAATCCACCGGTAATGTTTTAAAGTAAAGTATATCTGACGTGAGGGATACGTCATGTCTAACATCGTGTTAAACGTCATGGTGTTAATACTAGTGCTGGTACCTATGTCGATTCAATATATAGCAACATATTGCAATATTGTGAGCAAGGTGATATATTGTGATTTTTAAAACCCAGTAATATAAATAGGCATATTATCTGAGCAAAAAGGTTACATGACAGTACACTGTCCTTGTCATGTAGCAGTTGGGAGTTTAAGGACAAAATGAACCACTGTCTGCCATAAATATTTAAGTGTTAATTAAAATTTATATAATATCACAAAATGTAATATTGCAATACTCATCTATATGGATATATTCTTAGCTTTCACCAATACGGAAAATGCAAGCAGCTGCTCTGGAGCTTCCTTGCCATCCTGAATATCTGGAACTTTGACACAGAAACCAATTTACATGTATGTTTTTGCTACACCTCTATTTAACATATTTCATCGGCTTCATACAAATACTATAAATGTATGTATCTCCTGTAGCTAACATAGAAAAAATATGGAGTAACAAATATATCAGTCAACAACTCATTTCAGGTTTTTTATATTCTTCAGTTTTACAAATTTTAAATGTTTAAAAAAAACATTTTATGATATATATAAAAATGTAATAAGTTTTACATGTATATATATATACAAGTATATGTATATATATATATATACATGTAAAACTTATTACATTTTTATATATATTTTTTTTATATATATATATATACACGTAAATTACTTATTACATTTGTTTTTGACTAAATTAACTGAAAAATATTCAGCATTAAATAACCAAACAAGAAATGAAGAGATTTTTTATGTATTAAAACCTAGCTTATAGAAATAGAAAGAAAAATAGAATTATAATGCTATTTTCTCATTGTTATTTTTATAGTTTCGTTATCTTTTATTACATTTGATTAAAACATTTTCTTTTCCAAAAGAAAGTTAAGTTTTTTTTCTAACGTTAAAGTAATCCTGAAAAGGGATTTTTTTTAAATGCAATTTCAAGAAATCTTTTTTATAATGACATAAAAATGTAAAGCAACAATTTTCTTTATGTAAAACATCAAATATGTTATACTGGTGAACTTCTGCATTCACTGCTCAACTAAAGATGGCTTTTGTCTCTTTTGTGAGTTAGATCCAATTTATTTATGAATGCTCTACTCCCGCTGCTTGCTCACATCTTCCATGACTCATTGCAGTGCTCCGCAAATCCTGCATGAAATCACAGAACAGGCTTATCGTGTTGCTCTGCCTGTATTCTGTAAGGGGCGTGTGTTTTCTCTTCAAACTGCTGCTTTTAAAGATATTCTTTTCAATGTTGTTATTACCAACAATGAGATGATTCATAATCAGTCTAAAACTATGGGTTTCATTAGCGCAAATTAGTAACCTTTAATGTCAATTATAGTCAATGAATGGCTGTGAAAAACTGAATTCAAGAAAAAGAATGGAGAGGTGCAGCATTGAGAAAAGACTTAAAAGCACTACTTGATAAATCTTCCTGTCTTGGGCCTGATGTCCTGTTCGGTTTTGAGTTTATCTGGCCGAACAGCGACAGCTGTTTCTAAAACTATGATTGGCAAGTTAGTTAAGTGCACACAACATTAGCACAGCTTCTAGAAGGAAAACTGCATCTCTCTACTAGACATTGTTACTTAAATGCAGCCTTGACACTTTTCATTTTCACACTTAAGTGACAATGCATTCATCAAAATTGAATGATACCAATTAAAATTAGATGCTGCTCTGGGAAAGGAGGATGGGGACGTCATGTCCTGTGACCTTGGTGAGAAAACGCGACCGGTCTCCTGTTGGACGATGCAGCCCACGTGTCCCAGGCTCTTACAGAAAAGATGTTTCCCCCCTGAGCCCCCCGCACTAGCTCTGAAAGTGGAGAGCAGACTGCATGCCAGCGTATGTGTGTGTGCGAGACAGAGAAAGAAAGAAAGAAAGGGAGAAAAACCTGCATGCATCACTACTATCTTTACATGCTTGTGCGCATGTCTGTTTTATATAGTGGAACGAGAAGGAGAAAGACATTGACTTTATGTTAAAATATGTGAAGAATAATTAGCTTAAACATTTTCTTTTAATAAAATATAATATTAATATGATCGGTTGGGATGACATTGAGTTATAAAATTAGCAGTACAAGAACAAGCAATCTTCACTGCAATACATAGAGTCTAGAATGAAATAGCTGATTGGTTTGATCTCAGATTTAATTAAAATAATGTATAACTGCAAAACTTTTAAATTTTAAGAAAAAATGACCTCAAACGCCTATTCATTTAACACAGTCACAATATAATGAAGTCTACATGTTGTACATGTTTTTATTGACTTTCTCTTTGCTGCATCTGCACCGTCATTAAAAAACAACTCTGCGAGATACAACTGGTGCAAGAGTGGCTGTTGCACAGGGACACAAACCAAACAAGCTAAATTAAAACAAACAACATTTTAATTTATAAAAAATCATTACTAACCATGCCAGGTTTTGTTCATAATTATTTCGAAGCATCAGAGACACACACTCAAACGCACTTAACAATTCCAGCGACTCTCAGATTGGCTGCAGACTGTCCCCTGCTTTTATAATGTACAATGAACATGCATCATTTAATATATGCATCATTTATATACAATTATGTCTAGTAGTGACTCAATGTTGGAAACTGTTCTAATAGTTTCTAATAGTTGTCTAATAGTATTATTGTCTTATAATGTACAGTAATGACCAATAGCTTGCTCTTGAGCAATTATCTCTTCTGTGAAATACTTTAGTCAATAAAATGGACTAAAACTGTTTTTAGGAGTACATATGTATTCGTCAGATTCAGATTCTTATATGTCCATAAGCAAATGTAAATACTAGCCTTTGAATGTGAATTTAAATAGGGGCATGAACATCGTTCTGTATGTGATTGCATGTTGCCTTCCTCGCTGCTTACAAGAGTGCATGGGTGTGAATTAATGAGTATGAGCAGGGATGCTTGCTCTATGATGAAGTATCCTGTGTCCTGCAGCCTGGTCTGGCAAAGCTCACCTGGACTCTGAGTCCTGCTGTCAGCTTCCATCTCCCTCCCCAACACTGCCCCCAGCCCACAGACCAGACACTCTCTAACCTTTGAAACATCCGCAGTGGGCTGCCTGATTCCCTGTGACACGCCGTGCTCACTCGTTCACAGCATTAGCATAGCAGAGCAAACACCTTCTGTTTGCCTAGCATGCACAGGCAGGCAGGGGATATCTGGTGTTTTTTAGGACCACGTCTCTTTTTCTCTCCCTGAACTGAGGCTGGATGATGTTTATGTTGGTGAGGGACTAAAGACACAATATCACATAACACTAAGCACCACCGCAGCGCTTCACAATACTTGTAGGACTGAAATGGCTAAAAACTGAAAATTCGACTTACTGGTGATTAAGTCTTATGTGGTTTGACAGAGTAGAATTAAATGTCCCAATAATAATGGCTCTTTCCAAAAATTGCTGTGTGCAATGTCCAAATTATTTGTAAAGCTACAAAATGATATGTACCTGCGTGACATTGCGTATTATTTAGCACATCATAATATTCCCTATCCAGGGTATACCCCCGAGACCAATACGTTTTCATTACGTTTTGTAACATCATATCACACACAGCCTTGTATCATTTATCTTTTCTCACCCAGCCGTTCACTATGAAAGAGTAGGGTATAAATCATCATATCCCATATTCTGTCACTACTCTGTCACTACCACAGTGTTTCCATCTTCAGTTGATGCTGCTTCAGACTAAGAGCATAGAGGTGTTAAGTGGGTTAAAGACTGGGAGGATTACCTGGGCCTAAACTGCTGCCAGCCTCTCTCACTGACTCACTTAGTCAGTCATTTGGCAACTCTATAGCACAGCCAATCTGAGCTCAGAGATGGGAAAATGCAAAAAAAAATGAGGGAAAGGGGAGATGGGAAGATAATTAGTTCTCTAACCCAGGACTTCACAGAACTATGGATTTAAAGAACGGCATTCTCAGAGACTGAGTAAAGCCAAAAAAGATGACACAGGAGATTGCAAACTGTGCAGTCAACTTACTCCCCTCCTCCACCCTCTCCAATTCTCAGTATGTGTCTCGGTTTCCCTCCTCCTCATAAAGCTGCTCCAAGCCACTCACTCAAAGGCAAAAAGAGTCTTCGTAGAGGTGCAGCTTTTGATAAGCACCTCTGACTGGCATGCAGGGCCACCACAAGGTCACTGAGCTCTACTCCAACCAAGAGAGAGGCGCGGTCTGCGCTGGAAACACATCAATTACTACAGGCAACAAAAGGATGAACTATAACAACACAATAACCTGCTCAGTCTGGGCACTGAGAGGGCAACTGAGATGCTGTTCAGATAAGTGTTTCAATACTGAACTGTAAGAAGAGAAAGAGACAAATGGAGGCGGGGGAGGCGGGCACATGTTTTCTTTCTGAACCCGGAGAAGCATCCAGAAAGTGGGCTTGGCAACGATCCTTGTGTCCCTTGGCGTTAGTACTGCAGTCACATTACATTTCCTCTCTCCGCTGGATCGCTGTGTGCCCAGCCGACGCTCCCGTCCAGGACATGTCGTGTCCACTTTAGACTTTAGACTCTCTGACTCAAGCTAATCCAGCAGCTAACAAACTGGAGCAGACTGCTGAGTATAGAATTGAGTAAATAATTCAGGTTGTCTATGAATGAAGGATTTACTCAGATTTACACTCGCACCATTTTCTGTGTTTTTGATGTTAACGTCATTAAAGCTTTAATAACCAGACATCTGCTCCTTATTCACACGCACACCTTCCACACAAACAAAACTTTCACCAATGAAGCACATCTCTTCGTTCCTGCACTTATATGCATAGATAAAAAAAACACTGCCTTGCTCAGTGCTTTTGACTTCCTGCTTACTGATACTGACAGCCACACTGAGATCCACATGTGCCACATACTCCCTGTACTGATCCTGCACCAATTAATTTCATGAATGACTAACTCGTGTTTGGTAACAAACTCCCAGTGGCTCTAGGCTTACCTCACTAGCCCCCACCCTCATACCCCCAGAGGAGTGGCTCTGCCAAGAATAGGCACAGGATAATGGAGTCAAAAGTATTGTGCCTATAATGCACAAAGGGGGCGAAATAATTATAATAATTATTAAGGGTTTATATTAAAGTGAGCAAGCCAGTTTCTGTTCACAAACCAGTGACTTTTATGGTATTCATATGTTTTACAGATGGAAAAAAGGTTAAATGCAGATGCATTCACTCTAATGCATTTAGATAACATTGTCGTGTAGAGTACACTCCGTTCAGCATCTCTGAGTGGCAGAATGCCCAAGCTGTCACACAAACTGTGCCATTACCAGGATGCATGTGCTGGAAACAAGCCTACAAGCTCACTGAAACTCTCTCTAAATCTGAATTCTGCCTTGCTGAGGAGTCACCTAAGGAGGGAACATTTTGGACAACATTTGAGAGAACATGGCCCTAGAGAGAGCTGGGGCCATGTTGTCTAAAATGTTGATTAGTTTTGGCATGTGCAGAGATAGATTGCCTGCCATCTTTTCATTATTTCTCTGGAACCCCCTGGAGAGAGGGCATGGAGATGGACTTGAGCAGGCAAAGCATAATTAAACTTCCACAGGCAGGTCGTGTGCTGTTAAACGCTTTGCCACCATTTCTCATTACGTAACAGTGTAGTCTAAATGATACGCTGTCACTGTGCAAATTAATTGGTATTTTGTGAGGGCAGTATGGCAGCATTGTCTCCTACATGTGTCACAGGCTCTGAGACCATGAGAGGGCTATGCATTTTTTGATCCTAATTAAGAACATAACATGAGTTAAGTGCATAACAACTCAGGGTTATCACACAGGTCTAACCCATTTTCATAGTAAGTAATTTATCAGCTTTCTCACCTATTTGGATGTATATTTTAAGTGCTGTTTTCCTAATTTGGGTTTGCCCTACATTTAAGAGACAGCTCATGATGTGAATTAAGGGAAAAGTCCTGCATAAACCATGAAGCAGAATTTTAAGTGAGGTGACAAGCACTGCACAACATACCACTTCAAGCACGCGGCGAGCTAATATCAGAGTCAGAACGGCTCTGCTGTTGTCTCACAAATCAGAAAACCCCGGCCAACCTCTTAAGGTACTAAAGGATAGCATTATTAATATTACTACTGAGCAGATTAAAGCTCCACAGAAGGATGTGTGTGTGTGTGTTGTATGCATGTGTGTGTGACCTTTAAGTTTGTGTTTCTGGTGCAGTACCAGCTTGTCTTACCTCCAAAGTAGGAGCCATCTGAAAGCTTGGTCTCTTTATTGCCTTTGGTTAGTACACTGACAACCCCGTGTTGTATGAAGTACATTTTCTTGCCGATCGTGCCCTCCCTGATGATGTAATCCCCTGGCTGGAAGACCTCGAACTTTAGCTTGGTGAGCATGGACGTGACAAAGTTGGGGTCAGCATTTGCAAATAGAGGCATGGACGCCACCAGCTTTCGACAGTTAAAGTTGATGATTTCCTGTTGGAGCGGACAGATAAACAGCAGTTAGTAGGAACAGCAGAAAAGAGGAGAAAGCTTTGCAGACATTTTTTTTTCTGAGGTCCTCTCAGATTTACTCAGATTTACATTTGGCCTCAAGAAAAAAAAAATCTTTTTTCCCCACTCTGTGCTTGTGTTAGGGTAAAATGTCAGTGAATGTGAACTGAACTGAGAGGAATGTCAACCAATACACAGGCGTTTGAATGCATCACAGCCGCATGCGCAGTGGAATTAAGCTCAGACATGAATGTTCATCCCACCTCTCGGAGCGGCTCATTCAGCTCTCCTAGGATGCTCTCCTCATCAAACATCTTGCCCTGGTAACGGTGCTCATAGTAGTCATGGATTCTCTGCCTCATATCTGCAGGCAGCTTGTGGAAGGACATGTATTGCTCCACCTGTTTGTACTGCGGGGACACAGAGACAAAGAACAATTAGGTTACTCAAAGGCCATAGTGCATTGATACACAGCACTGTGGTCAAACACAAGGAAATGAAGACGGATACGTGATCGTGCTTCTTACAGTCGGAAAGCAGTTGCGTTTCATACAGAGAACCAATGCTGCGTTGTGGATAATCTGTTCTGCCACAGAAACTGTTTCAAATTGACATAAATGTGTCAACAGTGTGTGTGTGTGTGTGTGTCTGTCAATGTTCAGTTTTATGTTTAAGTTCAAAGCTCAAACAAATGGTGTAGCCGTCAGAACAGCTTTCCTGCGAAAGCCTAAAATAAAAATATGCTTTTGTTTATATAGATGTATAAAAAGGAGCTTTACACTGTAGTAAACTACAATAAATAAATACAATGAAACTATGAAAAATATAATAAAAATGTAAAGCTATATGACAACCACACATCAAAAGAATGTGTCCTGGTGATGCCTATTTATACCGTAACTGTTTGTGTGAGCGCATTGTTGCAATTGGTAATAGACAGAGCTGTGTGGCTCCCCAGACACATGCAACAAAACACTTCATCCTCCAGTCTCAGATGGCCTTTCATCGATTCTACAGTAATGGAAGCAAATATGCAGATCAAAGCACGATCAATGGGAGCATCTTGGGAATATTAACAGGTAGGATCCTCAAGCCTCAATGACATAAAAAAAGAAGAAATTAACCATTCGTAGGACAACACTAGAGGTGCTCTTTGATCACCATTTCTACGCTGCTAACAGACTTGGCTGACCTCTGATGTCTACCTTTTTGTTATCTGACTCTACTACCCTAGTCACCACTAATCTTAGAGGAAATCATCAAAAGGCCAACCTTGTGGAAATCTAGCACAGTAAATAAAGACAGCTGTGTCATGCAAGTCAGATTGTTTTTTTTGTGAGAGCAGAAAAGCTGTCAAAGCTGTCAGGCTTCCTGAAAATCACGAGATGTGAGTGGAGTTGGAAAGAAACACACATACTAGGGGTAAAAACAGTACCATAAACCACCCAGGCACAACTAAATCATAACTGTCTCAGAAAGAGGTCTGGTTAAGCTTCTGCACGTAACAATGATGCAGCCTTGTCTTCTACAATGCTCAGTACGACAATAGCCTCTTTCTCATCCCAATTCCTCATTCCCAAATGCAGTTAACCCTAACCCTCGCAGACAGAGAAAACAGGCTGGAGTCACTCTGTGCATATCCATGATACTGTAAAGCTCCGCTGATTGTCAACAGTTGTCTACAAACTGCTGCAAGCTGCTGTTTATAATCAAGCTGTTGTGCTGCATGTTCAAAAATAGACACAGTACATACAGTATATAATTTTGTGTGCATAAAAACACGTGCACATACTGTCTGCAACAAGAAATGCTGCGGATAGGTGGAACGTTAGCTTGTATGATACACTTGATGTATCAGTTCATGTCTTATGTCCGTGAAACATATGACAACTTAAAAGTGTCAGCTTTGTGTAAAGTGACCTGGAAAATTAAATCTTCTTGCACAAACAAGAATAAGATGTGGAAAGAAGCTTTCGGATATCCAGTCTCAGAGCATCTGTGGGGAGATGGATGAGTTCTGTCATGGGGTAAAGGTTTCAGTCTTTATCCTCAAAAATCCCTTTGGCATAAAATTGAGCATTTACTGATCTGATGATGAAACAGAATCATTCCACAGGGAAGAACGTATGCTTTCCTGTTCTCCAAGAGACAGAAAACTCCAGAAAACAATCGCAAATGTCTCCAGCTGCAGTCCCTTTGGCTGCTGCAGCAAAGATGGCTTGTCTGTGCGTGCTGCCATGGAGAAGATGACAGGTGTAACCCACATTCTGCATCTTGTCTAATGTCTTTATGTCTCCAGCATTAGACATGCCACAGCAGGGTGCTCTGTTTCAAAGATATGGATTATAATCTCCTTCAGGATGTCTCGCATGCTTTTTTTTTAACATTCATAAAAACTACTGTCAACATCTAATATGTGTATTCATCTTCAGCTTTGTGGAATGTTACAATTTGAGCATAAAAGGGAATTAATCAAGTCAACAAACACAATATAACACTTTATTACTTTTATATTGAGATGGATACAACTGTACTGCATACAGTGGCTCATAAGAAGACATTTAATATTTACTAATCAGGTCTCAGAGGAGGAGCTGACAGGGATGTAAAGAAACCAACCACGGCGGGATGGCGTTCTCATGATGCTGTCATGAGCTGGTAACACCCTCTGTGACAGGAAATGATCTTATTGCTGCATAGCTAACATTGCACTGCCACCAGAAAGAGCCGTGCTCCGCTTTGCTCCCCTGCTCTACTTGGCTAAATTAAATCAGAGTGAGTATCAAGGAGTTCATCATCCGACCATCGGCCTTCCACTGCTGTAGGAGGGAAGTTTGAAATTTAAGAGCAGCAGGTGAGAACCACATGATTCATTCTTTACTCTGCTTATTTGTTGGATGAGGAGATTAATACTACTTTCATATTGACATGTTAATGGCTGGCACCAGATCAGCACAGAGGAAACAGGGGTCTTGCCTTTGTCCAAAGGAAACAAATCCACTATCCACTACCAGTGTCCAACGCTCAGACAAGAGAGACGCCAGTGAACTCTGGCAGCGTTACAGTGATGACAATTCTCCAGATTACTCCCAGTTACTGTGTGGAGCCAAACGATAGTTGCATAACCTCCAGTGACACCACAGAATTGTATTTTTTACAAACAAATGATATGATGTGTATAATGTGTACTGCATAACACTGTGGATTTTGTTATCTTTATCAATATGCACAGAGTGACTCCAGAGCCAGTTTGGCTCCGTCTCTGCATTTCCAGATGTTAAGCTGCTGGTTTTAGATTAACATTTAATATGAAAATGGCATCAACCTTCATATCTAACTCTCAGCACTGTGTTGTGGCTGTGATTACCTTAACATTTTTTTATGATATTTAAATTTTGTAGCACAATAAATGCTGCAGTCTTTATAAAAGCTTTTGTTCTAAATTATATAACTGATAGTGAATAATACCACTAGACTATTTATCTGTGTAGGTTAGTATAAGTGTCCTCGCTAACTTTAGATGTACTGACCGGGGAATGATCAAGGGTGAATGTTTTTCTATATGGTTTCTCTACTTCCATATATACTTTAAGCACCTTACTGTATTCTGCTGGCCTCCTCAGCACATTAAAGTACAGTAGATTTTAGTTTTTGTGTGTGGGTGAGTCTAGCAGTTTTCAGCCTTGGCAATATTATAGCAGTAGCATACCCTGCTTACTGAGCTATACAGAACTGCATATTCATGCTATTTCATTTCATTTCACAAATCCTTTCCCTCTTTTCAGTTTTGATCTTTCGCCACGTGGCCATTCTTTGGTGCACTTCCCATTCATAGTTTTCTTTTCCTTTCTGTCCCTTTTTCTCTTTCATCATGCTTTTCTTTTTTTTTTTTCAGCTCACTTCTCTCTCATGCAGTGCTCCAAGAAGAGGGAATTCTTTTTACCAAATAAGACATGAATAATTCATTTCCCAAAAGAAATGTCAGCCACTTAATTATACTTTCTGAATATTTATTTTTCTCTCCTTATCCCCAACCTTGAGATTGCATGGTCAAAAGTCAGTCTGGTACCACATACCTTACATCTAATGATTCCACTAGTCGAAGATAAAATCTACTAAATTTCAAAGAAACTAATTTCATACTCATACTTTTCGCACATTTGCATATGCACCTGCAGATTTTTTAGCCATGCTAGCAGCATGGTCTCTTTGGCCCAGACTAAACTGTCTCAATATCAAATAAAGTTCTCCTGTAGCCCAGAAGATGAATGAGGTTGTAGTAGGGATGTTGGCCTACCGATAATATAGGCCTACCGATAATATCAGCCGATATTGGCATTAAAATGTAGTATAGGAAAATATTGGTATTGGTTTTTACTCTTGTGCTGTCGTGACTATGTGAAGCTATCAATAAAATATTCATTAGACAGCCAACCAACCAAAAGGTATTTCCAACACATATCCGAGAGCTTTTTGAACACATACGTCAAAGATAGGTCCATGGCGAGAGCGCTCATTCGCTCACATAAAATAATACCACAACATAGATCATTTGTTGTACAGATGTCTTACTCGAATCAGATTTCGAAACCAAAACACCGTATGAATTTACTTACACTATCTATTAAATATGAACTTATTTATCACCTTATTTATGTAACTTAATCGCATTATGAACTAATTACTGTCTTTGACCAAAAGGCACCACACTTTTAATGACACAACTTTCACATACCATGCACATATTGTACATCACAGTCTTCAGCTACTTCTTCTCTCTCTTAAAATGTCAAAATATGACAAATCTGAGGTAGAGTTTATGAGATATTTTTGTTTGTTTGGCACAGCTTGCAAAAATGTTTAAGTATGCATGAAAGGAGATATATGATGGTAGTTACCTAAAATGAATTAGTTTTTAATTTTTTTAATGAGAGGTGACCCCGCATATATCGGTATCGGTTTATATCGGTATCGGAAATTAAGAGTTAGACAATATAGGTATATATCGGTAAAAAAGCCAATATCAAAGATCCCTAGGTTGTAGTCAATGTGTTGACAACGGTCTGACTTTTTTCAATGCAATTTAACAGTGGTGTTAATTAGCAAATATTAGAATGCTAACATGCTAACGAAAATGATTAACATGGTAAACATTATACCTGTAAAACATCACAATCACGTCATTAGCACTGTGAGTGATACTGCTACTTCCAACGTGAGGCTAAGTACTGTCTCACAGAACTACTAGAATGGTTGTAGAATTCTTTGTGTTTTTATTATATTGAGTTTATATGCAATAGGGCAGAAATGATATGTTACTCAGTGGTTTTAAGTAGGCCATAGTTTGACTGGTCAATGGTCAGTATGGTTAATTTTGCCTGCCTTAATCAAGGAGATTTCCATGCTCTCTACAACACACATGTTGTACAACTGTATGAATGATAATCCTAGCATGTAACTTGTCCTTGTTGTCAGGCGTGTAGAGACACAGACACAGTGTGAACGAAACGCCCTTGTTGCGTGTGGGATTGACCCAGCTGCGG
>JAUYWH010000018.1:19661458-19688871 GCA_034779795.1 Ctenopoma multispine | reverse complement strand
AAGCTTGAGTTGTAGATTGCTGCTACTCCTCCACCCCGACCTGTGCTTCTAGGAATATGATAATTAATATGACTTGGAGGGGTTGATTCATTCAAACTGACATATTCATCCTGCTGCAGCCAGGTTTCAGTGAGACTAAATAAATCTATGTTACTATTACTTGGCATCTCTAAAGCACGACAGTAGACAAATGTTGAGCCGGGAGTTGGTTCGTTACTCTGGTCAGCAAGAGTAGTCATGAACCTACTTGCAGGTTTTACTTTTTGCACTTTTCACCTTTTTAGCTGTTGAAAGTCTGGTGGAAAACTAGTTTCTTTGTTACTCACCCCTAGATTTGTGAGGTGTTAATTTATCCAGTGCACACACAGCTATTACGTCAGCTAATCTGTTCCCTCTGTTTGTCTGCCTGGTTCTTTTTCTCTGCCCTCTTAACACCCTCTTTCATTCGGGCGGGGTCTCGTGAGTCTCTACTTCCATTCCCTAGATGTCATCCTTTCCATCTCCTCTTCGCTACAGACAGTGGGCAATGTGGCAGATTTGCAGCTCAGCTCATTATCGCCCATGCTGGGTCCACAGAGGGCATGGCACTGTGGAACACATCTCAGCCTTCACAGCCAGCTGTCAGGGTTTTCCTTTCCCTGAACTGGGGAGGCAGGGGTTTCTGTCTCTCTGCGTCAAAGCAAAAACCCAACCAGACAAAGATGAAAAGTTGTGGGAACAGAGTGAGGTGAAAGGCAATAAAGGCAAAACTGTCGGTGCCTGATTGCAACAATGTGCACCAAAATGAATTCTCCTTGGAGGCATAACTCAAATCTGAACACACAGACATGAAAGTTCCTAACCCAAATAACATCAGAAGTTGTCTGAGAATTACAGTATCACGTTTTTCAGTTGCCTTCAGTATGTAAGTAATGCAGCCAGGCAGGTACAATGCTAACAGGTACTGTTACTAACTGAGCATTCTTCTCAGTTTTAAACATATAAAAGGCAAACCAAAAATATCTGATTCCATATCTCTATGTGTTTATTGGCTGCACAACAAAATCATTAGCAAAATCATCGCCTTGACTCACCTTCTCCTGGTACTGTCGCCGAGATGAGTCTAGAGATTGGATTAACGCAGTGGCGTGGCCCACAAACATAGCGTAGCAGGTAGCGCCCACAATCATGCTGAGGATGGTCAGCCACACGTCTGTCATGCCCACTGGGGGGTACATGCCATACCCAATACACAGCATGTGGCTCATAGCTTTGAAAAGTGCGTAGGAGTACTGCTGTCCCCATGTGTCGTTCTGGATGAAACAGAGAAGACGGGGTTAGTTAGGGTGAGCACATTGGAACATTTCATCTCTCTATCTTCCTCAAGCTCACTGTCATAAGGGTACTCACGGCACATTAAAGGTCAATGAGCACTCTGACAGCTCACACACATACACGCACACATCCAATTACTCAAGACAAACCTAATGGCAGATGTCCACCTCAGACTGTCTTAGTTCAATACAGAGCAGCTGGCAGGATAAAACATACTTTTCAATATGCAAACATTTGGAGCAAGCAGACATTTGGGCAGGAGCCTAAAACAGAGCCTTGAGAATGAGTGGATGGACTGTGAGACACTAGAGGCTTGCATGACATAAAGTAGGTCAGCTATTCAGAAAAATGTGATTTCTCTGTGAGTTGTCTCATTTGTAGATAAATTACCCCTTTCTTTCCCTTTAGAACCTGGTGGTAGTTCATGGCAAATCAATATCAACTCTCTCCTGAGGGTGGCATGTCCAAATTGCTTTCAAACTCATTTCCACAGCGGAAAAGCCAAGAGAGATAGCAATTTTATTAGTGCCCTCCTGAAAAGGTAAGGAGCGATGACCCAGCAAGATAATGGAACAGCTACTGTAAAAGAAGACAAAATGTGTCTCCTAATGATTCTAATCAGGGCCAAACCAACTGTGACAGAGTCTATCAATACTAACAACCTCTTTGCCTACCAGGTAATGTGAGCAAAACATGAGGAGTCTTTCATCACAGAGGTACCTGCCCCTGAGGACTGGATTAATTCAGAAATATATATTTGTTATTCTGTCACTGTGAGAGCCATTCTACTTTGTAATGCAATTAATTAGATAGTGTTTACTGTGTGAAACAAAATAAACTCTATTTTGATGTTAAGGAGAGGCTATGTCCCTCACAAAGGATTTTACATTGTGAGTGTTCCTCCTCACACGTCAGGGTTTCGACTTGCAAAGGACTGTTTTGGGTGCAGCAGTGTGAAGAGCAGTGGAAGTTACAGAAACACAACTCTGAGCTGTAACAACATCAGAAGTAGCTAAATATAACCTAGTCAGAACAGCATCTTATGACAAGGCATTTGCCATGTGAGCCTACTGTATGTTTCCAGAGTTGCTGAGATCGAAGCACAGAAATATTTAAGAATTTGAGAAAATATTTAGGACTGGATTTTTGTGTTTTAATGGTAATAGTAAATGTACAAGTGGAGCTTGTTCCAAAGATGTTAAGAGACAACATTTCTCTTAAAATGGAAACATAAATGGGAAAAGACTATTTAAATCTGCTTTGTTTTGTTGGTGCTTTGTGTATCATGCAGTATCATTTCTGTGTGGATTAGGTTCAAACATGTGTTTCAGAATGAAACAAAGAGATTAGTAAAGCAATCATATTGTTGTTTTCACTACTGCGCAATAAGACATCAAATCCAATCTTAATCCGTGTATACTGTGCTGCCCCATAATAATACACCACAGTTTTTATTATGTTGCCTGACAGCTCTGTGTAATGCAACTTAACATAATCCCTCTTGCAACTTGGCAGTATGCATATCTAACTAAAAGTAACGTGCATCTTCATCTCATGCTGTCAAAAGGAACAGAATTATACAACAGGAAGAGGAAAAGGTCTGCATCTTACCATATGCAGGCATACACTGGCACAGAAATGTGTATAGATATGTATAGGCTTTGTGTTAATACATACAGTATAAATCCAGATAATTAAAAGACAAAGAGGGGAGTCAAAGAGGTTGTTTACTGCATATCTCAGTACAGAAACATCTTGTGGGACAGTGGTTTGCAACATCTGTCATTTCTTATTATTAAATATAAGAGAGGCAGATTCTGTGAAACAAGTGAGCATGTCAGAGAGGCAGTCAGGCATGATGAACCAAATACATCATACCTTGAGCGATGTAACTACTCATGTGACATCTGTTCTGGCACGGAGAGCTGAGCATACTTTGGTAGAACTCAAAGTTAGCTTGTTTCTGTGTGTTGTTTTGTTGTCTGTCATCTCTGCGTTAACAACTGCAACGTTTTGTCTGTGACTTGAATAAATGACTACATAAAGTCATTTTATTTGTATTCTAAGTATGAAATTCTGATGAAAATAATGTGCATTTCCCTACAAAGAGCACTATGACTGAGAGGTTTAGCTGTGAATACTAAACATGTGAATGGAACAGGCTGACAGAAGAAAACCTGCAGAGGGACAACATCACCAATAAAGCTTTTATTGCACCACGTGGAAATCTAGCTATTTTTACTGACATTAGTTGCTGACCACACAAAAGTCCAAACCCTGGCCTTTTTACAATTACATGTATATTGATAAGCCATCAATTAGGGGAACCAATGTCATTAGCCTCACCCCTTCAGGGTTGAATACACGCTGATTTATTTGTATGTTATACTGAAGAGACGAGCATCCGCTGACGTTAGATCAATCCCCGTTGAGGACCTCACCACAACACCTGACAATATTCCTTTAGAGTCATACTCTTTTGTAACATGTTTGAGTTGACATGAGGCCATCCGCAGATGGTGAGTCGAAGTTGCACTTCAGGTGTGGCACAGTTTGAGTAAAAGAAAACTCTACAGTAAGGCAGGCTTTAATAAAGGCTCTGCCCCAGTGGCTGTTTTAATAAATACTGCAAAATAAAGACTCAACATGGGTGCTCTCAGGAAACTGCCAATATTCAACTGACATTGGATAAGCATTGTCTGTCCTCCTCAGCAAATCAATGTTTCAAGCACAGACTCTTGTTTTCCAATAGGAACAGTTGTTAAGAGCTCCAAATAAATCAAAAAAATAATAAATGCAAGCAATTGTAGCAGATAAATATATGAGTTTTTAAATCGACAGATATGTAAGGCTATTATTCCCAGGATGATAAAGTGTTTTAGTACACTTTTTTTGTTTTAGAACACATAGTACTGGAGCTGACAAATGAGATAAGACAGGTTATAATCTGATTCAAACAGGCAGGATGATGTGATGCAAGAGAAGCACTTACCACCATCTTATTTTTGGATACCCAGCAGTCGGCAGGGAAGTCCTGCAGCATGGGCACCAGGAATTGCAGGCAGCCATCCCAGTGACACAGCAGCAGCATCATGCCGATCAGGTTCACTATCCTCACCATGGCGCTGGCCAGGTCATAGGTCATGTGAAAGATCTGAGGGGTGGTAGGGGAAGGAAGCAGGAAAGGGGTTAGGGTGGGATGACTCAATAATCTGATGGTCAAATCCCTGAAATCTCTCTAAACTGCAGGGCACACAACTGTCCTCAAGGGAGACTTTCCTCCTCCGCAAGCAGAAACCATCGTTTTTCACATTGCAGAGAAATGAAGGGGATGCAGAAGTAGTTGTTCTGAGAACAGCCCACTGGGGATGGTCAACAGACTAGGACCAGAGCTTTACCTCCCCTGCTGCTGTATTGAGCTTATCGTCCCTCACTCAGTCAAACATAATAATGTTATAAAGGGAGAGGTGGCTTCTGGGCTGAGAGTGTTCACAAGCTGGGATTGCTAATCCTAATGATAAATATACTCATAAAGCACTCCAGGACATCTGGGCTAGTGTAGATTTTAATAGCCTCAACCATTCAAAGCCTCTTAATCCCATTGAAGACCACGGTGTGAAATGCTAACCACTCCACTCCTTATTAAAATCCACTCAATGCCTTTTAAGGGGCTTGTGATTGAGAGGGGATATTCCATCTTCAATTGTTGTTCAGCAGTAGGTGATGAAGAGGAGGGAAAATAAGACATCATCTCATTTGTCACCCAAAAGTTCAATCTTAGTACATGTTCCTAAAGCACTAGGTTTGATTATTTTTAGTTCTGCATTTGAATGAGTACCAATGTTAGCGTGTATCTACTTTTAGTTTTTTTTTTCCTCTGTGTGCGTGTTAAAAAAGAGGCTGGCAGGGACCAGTGACGTCTTTGTCTGGGACAGTGTGGATACTGCTGCACCATCAAATCACATCAATTTAGCTCCGTCAACAGGCCTAACATGAAGCCAGGGGTATCTTCAGTAGAATGTGCCCCCGCGAGGAGGGGAGCAAGGCTCTCTTAAAGTGGATGGTCACATCCCCACTCACGCACTCTATCCACACACAGACACTGAAACTCAACGTGTGCCTCGCCCACTCTGTCTTTTTCCTTTTCTCTATGGGATCTTGTTCAAAATGTTTAGCCTTGGCCTCTTTTATATCAGCTACACTGAATTATTCACCCAATCACACCTTATTGTCATCATTTCACTTCACAGCTGAAAGTCTAATGTAAGCTATTGTTTGTTCTTTAGGAGACAACATTTCTTTAAACACAGTGAAAAATAAGTTATGTTATCTAATATGCAATGTGTGATGTTCAATTTCCTGCTGGCGCTGTAATGGCATTAAAGTGTTAAATTCACTCTGTGGTGAATGAATAAATCATGAGGTACCTCTTTCCATCTCCCACACTGTGCCTAATATATTTTTCATTTGTGAAATCGTATTTCCAGACGGGAAAAGGAAGCTTTATAAAAACCAAGACTGCTTATAAATGTATCAAGTAATGTGAATTGAAATACAACAATTCACGGTGTATTGTTTACATCCATCTGCCTTACCCTTTCTGCATAATGAGATATAACATGAGTACAAAAAATGAGAACCATGATTGCTATTGTCTACAATTACACATGAAAATGTTCTTGTAATAACATGTTGACTGAATTGACAAGACAGACAAAACTAAAGAGTGGGAGCAGAGTACAGCACCCAGAAGATGTATAGCTTGTAGTTACTCTATCTTGCAATTTATCTTCAAAAAAGGCAATCTTTTTTTAATTTAATAACTTAATAATTAGCTCCGCAAGATGAAAGTATTTTGTGAACATTTTGTACCCGATGGATCAAAACTCCAGCGCTAACAAATAAGACCGGCAGATCCTCTGACACCAAAACACAAACATCAAACACCTCTGAACGAGCAAAGTAAGTAACTTGTTCACATTTCAAAAAGTAGCCAAAATCTTTGAATTTTTAAGGTCTGTGGTACAATCTGAAGACATACGGTAAACCTTGACAGACCTGGATGTTTTCTGGTAGGGAGGGTCTAATTAAAGACAAAGGTAGGATCCAGCCTAGAATATTCATACAGCATTAGTTAGGACATTGCAGTCTTTGCTTTATATGAACATTTTTTATCTGCCTCTAGCATCCCAACAATATGGAAGTAATACCTCAGTAACAAAAGGTTCTTTTTCATCCAAAATGTTTCATAGCATAGGCTAATTTAGAATGGTCATACATACGTCTTCACATGAAACATTTAACGGTCTGCTCGTTATCAGTGTCTCTTTGTATTCTGTGGAGTGTCCTTGAACATATTAACATTCTGAAAATGATCAAACTCACTACAGTGTCAGGCAGGAAAAAAAATCCTTTGCTGTATCACACAGGCACAGACTGAATAACTCATTACGGTTCAACAGTAACTCCAGCTGCAGATGTGCCCTCGAAGGACCTCTGGCACCTAAGCACTGTGTCCACAATAAAGTCTTGGACAAATATAACAGTTAATGCCACGCAAAAATCCCAGTTTGTAACCCAAACACTAAATTTTAACTGGAGGAAGGTGGTTCTTCTGTCTCTCTTCATGGCTGTAATCAGTTCAAATACATGCCAAGCAGCATGAGACTTTCCTTTTTTTTTTTTTTATTGTTCCCACGATTGGTTCGATTAGGAGGTTGTTCATTTCTTTAGCCCCCACTAAATTTGAAAACAGCCACGTATGGCAGGTCATCTGTGTTTAATGAAGACGTACGGTATACAGAATTCACACAAATATGCTTAAACACATACCCTTTGCCCACGGAGGTGCCACGCCATGTTACGTTACGTGAAGGATAATGGATTGCTGACCACTTTCTTTTAATTGATAGGGACACAGAGTCTGGCACTATTATCATCTGCATAAACAAGAGAGATTTGATGAGTGCACAGTGGCACAACACCGCAGCTTCTTTCCTGGGTTTGTTGTCACTCCCACTACCCTCATAAAGCTGCTCCATGGCTGATATTTGTTGACACTGCCTGACTTTTTTTAATATCAAAAACATTGGTCAGATCACATCACCTAGTAAGTCAACACAAATTAATTGATTTCATAAGTCAAAGTAATGAAATGCAAATTATATCTTTTAGAGGGCGATTGATAACTGACACTACTATTACTTGTACTGTTGCTGCTATAAACTGGTATAACACAAGCAAAACATACACTGCTGTGTATAAGAATGCAGCTAAACCTAAATTGACCACTTTCTATATACTACTAGTAGTATTACTACTACTACTACTATTATATTGCAGACAAATATAACAAATAACTAAGGACCACTATAGAAACAGAAACAGGGCTACATGCTAAAATCATAAACTAATCTGTTTTCTTGTGAGCCGGTGATCATGTCCAGACAGGCAGAGAGTGGACGTAGGCAGCTGCATCATCTCAAACAGAGGGAATGAGGAGCGTCATCCAGGTGAGAGAACAGATGAATATGTCCCATGGTGATGATGGGAGCTGCCCAGACACAGGCTGGTGGTGTTGCTTGCACTGCTAATGATGAAGTACTATATGTGGTGGATGAATTTAGTGTTGGGGAAGGAGGATGGATCCACCTGGTTGTTTTACTGGGGTGGTGGAGAGGGTTCAGAATGGGAGAAATGTAATGCCGGCCGTGAACAATAGACAGAACACAGCAGCAGCACAATGGTCACCATGGAGTGCCCATACTGAGCCCTGTCCACCACAACATTATCTACACCAGGTAGTGTTAATGTTGAGGCTGATCAGTGGTGTTTTAGCATTCATTGTGCTAATTGCCTCATTGTCTTTTGTTCGGCCGAGTACTGAATTGTATCAGCCTATTCAATGCACACATACCTCAGTCTTATTTTTAATCATCCACCATGATGGCAGACTGAGGGGCCAGGCTATTGGCAGAGGTTACAATTCTCACTATAAATGCTTTGACCAAAATGCCATGCTCATGCACGCTGTCATGGTGGACAAAGGACATGTGGAGAATGAGAAGTAATCCTGGAACAGCCTTCCATCATCTGTCTAAGGCCTCAGGTCTGGAGGGCTTGGATCATAAAAAAACACTTTCACTCTGCTTCCTACCAAGATGCACAAATGGGTTTGTGCAGGATTACACATTTCTGTGTAATAGTTTTTTAAGCAAAACCACTGCGGGTATTCATATCACACGAGGCTTATTCAGAGTGTTGAGGACCTGTCACTGTTGTTGGCAAGCCTCATTGTGCTCTCAATAATGGCCCATTAAATCTATTCTTCCTGCTTTTCTTATCTCTGAAAGACCAGTCCTTTGCAAAGGTAATGGGTCAGTGAATGGATGGCTGATTAGTTGATTTACTTTACCTATTTAAATATTTTTTGTATAGATTTACTGGGTAGAAATGAAAGGTGCCTCGCTCCTTCTCTGGACCCAGAGGGAAACCACATGGCTGAGCTCTTTCAAAGAACCTGAGCATTTAGCTGACATGTTGTTTTGTTTCTCTCTAACTGCAGCACACATTCGCTCGACTGAGCACAGTCATCAATCAAGATGCCAGTATTATTAGAAAATGATGTTCTGCCAATCTAAAATGAAAAAAAACCCTACACCTTGTGTCATTTGACTACATACCTTTCTATAAAAAATCATTTTCTTTCAAACTCAATGCCTCTCTCAGTAGAGGCCTCAGCTCATGTCTCACAAACTCATCTCCATCTACGCTAAAAGGAACATTTACTGGGTCGTCCAGTCGAGACGGTTATGTTGCAGGCATCAGGCACGATGAGAGGAAGCCCTCAGAGCTTAGTCATTAGTGCACTGCCTTGAATCTGATTTAACAGGATTACTAATCTCATCCAAGTCACTGGTTCGTCAACAGGAGACAACTCCAATGAGGAGAATATCCGGTCAGTCGTATATTTATCCCGATGAAAAGTGACAAGAGGAAGCTGACAAGAGGGAGACAGGGGAGACGCCACAACAGCAATCTGCTCAGTGCGTGTGTGTGTGATGGATATCTGCACATCTTGTTGAACATCATTATGCATGACAGGGTTATCACTGGCATATAGCCACCACCGCCAAAACCTCCTTGTTTGTAAACAACATTCTGTCAACACGGTGGTTGTAGAAACACCATTTGCTCTGGAGTGTTTGCAAAAGAAACTGAAATGATTAAAACTAATTTATGGCAGCTGTGATAAAAAATGACACAAAAGGAGGATTTTATAAGTTGATAAGGGTTAGGGACATTATTTTAGTTATGCAAAAATAAATACTGTGGTTATAAGTGGTGTAACTGTAACTGTAGCTGCTCAAGCACCCCTAAAATTAATCTCTGCCCTAAAAACTAATCTACGTAATTTACGTAAGTTTCTGTTTTTGTCAAAATTAAATGATTTTCTCCTGACTCAGCTCGCTAACTGATTGGCTAAAGCAAGTCTGGTTGTGGTTGTGGCTGAAATTGAGTTAGCCTAACTCCACATGGCTAATTTGCACACATCAACATGACCACACTGGCATTATCAAACCATCTATTTCTCATTTATTTTCACTATAAAATGATAAACCACTATTGACAGTTTAAGCTTAGTTTTTTCCCCACAGATGGATAAGAAGTAGGATTCTTTTTATGTTCACGTGACAGAGTAAGGTCAAAATAGCACTATGTGTTGATATGGATCTTATTACATTAGAGATTTCAGAGAGATCTGTTTGGTTGTTTACATTTCGGTTGCACAAAGAGGGAGAGAGGAGGATAGAGAGGGAGAGAAGGAAAGATAGAGATAGAGGAAGAACCAGGTGAGAGAGCGGTCAGTCAGCCAGGACTACAGTGATAAAGACGTGGGTTTTTACATTTTAATTTTAAAAATAATTTCCATTAATTTTCTTTTACTAAATAGCATAATGCCACTATCTTTGTAAACTAGGTGATGTTGTTATGGTTCAATGTTATAATAAGTTTAAATGATTTAAATTGACCGTTTCAGGTCTAATGTGACACCTCTTTATTACACAAAAATAAATGTATTATAAAATCCATTATATTTCATTGTATTGTATATATACTTACTTTTTCAAACAGCACAATTTATTTTTAAAATATTCTTCAGTGAGTTAAGCTACTGACTAGAAATTCATTAATTGTATAATTTTTTTAAATTAATGTAGTAATTATAATAAAATGAGCAATTGTGTTGAACACACATGGCACTGTAAGTGTGTCTTACAGGGGCTGAGCCTTCCTAAAGGTCTACACCAAATAATTTATTAATTAACTATTAATTGTAACTGGCAATATAACAATAGACACCCACCACATACTGTATATTGTGTATTTTCTACAGTAGCCAAATATATGAATCAGACGTGGGCTTCTTAACCCTGTGTAGATATGGAGTCATTTTTAAAAGCACCCCATGTTGTGTTATATTAGTGGTGAAAGCACATTTAAATTAACTTATAAGCTTTTAATAGTTGTCCCAGAGCCAGTTTCAGTGCTGAAGTAGAAAGTAACTCATCATTCAGTTGGCACTTTATTAAAAGATTCATAACATATATATATATATATATATGAATATATATAACATTCATTAAAAATGAAGCTCTGCTTTGACCCACAAGCTCTTTTGTTATCTTCTGGGAAGCTCAACTGGAGCAGTTTGGGGGTCAAGCAGAAGGCTCAAGGACTCTTCAACAATTTGTGGTTGTGGGTCAAGATGCCTGAGCTTCAGGCTATTAGTGCAGTATGCTCTTCTAAGGATGTGCAATTATAATCCATGTCAGCAGAAGCACATGCAGGAAAAAGCAACTCTTGTATCCCATGTCAGTGCAAAATGCAACTGACATATATATTGTAATATACATCGAATACTGCAGTGAGCCATGATGGTATTTACATACAAAATACTGACACTACAACTGAAGATGAAATTATGTGTAAGAGTT
Source organism: Ctenopoma multispine (assembly GCA_034779795.1). Taxonomy (NCBI): domain Eukaryota; kingdom Metazoa; phylum Chordata; class Actinopteri; order Anabantiformes; family Anabantidae; genus Ctenopoma; species Ctenopoma multispine. The sequence goes on along the minus strand of JAUYWH010000018.1, from coordinate 19,677,559 downwards.
AGCTAGATGTTCCAAACCCTAAGGATTATAAAACAGACTTATGGTGTGCTGGACCATCCTATAGGTCTTTTTCAATCACGTGTCTATTATGACATGAACAATTTAGATGGAGGTCAGGAGGTGAAAAGCAGAGTTTAATAGATGGATCCAAGGCCACACTGTGCTAGTTTAGACAATATTATGAGAGCAGGTGAAAACAGAAAATGATCACACATTATGACGGATCACACTCTTACTGCATGTTTGAGGTTCTTTAATGAGTAACATTACTGCTAAGTTCTGTGGTTGACGTGTTTAGTGTTGTGATGTTAATGCAGAACGGTTTTTAATGGAAAATCTGTACCATTGTTTATAATATTCAAGAGAAATGAATGGCAAATAGTAACAATTTTAAGCTTCTGTGCTTAGCCAACTTCAAGGAAATCTAGGCCGTGTCTACATTTTATCCAGCAACACACTTACATTTACACACTGCAGCGACACAGTTTAGTGACACATCAACAGATTCTGCTTGGAAAAGACTTGACAGAATAAAAACTCAGATCACCGTCCACATTGTTAAACTGACAAAACACTCTTGATTGTTGGACCAGATGTAACAATCAAGAGTAAGAATTTCTATCTAAACTGTGATGTCTGTGATGTTACAGCGATGCTGCAATACAGTAGACTGCCATGTTGTAGACCTCTGAGTGATCAATGCACGGTGCACAGAGGACACAGAGTGAGCAAAAGCTTCAGCAAACACTTTTAGAACTTGCAGACAGCTTCTGTGTGCTGCTAGTTAACATAAACCATAAATTTCCATTTTTCATGCTTTTAGGGGTCCCCCATGGCGATCATGCACAGCCTTAGAGAAAAATAAAGAATACATTTGAGCTCTGTTTGTGCCAGCTTTCGTACAGTAGGAATTGCTTTTCCATCTTTTGAGTACTTCTGATATTGTATCATTCCTTTGTCTTGTCCTGAATTCCCAAAAAGCTTTGCTCACTGTAGCCAGCACATGGGAAAAGATTCTAATTTTACATGTTTTCCCAACTGTATCATTGTATGAGACATTAAACCATGCAGTGCAGTTCATGAAACTGTATTCAACACTTCCCAGAAGGAATGTCCTCTGTGTGACTTCTTAGTGAGGATAAAATGGAATTCAGACAATAAACCAATTGAATTTGTGCAGGAGTATTTATAGCTTGCAGATACTTGTGAAATATGGGTAAAGTAAATCAACTTTGCCTTTTTGAAGGACATCAGGACATCGGATCTGCATCTTCTGCCATGTCAGAGGGGCACATCTCATCACTGAGCCATATTTAGAGTGGCTAGCAACACTGAATATCATTCAGTTACATTACAGAGACATTAAAAATGTTTTTCAGGGTATTACAACATCTTTCTTTAATGAAATGTAGAAACACAGTATCAACAAGACAGCATAAGAGTATAAATGTTTGACCACAGAATTACTGTGTCAATCCAATTTCTCTAATAAAGACTCGCTGTGTGGTTGTATAGACCAAAATATGGTCAGTGTGAAGTGTTAATCAAAATATTTAAATGCTGACAATATATATACATTTTGTCTAAAGTGTAGATGTCAATAGGAAAAGTCAAAAAGTCAGTCCGTGGTGAGATCTTGGTGGCAAGTTATTCTGCAGTGACAGATGACATTTCTGTGAAGTCGCATCTGGAGTACTCTGGCGCTAAGGCAAAGCTGGCCTTTAACTCTGTCTGCCTAACTAGCATTCATCAGCAAACCCCTGCACACACACGCACACACACACATACACATCACCCTCACAAGCATAAAACTTGTAAATAGCAAAGAGACAAGGACATTACACTCTGTGAGTGTAATGTCCTTGTCTCTTTGTTGTACTCTTTCAGTGGCTTTTAGATGCTGCAGTCATCACTGTCCTGAAATTCTTGATTAATAATCATATGAATAAATGTTCTTTGTGTCACTTCAGCAGGCACTCTTGCTTTTCTTTCTGTTGTTTTCCATTATTTCCTCTACTCTCCATCCTTTGTTGTGTATTGCGCAAACTCACGAGTGACAGTTCACTGTCTATTCAAATGAAGACTGGCATGAACTTCATGTATCCCTGCCTTCATTTTGGGCTCAAAGGTACAGCAGCAGGAATGCATGGAGGCACAGGGTGGCAAAAGGATTCTCCCCCAGTGATTCATTTGAACTTTTCCTCTCTTTGAAATGGCATCACAGAGGCCCTGCATGATTAATGTCACCACATTTATATACACAGTTCTGCCCAAATTTCCAGCTGAATTTCTAAAACCCAGAAACTTTTCTGAATGTCCGTGGGCAGGTCTGGGGATACTGTATTTTGATTGGCAATCAGCTTGCTATTCAACCTTTCCAATTGTCCATGTAATGTCAGGCACTCGGGTGAACACAGCTACCTACTGAGTAACTAATGGATAGCAATGCAATGTTGTTAGTATGTATGTTTGTTAGCAGCTCTAATTCAATCAGAAAATTAGGCCAAAAGAAAATTACTCTGTACCTGTTCTTGGGACCTTGAGCTGCTCCTTTTATAAAATTATCTAATTTAGAGCACAACACATCCTAACCAGTATTATAATTATGATCTTTTTTTAAGTTTGTGTTTGTCTGAGAGAACCAAAGTTATTTATTTTGTATATAAAATTAAAGAAATCCAGTTAGTGATGCCTGTGGGTAACAAACTCTTTGGGATAAACAAGGCTTAATTTTCCATAACCTCATGAACTAATAATGTGTATTGTCCTCATAAAACATTACAAAAAGCAATCAGTTATAAAGAAACTGAAACGTTGAACCTGCACTATCATTGCCTACAAAAAGGCTTGATGATTTTCACAGAGGATATGGGCAATGAAGCAATAATACTTGTGGGCTGCATTCATTAAATTATACAGCATTTCTCTTTATTCTGTGACTGGAAAACAACCACCCACTGCAGCCCTGGCTGTTCCATATTATTCAGTAGTGATGTGTCTTCTTGTTGGCTCTAGCTGAGTCTATGATGCTTCACTTTGCACTTTTTACCTCTGAGACTAAACAACATGATCCATCCAGCAAGAACGATAGGAAGTTTTCTAATTATTGCTCCAATTATAATCATGCTTGTGTTGCAGTGATGCGTCTCAGGGCTCTGTGGTCCCACTGCTAGCTGGATGGGCACGCAGTGAGAAAGTTGTAATCAACATCCTGGCTTCATCAACCTATTGGTGACTGGGGTAGAACAAAAGAGCCTCTTCACCCTGTTCAAGGTTGGACGTAATCAGAAGCAGAATGTTTCTATATCTCATTACCAGAGAAAACGGGACAGTAAAGAACTTAGTGGTAGGTGGATCGATAGTACCGATACCAAGTTGGTATCGTTATCGGATCGATACTAGCACAATGGCATCGATATTTTCTCTCTTCTACTTTCAGTGCAACCGTTCAACCATCAGAAAGTAAACCTCCCGGTACAAACACCACTCCTCTCACATCAACGTGACTCAGCAGCACTGAGCAGACGCCTGCAGGCTTTAGTGAATGATGGCACAAAGAGGAGCGTCATGTCATCTAATGTATTTTACTTTGGTGTGGGACACGAGTCTCCTGCATCTTCTTCATGCACAGTAAACAAACAAAAAAACGTTCACAAAGATATGTTTCAGTACAAATTACGTCCTGTTCAGTTTAGTTGTATGCAAACATAATCGGTAGATAAGAGGGTTGGAAAAAGCATGAACAAGAGAGCAGCGAGCTATAAAATACACGGAGAGAAGAGGAGGGAAATCGTTCAGCGAGACCACTGTTTTACAGAGACAGAGCACCCCTGCCGGAAAATGCACCCCGTACAATCTCCCACTAGGAAATTGTCACCTCATTCATTAGTAGCACCAATTGTGATAGTATCCTGGATCTAGATGTTAATTTAACACTGGTGTTTTTGTCTGTTCATGTTTTGTTCATTTGGTTGTGTTTTTACAGAGATTTAAACATTTCTACTTCATTTTTATGCATTTTCCAGCAGGCTGCCCTTTAAAGGTAAGGGTATCGGATTGGTATTGGTAATGCCAATACTGGCCCTGTATTTACTTGGTATTGGATCAATACCAAAGCTTGCACTACCACGAACAGAACTCTTGCAGTAACTCACCAGGATGGGAATGCCATTTGGATTATAATTGGATTCAGGAAGTGATATTCTATGTGTTTTCACTATCTCTGCATATCTGGCATGAAGCACACACTTTTTGACATTCCAGTTTTCCAAAGTCAACTCAATAAAGTCCATATCATACAGGTAAGTGGGCAAAACTTTGTTATCAGCTTGTATTATCATATGCATGCAGTAAAGTTCCTACCTCTTCCCATTGGTGGATGTAGCGAATGAGTCTAGAGAGGCGCAGGAGTCGCAGCAGGCTGAGGATCTTGGTGAAGCGGACAATACGCAAGGCTCGCGCTGTCTTGTAGAAATCTGAGTCAATACGAGTCTCTACAATAAGAAAGATGTAGTCCACAGGGATGGAGGAGATGAAGTCCACCACAAACCAACTCCGTAAGTACTTGATCTTGATTTGTTGTGGATCCAGGATGATCTCTGTGTTGTCCTCCTTGACGATACCCGTCCTGAAGTTAAGAACAAGGTCCATGAGGAAGAAGGTGTCAGAAACCACGTTGAACACGATCCACGGTGGTGTGTGCTCGTCCTTAAAGAAGGTGATGCCCACAGGTATGATGATGAGGTTGCCCACCATCAACAACAGCATAGTCAAGTCCCAGTAAAACCTTGTTGGAAAGACAAATTGAAAAAGAAAGAGGGAGGTGATCAAACAGAGAATACTAAAGATAAAACATAATAATAATTGATACTTTGATATTTTATTGATTCCCTTGGGGAAATTGTTGCTGAACAGCTGCCAGACAATATACGTCAGCACTAGTACGCAGTTTTGGTGTCTTGTCCAAGGAGACCTTGACATGTAGCCTGGCAGGACTGGGAATCTAACGTCAGGTTTGAAGACAACTGCTCTACCCCCTCAGCTAGAATTATCTAGCTAATTAACCCCTAAAAACATTTTGCAGTTAATTGAGACTTGTTCTACAGACTTAAAAGAACTCATTGCATGCATTGCATATGGCATAATACATAGTAGTAGTAGTTAACTTTAATAAAGGCACAAAAGTAGGTCCATAGCAGAAGAAAAAAAAAAAAAACGTGTTAAGTGTAAATAAGTGTTACAGGTTTACAAGACAAGACAAGATCATGCTGTTTTTAGTGTCCATTAACCTACACATACAACTGTAAATTAGATTACGTAATACAGCATGACATGTGGGCACATCAACACTAACAAACATTAAACTTGCACTGCACCATCTTGGCATTTCAAGCTTTAATCATAATGTACATGCTGCATATCCATGACTATTTACATTCTCAAACAAACAAGACGCCTTTTGATCTTTGCCAAAAACGGTACAGTTTGTCAGTACTACATAATACAACACTACTACTTATGTCATCATAGAAAAATTTATAAAAACAAAGAAATTATTCTGTAAATATCAATAGAGTAATGTTCTTATGTCATACTACAATATATGTAGTATATGTACATATATATATATATATATATATATATATATATATACATATATATATGTATACACATATTATTTGTTCATCATTATCAAGTGTACACATAGTACAACTGTCTTGCAAACATTACAGATTATATAAATGCCTTATCTACCTCAGATTTATGGACCAATATGTTCTTGTATTTTGTATGAACAGTCAGTGATGGAACCCACTTTGTGTCTTATCATTTGAAACTTAAGTAAATTTTGGCTGTTAGCCTGTGACCACTGTATGTAACCTCCAGCTTGACATGAAAGCTATTTGAATTTGGACAGTAACTCACAACTCAAAGGTCAAAGGGTTAACTGTTAATTACAATGTGACCTAGTCCATCTTCCAAGACAGAGAGTTTGGCTATAAATTGCTCTCTCTGCTGGCTTGGTGCAGTCAATGAATTCACATTGGGTGGGGTTTTCTGTTAAGTGTGATAACTCTATAGATAGATGACACCATGAGGATGTTCAGTGTGAACCAGCCTAGTGAGCTTTGGATGATTTACCTACACGTCTTTAAAGATCTTTCTTTTTGCAGCACCATTTTCATGAGCAGAGCCATAAGAAATAAGGAAGAAAACATTCATAAGCACAGTTAGAGGTGCATTTTTACAGCAAGCAAGGTAGGTTACAGAATGTAATGACAGAAGTAAATAACGCTTGTGTGTACTGTCAAGCATCACGTGACCACATTGAAAAAGACCTTTGATCCAAATCAAGTCAAGCTAAGCGAAGAGTAAAAACATTCATATGAAATAACCTGACATTCCCTATGCATCTTTTGAACAAGGGTTTTTAGGGAGTCTGGTGTTTATTCTTGCCTCCTTTGTGTTTGCTTTGTTGGATGGTTTACAATTATCACTGAATTCAGTAAGTTCAATTAGATATTACCTTACTACTTACTGTACCACTGAGGGTGCGGAGTATCATTGGCTTTAAGACTGTGATCCATGCTCTACATCACTGTAAATATAAAATGTTACTGCAAACAAAGCACAGACGCTTGAGTTGTAATGTGCTTGCATTACACTTTAAAGAGCATTTCATCCTTACACATGCTTACATATAGTAAATATCCAGCAAACACAGCCCTATATCTCAGTTTCATTACAGTTGCACACTAAGACCTTAATTCAGCAAAGTAATTGAATTTATTTAGGAAGACCTTGTTTCCCTCTGCGTTTCTGCATGTTAATACTGAAAGCCCAAGAGGACAATAAAATCTTCAAAGAAAAAAATGCAAACATAGGTAATGACATTTGTTCTTCATATTGTCATGTTCCCTATTATTACAAGTTCTAGACAACCTGTGCATGTGCATAAACTACACAGCTTACTAACTGGATGTAGGTGTGCTAATTGCAACTTGAAAGGGTCTGCCAGCAGCGAACCAGATAATCGGTTTCTTTCAGTATCAGTAACAGCTGCGAATCTTTGCCTTGGTTTTATCATTTGTTTCTGCGATGACTGAGCTACAGGTAAGCAAATCGGCCATCATTCTCACTGTTCTCAAAAAGATTGGCATTGGCCATTGAAAAACCAATGACCTATAAAGCCCTGACCTCAACCCAATAAAACACCTTAGGGATGAATTAGTGTGGAGACTGTGAGTCAGGGCTTCTGATCCAACATCAGTGTCTGACCTCACAAATGCTCTCCTGGAAGAATGGTCAAATATTCCCGTAAACACACTTCTAAACCTGTGAAGAGCCTTCTTAGAAAAGTTGAAGTCATTAACCTTTGTGTGTGTAAAGGCAAGCATCACAGTACATTCAGCAATCTAGAGTATCTCTAATTCATATGTTGACTAGTGAAACATAATTACAGGTATCTGCAACTGCAGTTTTGACTAAAAATAAAAAACCTGTCAACCATTTATGTTAAAATGTCTTGCCATAATACCTCTAGAGTGGCTAGGGGAAATAAACCCAACCTGTGTTCCCACTGAGGTATGTTTGTGATTTGGGAATGGGGCTATATAGATAGAATTAGATTTTTGTTTCAGGTTTTATTTCAAGAAAAAAAAGTGTGGAAGTCTAACAGAGATACCACAGAAAAGCTTGTTTACATCTCTACAGAAAGGATGATAATACGGCTGTTTATGACCTCTGGACATTACTCTGCTGCATGTTTCAGCAAGACTGACTTGTTACAGAAGCCTGGATATTGATAAGGTAAGACCAAAAAAAGACCCTCTATATGCTCACTGAGCAAATGCCTCTTTCCAGCTATGAAGGGAAATGTAAGACATATGTTCCCCCACAAGAAAGAGAAAAACAAAATTATTAAAATGATAGTAGTCATTGTATTCCGAGAGGAACTGTGTAGCTTCATAATTCTCAATAAAACATAAATTGAGTCCCAGAGAAGTGGAAAATCAATGGGAATACTGAAAAACAGAAGCAGCAGAAAAGCTCACACCTAACTTGTTATGGTGCTGAGAGTTCACTGTACTGATGAAGGATGCCCTGACATTTTGCTGTCTGGAAGGACGGAGCCACAGCCCACTCTGCTCTCCGGAGGGGTGACCAGAAACAGCAGGAGAATGTTGTCACCCTTAGAGTGCATCTGACTACACGATACGCCTCTCTCTTTCTCCTCACCCTTCCAGCCAGGCTACCTGAAAGACATTGTGAAGCCTGAGATAGACTCACACTTACCTTTCAGAGTAGCCCATATTTGATTTAAGGGGCCACAGGGGACACAATAGTGCAATATACGTAGTTTTGTGTGTACACAAGATTCTGTATATATGAAGTATATGATGGCATATGTGCAATCATGCCTGTGTGCACTTGTTTACATTTCGGAGTCTATGCTACTGATGGCATAGCATACAAGCATCTGTCATATCAGATCAAAGTGAAAGATAAAATTTAACAGTGTCTTCAAATATTCTGCAACACACTGAGACTGAATGGGAACAGCAGAAAAACAAGGGGTGCTCCCAGACTACTCTTCAGTGAGGGAACCAGCTCTGCACCACACTCTGGGCATAAAAAGTTGTTTCTGTTTTGAATAATTAATTTGTGTGTAGTAATTGTGTGTGAATCATATTTCTCTATAAATATTTGCTTGAATACTGACTCACTATACAGCTGACAATTCTGACTCATTTTATGTTAAATATTAACAGCACAAAAGTTAGTTTCATTTTGACCACTGCATGCCTGTACAACATCCCCATAAATCACTTTTGTTCTCCCTAATTCTCCTTAAACGAATTGTAACTTCTACATTTCTAGTTTAAGAGGACAAAACTAAACTACATAATCAACTTCATAACTGTTCAGAGATTACTAGCTGAAGCTGCTTACAATAAAAACATGATACCTCTTCTGACTCCTCACAGGCTCCAAATGGAGAATACCAACTTTTGCCCTTCAAGAGGCAATTTAAAGTCCCTGAATATAACAGACTGGAATATTCTTTTGTACATCCACCTATTCTGTTGCATAAACAAAATCAGCGTAGTTCGATTGAGTTTTGCAGTGAGATTTGAATCTAGAGAATATGCCGTGTTATGTATGATTGGGGTAAGTTTGTATGACTATTAAGTGTTGTGCATGAGTGTTTGTTTCAAAAAAATTAATTTTAAATTCATGCAAGCATAAAATCAATAAGCAGTATCTATGTTATCGTATATGCTGTATTTGCATTTGTATGACCCCAGGGAGCTGCCTGTCCAAAACATGAAAGACTGAAATTAAGTATTAAACCATTTATGTAATCGATTGGCAAGGGAAATATTGTCCACTTTGCCAAATACAAGTTTCATTGTCTCTTTAAACAGTTTTCTTTAACTACTGAAGCTTCTTTATTGTACTGTTCTATGACCTATAGTACAGTGTGACAATGATTTAATACATTCTGTATATGATATATTATTCTATATATGTTAAAGCTATGTTTTACAATTTTAGTGGATAAAGATAATGAAAACTATAATTATTTTTCTTTGAAGCTCCTGTTTTTAGTTTTTTACCAGTCTAACTCACTATTTCTCGATTGCAGTTAAACTCAGAGCAACAACCTTATAAAGTCCATTGCTATTTTTGAATGAATAAATGAGGTGGATTGAATGAAAATGGAGCATGCTCTAGTGAGAAAAAAAAAATCACTTCATTTTACATGAGGTACACTTAGCCACAGGGAGAGGCAATTTATGATAAAGCCTGTCACGCTTAACAGGAGAACATCTGCAACAACAAAAGCATGTCTATTTCACGTAAAAGAGCGGCCCATTGATTTTAAACGAGCCAGTTGGCAAACAGAGCAAGATTTAAGAGACTAGGAGGGAAAAAAATCAGGATTAAAAAGGGTTAATCCTATTTTTGTTGTCACCTGCTCCAATGAGCTGTCATAAAGACACTGTCTTTGCTAAGCACAGCCAGCAGGCACACTGCAAACACATCACTGGCACTGGGGCTGTGCAGTTGCATGTGGCTATATTTAGGAGAAGCATGCTGTTTTTATGAAACCTAGACTAAGAAGATTTCATCAGAGGTAGAGGTAAAATTCCACAACCTTGGGCTAAGAGAAAACAGAGATTTGCAAAATACCTATAGAAGGGTAGAGGAGGAGCAAAATCACCCGAAAGGAGTCAACTCGGCTAACAATACTAAATGCATCTGAGATCAAATGAGTGAAACTTAATGTTCTAATCCTACAACATCCAGGTTATGTTGGTTCTTTAACCCCAGTGGAGAAGTGGCTGGATTTAATCATCTGTGATAAGTGTGTGCTCTTGTGACCACCAACTTGAGATAGCATATTCTTTTCACCCCAGCACAGTAAGAACTTATAGCTGCACACAGTTTAAAATAAAAATGATACAAATGTTTTAGAATGAACCTGAACACGAGCAGGTCTTAGATTGCAATAGATATAGACATTGTTGTGTCTTTGAAGAACCAACAGGTCCAGAATCATGCCAAACTGTCGATCCAGTTATAAGGTATGAGGCCCCTCGCCTATGTTACCTTATAATCTTGTAGACCCTCTCACTAAATTATTGTAAGTCCAGTTTTAAATTTCTCCAATGTCTAAAGAAATCAGAGATGTGCACTTAAGAGTTAAACTACCAGATGTATTCAGGAACTGTACATCCTGTTCCCCTTTCAGACCTGTCTGGTCCCACTATCGGCTACTCGGTGCCCCTCTTTCTGTAGCCCCACAAACTCCTTCACAGCATCCTAGAGCACAACCTGCTACTTTTCTAATGTGCAGTCGGCAGTTGGGAAATTAATATGCTTTCCGAAAAAGAAAACAAAGAAAAAGACAGTGGGTGGCAGGGCTGTAGAAGACACGGAGAGGACAGAAACCTCTCCAGTTAGAGCCATCAGCATTCACTTTTCCTAGTAGCATGTGCCAGTAAACGCGCTCCAGCTTTGTGGACTGTCATCCTGCCCCTAATTGCATCTGTGTTTTATCATGATGCCTTGTTATCTCCCACAAGGTCCTTAGGGTCACGTTAAAGGGGTTCCCTGTCAGCCAGCCTCAAAGTGTCAGAGAAAACAGTGGCTCCTAAATGAACACCAACAGAATCCTCCTTCAACCAGCGTGTTCTGTTTTGTGCAACAGAGAGAGAATTGGGCTTCCTCTTAAAAATAGGATAATTTAACTAAGATAAAGTAGTATTTGTGTTGATCCCACTGTACACCACCACCTCACCGCCCTTGCTCTGGGCTGAACCACCACTGGATAACTACCGTTACTACTTCAGGTGCTGTAATCAGCAAATGGAGCAGCCACAATGAAAGCTTTTTCTATCCGTCTCCAAAACTGAGGTCAAAGGGTGACCTGAAGAGTAAGGGCACAAAGAGAGAAAATAGTGAAAGAGAAAATGAGAGTCTGTACTACATGTTAAGACTAAAGGGCAGAGATAACCAACAGAGGGAGAGTATGAGGTGGGATTCATGCCAGCATGGTCTTCTGGATAGGGGCTCATCTCTTTTTGTTCCATGTATACAAATCATTTTTCTGTAGCCAAAACATGTAAGAGAACCACAAAAAGTATAAGTAAATAAGATTAATACACCAAAAGCTGATGGAAACCCCCCACTAAAAAGACACAGAGCATGAAATCAAATCAAATTGAAGAGGAGATGTAGTTTATCTGATTTTTGCTGGTCTGCGTGAGTAAGCACAAGCGGAGGCTTATCTGACTGTTAAACCAAACATAGCGGGATTCATCATGTTTATTCGTTAACTCTCGATGGTACATGCTAAAAAGGATCTGAATTTGTACCTATACACACTATCTTCGCTGCTGTGTTTTGTTTTTAGTCAAACACAAGGTAAGAGTACAACCAAAGTCAGTGTAGAGAAAAAGAGGACGTGTGATTGACTATGGAGATAGGGGAGATAAATTTGGAGTCACCCCCCACCCATGGCAGCAGAGTGGAACCGATCTGTCTCTCACCACTGCACGTCTCATAATCCAACCATTTGTCGTAGTCTTCTAGACACTCAGCGTGTGGCAGAGCCAGGCCAAACACATTGATCCGGGGAAGTATTTGCTGTGAATCGCGTCAGCCACACACAGAGTCCTTCATTCAGCACACTGGACTCTGGATGCCTCTGAGTGGAAACCCCACTGTTTCCATTCTACACATTCTTACAGCAATCACAGCATATAGCAATCACAGGGGAAATACAGGCAGCTTGTAAGAAGCAACTGCAATCAAGGTATGTTAACATTCTTACTCTTCATAGCACGCTGACGTACTGCTGCTCCACAACAAAGGCATGGTCTATTACTACAAAGACATACTCTTTTGTTTAATTTCTTTATGTTTCTACAATACTCAAAATATAGTAATACAATGATAGTGATTGTCTTGCAATAAATTCAAAGTGCTCCATCCTCTGGAGCAACATATCATCGCCAGTTGCACATCTTGGCCATTTCTAGGCTGATAGGAAAAAAAACAATTCAATTTCAGAGAGACAAAGGGTGTGAGAATCCACCTGGGACACAGGGCGAAAAGGTCAACCTGTGTGTTCATGATACAGAAGTGTATTGTGTGAGGTATAATGAGTTGGGGCAGCAGCGTGGATGCAGGGGTCAAACATGAAATGTTAAATTTGGTTACTATAAACTATGCATAAGGAACGTGGCAATATTTAGGCCAAGTTAAACAGTAAGCAGTATCTATCAATGTTAAAGGTCAAATCACAATTAACACTTGAGTTTCTTTTAATATGCATGTGGTGCTTCACATAAAACCTTTTAGTGACTCAGGTCATTAACAATGGAGCACTGCGCAATATATTGCAACTGGCTTTTGGACTAATAATACATAAGTAAAATGTTTAAATCCCAGCTTTCTGGATCCTAACTACACAAGAACAAACCAAGAAAAGTAGTAGCAAGGTATTTCACAGATCTGTGTGGGAATAGCATGGTTGCATGTTGAATACCGACATAAAGACATCAGAGAGAAGTGATAGCATACCAGAGTTATTTAAGCCCAAGCAATCGTAATTATTCATTCCAAGCAGGCTGACAGTTGCCACAAAATATAGCGTGCTGAGTTTTCTTGATTGCTGGCAACCATGTAATTTCTTGTTTTCAAAAGTCTTTCTTTGTTTATGTGTGGTAGATTCTTCACTCATCACACATGAGTTGGTAAAAGCAATAATACCAAAGAGAATATTCTTTAGTCAGGTTATCAGTTTGGCAGTGATGCTGAAGGCTTAATTATTGCAGTACCCATCATCAAAGTAGAGAAAGCCCTCTTGGGTATCATTGAAAGATTACACCTACAGTACATAACCTGCTTTGATGTTGACTACTTTTATTATCAACACAGATTACTTGTCAAATATGTAAAATTAACTACCATATTTGGATGGAATATAATTGTCACTGTGTCACAGGCCAATAAAGAAGCACAACGCACCACTGTCAAATTTTGCACTGACTTGTACATGACTTGTAGCCCCTTATGCTCAGTTCATATATTAAGTGCCCCAAGAGTGACAAAACCTGCAGTACCTTCTCCTTCTTAACGCCACCCCTGCGTGACCCAATTGAACAGATGAAGTCAGCTAGGAATCAGTGTCAGTTCATTGTATGGACAGAGCATGCTTATTTACTTTTTGCACTCCTCTACCTTCCAAGATGGGATGTGATGCCAAAATAAAGGTGCAGCCTACCCAGGAGCAGTATGTGTAAAGAGGAAGACAGAAACGTCTTCAGAGGTCACCCCAATGTCACACAAAGGCACATCAAGGTTGATAAACTGTTAATAAATAAACTGTTTGTTTTGCCTTATTTTGTAGAAAAATCCAAGAATGGGTCTTATACTGTTTATCCACCTGGCCAGATAATAAACTGATGCTGCAATGCAGAAGATGGTGGAGCGAGGACACACATTACATTTGTCAGGTGAACAAAATACCTCAAGCATAGTAGAGGGGTGACATGTAGCACTTAACACAAAATGCTTCTAGCGGGTTTTCCCATTATCAAAATGTATATGTTGTCTAACCAATCAATATAATCTCACTTTGAGATTACCATCACTTGCCCAAGGTTAAACTCAGCTTTCTGCTTAATACATAAAGCTGAATTAAATGACATATCGGGTTAGAGTGGGTGGGTGGGGGGGGTTCACGGACATACAAAAAGAAAAAAAAGGCAATCTTTAACAGTTGTGATCGTGTGTCCTTACTTCACACTCCCACATGAGTGTGCTTGGTGAGTTCACAGAGGACCGTTCAATCATAATGCCACTATGACAGGCAACCTTCCACTCACTGGCCACGCACATCCTCCCCAGGCTACCTCCATTAAATAAATTGTGCTGTAATAATCTCTTGGCTCCTAATACTCGTGGATGAGCACAGCAGCCTATTTTGATTACCCCACTTTCAGGCCCAGCCAGAATCATCTGTAATCCCCATGTTTTACCCGCACTAAATTATAGGAGGAATTATTTAATGGAAACCAAAAGGAATATTGTGTCATTCATCCTATGTATGAAGAAGCCTGTTCCTCCACACTCCCATTGCAGATTAGCACTGTAAGACAAGTGGACACAGTCCATGGTGGCACAGAGTAACACTCTGGTGTTAAACATGTTAATCTCAAACTCGTCTATATCTTTATGTTACTGTCATCCTGACTACCACAGGCACAAGAAAGGGAAACACCCTCGTTTCTGCCGGATGTATTTCTCCATCTCATTTTTCAAAGAATCCAATGATGGCCATTTGGAGGACCCACGAGACCCAAACAAATCAATACCTAAACACAGTCTCAAATCAACTGTAATCAACTAGACTGAAATAGAAAAGGCTGTTATTTAATCTGATCCCATACACTCACAAGCATAATACACACAGATACACTGAGCAGTACAGTCAGTGTACTGTATCTTCAATAAAAAGCCTGTAGCTGTTTGTGGCTGCTAATGCTGTATAAGGAGTAAACATAAGGTGCACAATTTGAACACATAAGAATTATTTTAAGCTGACTTTCCACAAACTACAAGGCAGGTTAAAGTTCAGGTATCAGAGGCTCTATTTGTTCTTGTCAGTACACTAAAGTTTTCCTAGAATTTAAAGCCTTTGAAGTTTGAGAGCAAATATGCTAAATTTGACATTGAGAGATTCTGTCTAGAAAATTTTTTTTTCCTATTTAGGCTGATAGAGGACAAAAAAACACAACTTTTATCTCCAGTAAGATAATGAAAACATCATGTCAGAAATGAATAGGTAACATAAACGTCTTCGGGAACCTACCTAAAACTTATCCTAGCTTAAAATCACTTTCCTTTAACTATACCAATATACCTTAACGTGCATTCTGGTGACTGCATGTGCTGTACTTTTTAATGTATTCTCTAATAAGACAAGTAAAATGTTAAGATGTCTTTTCAGAGGATTTATTTTTGCCTCTGGGAAACAGAATTGGATGTGTGGGAGGAATAAAAGGCTGCTGAAAAGTGGACTTTGCAGAGGGGAAGGAAAGATTCACCTGACTTTTGCAAATGGATTTAACTGACAGCTGAACCCCCTCTTATACTATTGACAACAAAAAAAAGAAAAAAAAGAGGGCCTAATAGAGCTTTTAGTGCAAAAACATTTCTATTTAATTCTAATGTGCAACCTCATCTTTTCTTTTTTCTCCAGGGAAATGTGGAAGACTTTCCAACAGATGTGTCCTCTGGGCTCTGAATAACAAGATAATTAAAAGGCACTTGACGATCAGAGGGCTGCATATTAATTTAGCACCGCATCATTTGTCAAGAACTCTGTACAATGCTGTTGCATTGATGAAACCTACTCAAAGGTGTCTATGTAAACAGGTAAAAAAAAAAAAAGTCAACTTGTTTGCATTATACAAAGACGGCATTCTTGCTATGTGGGGGTCATGATGGTCATCTATCTATCTATCTATCTATCTATCTATCTATCTATCTATCTATCTATCTATCTATCTATCTATCTATCTA
>JAUYWH010000018.1:19628066-19661358 GCA_034779795.1 Ctenopoma multispine | reverse complement strand
CTATCTATCTATCTATCTATCTATCTATCTATCTATCTATCTATCTATCTATCTATCTATCTATCTATCTATCTGTACAGTATTACTATTGCTATGCTTCTATTGAGTAACTAATAGAAGCCTCTAGAGAGAAGCAGGCAGAGGAGGCAGTAACCTCAACACAAGTCATATGTATGGTATTGTCCATGAATCCTATCAAACACTCATAGATATTTTACTGTCATCGTGTACTTAAGGACAGTCATAATCAATCTTAATTTAAAGATTGCATACTATCATTATCTAGGAATTCTTGTCTCGTTTTCATCAGTTATAGATGCTGGTCTATGGTTAACTGACCACAGCTGCTCACTGGTAGGTGCTTGTTCAGAAACGAAGGAGGCTGTTCAGCTTTGGATCTGGAAATGAGGCTGTAGATTGGATTATGATGCCATTTTTAATCCGTCTTTTTCCCTCGCAAGATATTGCTCCTCCCCTGCTTCTTAGCATTATACAATTTT
This sequence comes from Ctenopoma multispine, assembly GCA_034779795.1. Lineage (NCBI taxonomy): Eukaryota > Metazoa > Chordata > Actinopteri > Anabantiformes > Anabantidae > Ctenopoma > Ctenopoma multispine. Next base: position 19,660,858 of record JAUYWH010000018.1, on the reverse strand, counting down.
TGACAAGAGGAGATTTTGCTGAATTCCGGCGCAGTGATGACTACATGATTCCTTGTGACACTCTAATTTGAGCTTATAGTGCCAAAGCTTTGATGCGGACATGGGAATAAAACTTTTAGTCACAGATACCCTTCTCTTCTCCGAGTCCATTAAAAGGTCCCGCTCATCTCCTTGTGTACTTTAATTACAGTCATCTTGTCCTGTCTCTGATCATAATTTTGGTGGAAGTGGGCATCTGGGTATCATGTGTATTCAGTTCATTAAAAATAAAATAAAAGCTGTAACTCATCTCCACATTCTGTGTTAACATGATACTATTTTCTCCTTCACACAAGGAAATGGGAATGGGATTCAACTATTGTATTATTTCAGGGTTTCATATACAGTCCCCTCTGAAAGTATTGGAATGACAAGGATAATATTTTTTTACTGTAGACCAAGTTTAAAGCTTGAACAATGAAAATGAACAGAATTTCAGCTTTTATTTGATGCTGTGTACACATTGATACATTAAATACCACAGAAGATAGAACCTTTTGTATCAGATGACCCAAATGTAAAATTAGCAAAAGTATTGGATCATGTGACTGACAAGTGCTTCTTGTGCCCTGTGAGACGGAGTTTAAAACTTTCAAAGCTTCACCTGTGAAGACTTGTTGTTAAAAAAACCTAAATCAACATGAAAACTGGAGAGCTGTCCATGGGAAAAAAAGGAGCCGTTTTCATTCTGAAAAAAGACGGGAAACATTCAACAGCCGATGACAGGAACATTTTTGAGCGTCGTTGACGAATAAACACAAGACAACAGTCAGTGACATCACTAACAACCCCCACACAGGAGGCATCACAATCGACCATTTGAACAAGACTTCATGAGCAAAAACACAGATGCCATACCACAAGATGTGAACCCCTCATCAACAGAAGGAATCTGGCAGCTGAGTAAGAATTTCCAGAAAAATGCACTGATGGGCCGCAAAAGTTCTGAAAGAAAGTTTTATGTAGGGATACACTGATTCTTCTCTTTCAGTTCCAACATCGATACAGATACCTGGGCTTCGGGTATCAGCCAATAAACTGTATTTACACCTTATAAACCTGTATAAACACCTCGTCTTGTGAACGACAACGAAGGCATCAGCCTTGACTGAACAAATTAACACATTGACAAATGTACTGAACGGTAATTTTTTATCAAAAATAAATAATTGTTCCTCAGCAGCAACTTGGAACAGGATTCAAAATAAATAGGAATCAAACATCCTTGTGAACAATTAGTGGAAACAGGAATTCAAAATCCAATATAGTCAGTTATTCACTGTAACCCTGAACACACCTAGACATTACCCATGTGAGCTGCATGTGAGGATGCTAAGATCCAAGTCACAGTATGGACTTTACCCAGGCTTTATCTGATGAGCCCCGCTATTACAAAGTCTGCTGTGTCATGTCACTCCTTCTGCACTCTCTACATGCCCCCGCCCCTCAATGGAAGCAGAGTTTGATTAGAGAACACATCTGACTCTGACAAAGCACATTATCTGGAGCTGATGCTCTTGACCTTGTGTGGAGTTTATGTGAAAAAAATACATCTGCTGAAATAGAAAATATGTTTTTTTTATTTATTTACATGTTTCACATGCATTTGACAAATGTAACTACTTGGTGGTATTGTCTCGGAGGTGCTTGAAAAGTTTGCTGGGTTGTATTTTGCAGAGTTACCACTACTCCTGACACTGTTTCCTGCAACTGCTGCTGGTGCATGATGCAGCATGTATCGCAAAACATAAAACTGAAGTGAATAGATCAGCCCATTTGGATCAGCCCCAAAAGTTACAAACCTATGTGCTGTTTACTGTATTGAGGTGTACTGTATATAGCATCAAATAAAAGCTGTAATTCTGAAATTCCATGTCATATCCATCATTTCATCTTAAACACTTCCGTCTACTTTCGGAGGGAACTGGATATGGACCTCCTTCTGTAATGAAACTATTGCCCTTTACTGACTTACACACGTTTTCCCTGATAGCTACAGAGTTAACCAAGGCAAAAATGTAATTTTTACTCTGCCAATTGTGTGCCACATCTGCGCTATTAATTGTAGAGTTCAGTGATTACATAATCATAGTGTTAAGTGTCTGAACTATAGGAAAACAATTCTCAGTTCAATTATGGTAATATATTGTATGCACCCTCAGACCCTGAACAAGCAAGTGGCTCACCTTGTTTGTAGCGCATCTCTTCTGTCAGTACCTTTTCATTTATGTATTTATTTTGATAAAGCTAATTGACAGAGTCTCATGTGCATGCATTTGCAGTGTAGGACAAATTCCCTGTTTTACAATGTGGCTCAAAGACAATGGTGCCAAATCTCTGACCTTTCTGTGTTGGGACAGTCAGCCCTAGCCCCAAATAACCCTTCCTTGTGATATTTAATACAGCGAGCAAGAGCACAAAGGGGGTTAGAAGAAAAACAACCAGCTGGGAGGAGCGTAGCAAAAATGGCAAACTGTCTAATACATGTCTCACTTTCTCATGGTGATCTGTACAAATTGTGTGGGGGCTGGAAAATGGGAATCCCTAATGAGTACAATATATAGTCTTAGTGATATGAGTATAACACCAACATGCTTAAGATACGTGGTACGGGTTAGTACTTGCTTAATCGTGCGGACTGAAAAGACACAACAAAATACAATATCACATGGATAGATTCTTAATGCAGAATAAATCAATCACAGTTTGACAACAGAGTGGTTTATCTGTGTAGGGTCTGACCTGAATGAAAGCCTGGGTGAAATGTTAGTTTTTTTTAAGAGTTTTTATTTTTTTTTATTGCACAAAAAATCCTGTCTCCTTTCTCTTGCTGTCTGTGCACATGTCAGTCATAGACAGTTCAATTAAAAATACGGAAGACAGCTGGAAATGCAACAAAAAACATCCAGTGATGTCAGCCAAACAGTGTATTGTCCCTTGTCTCAGGAGAAACAGGCAGATAAATGTGGCTGTTTTCTATTCTAGGAAGAGTCGTGTTTAGTCTCTGACACCCCAGGCCTGACAGCAACTCGCACTACAACTCACATGTCTTTCAAAGTCAGACATTTTGTTCTTGAGGGAGATAAACAATTATTCTCAGTAGTTTCTATATCATGCCATTAAAAACAATGATAACCAATCAAGCACCAGGCAGGACACCATTCAGTGTCACATACAAGTATGTCTAAAAGTGACGATACTCCTCCATATATGTTTACAGCAAACAAAATGTCTCAATTTAAATTATCTATATGCGCTGGTAAACTCAATGCCAACGTTGACACAGCTTGTAGTTATTTTTTGCCTAAATTATTACACTGAGGAAAATGAATTAATTAAAAAAAAACTTGTTTCAAAATTCAAGTTTGACTAAATAGCTTGAAAGAAAAAAAAGATACCAAACCATTATTCTATGAGGTTCATAATATCAAGCATGTTTATCTGTACTGCATATGGTTCAAGCCACCTCAGTAATGTTCACCATAAAATGTGATATCAATATGTATGAATTTGACTTAATTTTGCCCACTGTTTAAAAGCACAGTATTAAAACCATTCAAAAAACCTTAAAGCAAGAACAAAGGTCCTTAAATCTAGACTACTTTGCAGTTACAAGCCTCCATATGGTCAATAACATAGTCAAGGGCACTAACAAGTAATTTGTTGGAAAGCAAGAGTTCTTATGGACTTTCTCAGATCAGTTTTGCTGCTTTTAAATTCAGACGCTGAATGCACTGATCAATTCAAAACTAAAACATGAATTCAAACATGACTGCTTTTCAGGATACAACACGTAAGAGGGAACAGGGAAATCAATATGCAAGCACATGAAGAAGATGTGAAGTGAAGGCCTTATCACTAACCCTATCAATGATAAATGATGTCTCCTGAGCTCATATTTTCTCAAATGAAGAAGAAAGAATTATAGGGATTCAATTATGTATCCATTTGAATAGCATCTGCCCAAGACAGGCCAACTGGTATAATTAGCAGAGGCTGTATTATCTGTGGGTTGTTTCATATAAAGACAGTGTATCTACAGGCCTCCTAACTAATGACTATAAAGCTTATATGACACAAACAAACCTTATTACTCTATAACTTAATTTGTAAATTACAATGATTTTTATAAAACCGTAACACAAACTTAGACAAATTATGTTGGGTTTTTTTCACTTTTGACTGATGTAATGTTTAATGTGAAGGAGTAAGATTAAGGGATGAAGCTGGCACAAAGCTGAATGAAATCAGCTGCTCTTGAGCTCTAATAAATGATAAACACACAGAAAAACAATGGGCCTGTGCGCGTTGACGTGGCGTTTCGTACTAAACCTTCTGAGAGCATGTGTGAGGTGTCACGCAGTAAATCAGTAAATTTACCTGAAGTCACTGTAGGGGTGAATTATCCAGAATCCGGCGGATTTAACCCGCTCTTGTTCCCGTTCAACCGCCTTCTCACTTCCAAACATCCTCAGGGAGAACTTGTTGACCCCTGGCTGAAGCATTGCTCCAAACTGTCTGTGTATAAATCCAGCTTGATATAATCTCTCGTCGTCCGGAAGAATCTGATCAATGCCATCCAACTTTATAAACCCTGACTGCTGTTCTGCTGATTCGTCTTGTGTACCACCGCCACCGCTGGCCCTCTGCGCGCCTTGTTCCGGCGGCCCATCGCCGATGGCTCCAGGGGTGCTCTCCTCGCTCGGGGTTACATCCCCCTCGGTGATGAGGCGCCTCTCCTCAGCCGAGTCCGAGTCGTGCACATGCCGACTTGTGATTGACGAGAGGCTGCCTCGAAACCTCCGGCAATCCCCATTTGAGTTGGTCTTCATCGGTCTCCCTATGTCCGTCTCCATGATCACAGACTCCCCACTTTTAGTCTCCCCGATGCCTTTGCAGCTTCCCCCAGAGGTCGATGACGGTGAGGGTAGAGGCTTCATCCTAATACTCTTTCTCCGGGTGTCCTTGTCTGCGTCTTCTCCTTCGCCCATTATAGATGCTTTCTGTCCAATGTGCTGTGGCAAACTGTAGAGCCTTTTACGCATGGAGGAGTGCAACCTGTCCATTATGACATTGACACACAGTACAGAAAATTAAATAAATTGTTTGGCTGTAATGTAACGATTATTGCCACCAGCCACGCGCTCCCTATCTGTTTGTGAGAGCGATGAGTCTGGAGCTAATCTGAATCCCTGAAAGCCTGCTACACATGACAGGGACCGTCGTGGCTCTACTGAAACAGATAAGAGATATTCTTTTTCATAATCAGACTACCTGACAGTTTGCATATGTCCTCACGCACAGCTTGGGCGGTCCGCTTGGCCATTGCCTCCCCGATGTACATCTTTGTGCCGTTCCGACATTGTGCGCAAAAGTGAAAAAAACTGCTTGAAAGTCACCTTAGCGTGACATGTGAGGGACGTGCCCACGGACGGTGATACATAGACGAGGGAAAGGTCATGCGAGACGAAGGATATCCTTTTCCCCAGACGTCTCACAAGCTGCCATCAAACAACGCGACACAATAATGAAAAATACAGTAGAGCTGACATCACTGATCCATAGTCAGGGTGCGTTTTGGTGAATTGTGAATATTCATGATGCTGATCTATTGGGTTGCCATAGGAGCGAGAACTGCAAATAAGCTCAGCCCACCTTGTTTAAAGGGGAATGCTCTTCCCATTCTTAAAACGCTCTCCTGTTCTCTCAGGTTAAGGTTACAGGTTCAGCTCTGCAAGGCTCCGAGCTCCCATTGTAAAAAGCGAGCAGCCTGTTCGCCATGCAGATCATCAGGCTGATCGACTGCGTAATGTGCGCACTCTTGGCAAAAGTTTATTTTTGTTTTTTTTAATAGACTCACATTTTGAATTTGAAGACGAAAACGATCATATTCTTCACTATGTTTATTGTCGACAGTGGATTTAAAATGACCAATATAACATGTCACAGACTGTGCCACACCTTATTACAAACACTGTTAAAATAAATACCAGCCTGTATTTTTGAAACCTGAATTGTTTTCTTGTCCTCTATGCTGATAAAGGTAACATATTTGGGAATGTCATATTGTCTTGATAATAATCCAGTTCTGACATTTTTTATTTTTATGAGTAAAAAATTTTTGTAAAATGTATACTTATCTGAAGGCTACCTTAAGCATACCTTGTCAAGAACTTGAGATTATGTGTCAGGATTTGTAGCTCAACTGAACCAATGTATTTTCCCTGTTTTATATTCTAGCATGAATTATTCACCCAGTAAAAGTCCCCAGCTGTTTAATTTTAATCAATATACATGTTATTTACTAATTAATCCATTTATTGAATATTTGTTATTTCAAAGAAGCCAAAGAGTTAAAGAAAAAAATTTACCTGTGGTCGCAAAACACACATTAAAGCGTTTAAAAAAACACATAGAGTCAGTTTGAGACAACATGTTCAGGTGCCTCGATAGAACAGTGTACACAAAGCAGACCTAGGGAGTCTGTGTTCAACAAAATCATGCACAGTATTAAGCAGAGTATCACCCACAGATTTATTGTAGTATATTGCATTGGCAAATATTTCTCAGCAGGCTACATATTCAATATCACAATTCTTAATAAATATGGCAAATATTTGGTTTATGTTATGTGTTCATGGTAAAAAAAACTGTCCATGTTGCGCAAACTTGTTTTATTCAAGATAAACAGTATAAAGGCCTGTATGGTGCTAAAAAACATGTCAATGAAACAAATAGAAGAATGGGTCAATGGGTGTTCTATGTGTATAATATATATAGATATATAATTGTCACAGCAGTAAGTGTACTACATTTGACTGCACATTATTTAACCCTAAAAAGCCCCCTAACACATCTGCCCTCATTCTTAAAAATACCTAGTTTTGTGTAGTGTCACACATTTAATTTATTCTGAAAAAAACATTATGTTCTACCTCCTCTGCTTGCGATGAGTGTTGTTCCTCTCTTGTTAAACTATTTACACACTCACTGAAAAATAATCAAAATGTTTTAGATAGAGGTGGTGTTAAACACATATAATAGTCTTGGACCAATACATTTTCTAGACAGATAGATTCACTGACATTATCTTGTTAAAGATACTTTGACATCAGTGTTCATACAGCATGTTGCTTAACAAGTAAATAACCTGCAGTCAAACTAGATTTGAGATACGTCATCTCTGGTGGAGTTAATGTTTGATCTGTAAATAAGTCTATATTAAGATTGTTTTGTTCACATTATGCAGTTACCATCACTTTTTGTCTGAGCAAAAGATCTGTAATTCAAAATCAGGCTAAAAGTCTTTATTGTGTAGCAATTAAACATTTTCTTTATTCTAAATCAATAGATATGTTATTTTATAGTATATTTGACTCTTTCTCCCTTCACCCTTTTCTTTACATCGTCAATTATTACACCTTCTTTACTGTAACATATTTTTGGTTTAAACTGTAGCAGCATGAGTTTATAACTATCTGTCACCTCTTCTCACGTTTTTATTCACTCCCTCCAAACTATAAAAGAAATCTCTCATGTAAACATCTGACAGTGCATCAAGCAGTAGGGGGTTAACAATGTGTGACAGTGAAAGTAACCTTTAAACTTTGATTCAGCATTATAATATTACACAATAACAACACAGCATACACGTAAAATGTAACGTAAAATCACGTTTTCTCTGTCAAATGTACTTAAAAAGGACTCATCACATATACATAATATTGTACATCTACGGTTACTGGTGACTAAATAATGTTTTCGGTTTAATAGATAAAACAGGAATATGCTTTAACTCAGTTACTCACCGTGTAACTTTGACTGAGCAGGTCGTTTAGGTCCAGTTGGAAATGGCCTCCGGGCAGGTGTGGAGATTAAAACGCTATGGGCGTTTTGTTCCCGACTCCAGAGAGAAACGGAGGCAGCCATGGAAGGTAACACACCTTTACTCAACTTAAAAAAAAACCCAAAGCACCTTTACTTAACTTAAAAGTTAGCCAGATAATCCATTATGCTAGCTAGCTAATAACAATGACGTCTCCTGTGATAAGCTAAAGCTAACATTAGCTCATGTTGCATAGTCTGAGAGGTCTTTGTCGACTTTTTGGGTATAGTTCATTTATAAGATAATGTTTTCACAAATGTAAACTAAAGCTCGTTTCATACAATGTTTAAAAAGTTTTAGTCCTAACTGCCTGCTAGCTAAGGTACTCACGCCATTATGGCTCTCATGGAATTGGAGTCATTTCTTATTATGGCGTTATCCTTAATTAGTTTGTATTTTCTCTTTCTTTCTTTCTGAATATTAAACACCTGGTGGTATTTCAAAATCTTCTCTTGTAATAACTTGTATGTAGTGATACTGTGAATGGAGTCCCATTAAAGACCCCCTGGTAAATTCATGTATTCTAGTTGACTGTTCTTAAAAGTCACCACCAGGTTAAAGATCCACCGAGGTTAAATGATACAGTTATCAATAGAAATCAATACATCAGATGTAACCACAGTCAAAGTTTCGGCTGTGTTTTTGATATATAGCTGCATAAGGCTGTGGTTCAGTAAATTCAGTGCTGGTTAGTCTTTTTTCTTTATTTCTTGAGATATCAATGAACAATTACTTATATTTAGTAATGTCAAAAATAACAGTAATTGTTATTAACGTTTTCTGAGAGCTCAGACTGATGACCTGTAAGTGCTCATTTTGCCTGAGAAACAGTCAGAAAACCCAATGGTACTTAGTTAACTGTGATATGCAGCTGTAGCTGGGAATCTGTAAACATGAATTTAAAGCTGGTGCCTTTGCAATTTATGTTGGAGAGAATTCATGTTGACTGGTAAGACCTTTGTTTGAAGCTTTACTCCCAATAAAACAGTTCTGCAAAGTAAGTCCCAGTCCTGTTTTGCATTTTGTTTTGGTATTCACACAGCAGTTGATATGAAAAATACTCACATGCACTTCAGTGCTCAAAAATAGATCTTCAGAAATAAAAAGAAAATTGTTCTATTTAATTAATAGAAATTCAATTTCTTTTAGTTGTATAGACACAGTGAAATGTTAAATGTTTGGCATTTACAAATAAGTAGAATAACAATAAAAAGATAATAAAAATTTGGCAAAAAAAATGGCATAGCGTACTTAACTAGCAATGTTTTTTTAGTTTCATAGATGAAATAAGAAATGAACTACTACTGAGTGGAAGTCTATGTTATCTGTACACATAATCGGGTGTCTTTACTTATGAGTCGACTAAGCTGGGAAGACATTTTAGGAATGCAGGGGAGGCTTTAGGAAGTGTAGCTTCAAGGATTTTTGCTTTGTGTTTTATATCCTTGCTTTAGACTCTAGGTGGCAAGCTAGAGCTTTATAAATGGATGGCCGTGAAACAAAAAAGTTTTATCTGCACTATGCAGTATTCTGCATGACAACTCTGATAATAGACATAGAATAACAAGTACAAATTCAAAAGTACTCATTTATTAAACTGACTGCAATAAAATTAATAATTACTTGAAAATTATTTTCTCTTCAACAGATATTTGAAGCAACTGGCAGAAAACCTGAAATTGTTCTCTCAATCGTGGAATCAGGATACTTGCTGATAATGCAGGGACAGGAAAGCCTGGTAAGAAGACTACTTTGCTAGAGTGTGCTGAGTTTTGTTTTGTTCGATCGTCCCTTATGATTTGTTCACATCAACATAAGCTTTATTTTCCAGATCTGCCTGATCCTCATTATGTTTTGGTATAGTCTCCTGGGTGCATGTAGGTGGTGAAAAGGCTTTTCTTTCTTTCTTCGTTAATTAACTTTCTGAAACTTGCACAATGACTTAATACCATTCTTTTTATTTTTGACCGTTTCACTGGAGAACATTGCTGCTTTTCAAGAAATGGTTTCATCCCTGTAGGACAAAAACAAAATCCAAAAATATGTAGCTTATTTGTCACTATATGGTTTGGACCCCAAAACATAATAATTGGGCTATAGATTAAAATATGCAAAGCATGTAGTGCAAAATAGCATGCCGAAAGACTATTCAAACTATGTCAAAACTATTGTTTGCTTTAAGATAGACTCTTGTGCATAAATAGTATTTATCAGTTAAAGTTTTATCTAGCAGCACTGCAGGGTTTATTAGTTTATTCTGATACTCAGATTTTTAGCTCACAAGATGGTGACATTTTGACTCCAGATTGTGGCTGGCGTCAGCACGTTTCCTCTATTTAAAAAAAATGGCACTATAGGGGAATGCTAAAACCATTTAAGGCTGAAGCTGTGAATGTCAGGACCTGTATGTTACAGTTGATGTTACTACTGTTGTCTTCCCTCATATGGGAGAAACACTAAATATATCTTTTTAGTAATTCTAACCCTAAATGGCGTTCTTGACGTGATTCCTCAGCCACTCTCTTCAAAGAGCATGCACATACATTCCCCTCCAAAGGTATTGGAACAACAAGACTAATTTGTTTTAGCTGTAGAACAAAGACATTTGTTTTCAACATCAAATGATGGATATAAGATGAGTTCAGAATATCAATTTATATTTGATGCTGTGTACAGCAAAAGATAGCACCAGGTGTTTTCAGATTTTGTATCATACACATATTTTGAGTGAGCAGAAGTATTAGAACTTTTGTGACTGACTGAGGTGTTTCTTATTGATGAAATTGATTTTCAAATAATAACTAACTCTAGATCAGTAAAATTGGATTTAATCTTTACCTGTGAAGACTGTATTTGTTGTTAAAAAATAATAAACTAATATGAAAATTAGAGAGCTGTCTATAGGAGAATAGCAAACTATTTTTAATTTGGAAAAACGGGGAAAAACAATGTGCATTGAGCAAATATTTTGCACATAAACATTGTGAGCTATTAAGATTAACTCAGTGGCCATCATCTTGTGATATGAAACCATATCATGAGGGGACTGCACTGTATCATATATGTCCACATTTAGACTTGTTTATGCCTTTTTTAAGCAAAGATTTTGTGTATCTAAATAAATTAACAATAATGTCAGTATATACTTAGTTATAGATTTAACAGAACACAAATTTAACAGAATTACTTGAGGAGCAGTGTTCCATTGTCTCAACAGATTTTCTGGGATGTAACTCAGTAACAGAAATCTGCTTTAATGATAAAATAGTTCAGTGAAAGCCATATAAAATATGTTGTTGAACAAATTGTCATGTATGCCCACATGTGATGGGACTTCACTCAATTGGTCTGGTCAGGCCAAATGTCCCTCAGAACATTTGGGTTACAGGTTCGCAATCAGATTGGGTCACTAAAAGTTAAAAATCACTTTAGATTTGGTCGCCTGCCATACAGACAACAGAAAGTTGAGGGACTGCTCAATGTCTTATTAATGGATTTCTGGCAGGAGACACAGCTATCTTGCTGTGCCAGGGTGCCGAGCCAGACAGATATTCGGGTCAGACTGCAGAGAGCTTTCACCAAGGATGATAGACCAGTCTATAATAGATTTTTGCAGTGAATGCCCAGGAACTAGAGCTTAGTCCTATGGTCTACATGATAAGGTCTGAAGGAAACTTTTACCAGAGCTGAAATTTGCAGTATTAGAAAGAGTCATGGTATAACAGAGTAGCTTTAATAGTCTCCTTCAGATATGCATATTCTGTCTTAACAGCCATCAAACAACAGTCAGTAATGTTTAAATGGTATGCGTATTTGCATTTATTACTGTTATTGCTAGATACATGTGTGTCAGATTTAACCCCCCCGTGGTCTGCTGCAACAGTGTACCTTGGCATGAATTCACAGGGACTCTTCTGGCAGGATTAACACCTTTGATGCAAAGACTATTGCCTCATTTGGTGTTTTTCTCCAATAGTTGCAGAGAACGCTGTCTAAAATGAGATTTCAAAAATGTTCCAAAGGTGTTAGTCGGCATACTGTAAGATATGAGACAGATTATTTAATATCATTATTTGATATCAACCAATTCAGTGTGCCGTGAATGTAAATACTCACATTCATGATATTTTCCAGTAATTTATTCTTTCCCTTTACTATTTCATCTGTATGTATAGTGTATTTTGTGTTATTGCTAACAAGACAGGTGGTCACTTTATTTAAATTTTACAAAATACCAAGTCTAGTGTGTATCTCTAACTGGAATATACTGGATTTCCCACAGAAAAGTTATCCAGAAAAAGAACAAGCCTGTCTTAATCCCATATTGAGTTTTATTTCCAAAACCACAGCAGTGTTGTGCAGATTTACAGCTAGAATCTTTACATTTCAGTGTGAGATCCTTGATTCAGATGGATCTTCTCTCATGATCATGATGTTATCAGTAAAAAAATATGCATTATTAACACTTAGTGTAGAATAATTTAGCTACAGTAGATTACCAGTGTTGATATACTTACCTACATTGCTTTCACATAGTGAAAACAAATATCTGTATAAAGCAAATTTAACAAAATAGGCTGATCACAATGTTAAGTTGTTGTTGTATCCACTTGCTTGTGTGATTCTGTGTGAATAGGCTATCATAAGTTTCGGAACTGAGGCTCAGCGTTAGTAAATAGAGACCCCTGCAGGTAGTTTTAGGAAACTATTTTTTCCAGTCTGCTTGGTAAAACCAATAATCACAAAAAAATGTTTGTCATGTAATGTAATAAAATTTTTTATTGAAATGGAAATCAGTCAGATTTTTTACATTGCCTTTAAAGCTACCCATCAGTTAATTTAGCCTATGGATAAACCAATTTACTGTCATGGCTGCGACACACAGTTACACTCTGTCTGTTTGCAGGATACAATTTCTTTGATCTGTGGCTCAGATTTTCTTAAAGCACACCAGAAATCGGATAACCTGATGTTTCGACTTACTGTGAAGGTGAGTCAGGACATGGATTGTAATACCACAATGGATAGTATTTCCTCGAGGTCTGTTCTAATACCTTCATTCCCTTGCCAGATTGAGATCATTATCTTTGTTACATTGTAAGTAAATTTTAAAAAGGAACGCTTGTAATGCTATATATTATAGCATTTGTTGTTTTTTTTTACTACTGTTCACTATTTACTTCGCTATGATGAATGATTTCCTATAGTGAAATTATCACATACATGATTTGCAGTTATATTTCTAGACATAAACCGCACAGATATGGAAATGTCTGACCAATGAGTCTACATGTCCTTGAATTTCAAACTCTTTTTATCTTAAAGAGATCCTGATTAACAAAGACAACATACAAACTGCTCAGTGTTTTATTTGGAGTAACATGTACAGGTTGAATGCAGTTGTGGATTTCTGCAGGGAGAGGGCCGCATGATAAGGATGCAGTTTGATGGAAGTAGCAGGGCAGAGGCTATAAAGGAGTGTTCAAGAGCTGTGGAAAAACTGATGGAGTACATGCCTGTCACTCAAGATGACACTCCACCACCCCCTAATCAGCCCCCCACTGAGGTGTCTGCACCAGTGATACAGGTTGCCAACTTTACTAGTCAGTATATAAAATGTCTATACTTATGTATCTATATAGTAATCCTCTAATATGCACATATATACCAGCCCCATGTACAGTATTTATTTCAAAGACATTTAATAGTGTTGACTGTATTGTTTAAAAAAAGCATTGCAAAAACTGTGTTTTATAAAAATAATTAAATAATGAATTTCAGGAATTAATACTTTAATTTTTAATTTTAATTTTTAATCTTAATTGTTATTCAGTCAACAGGAATGCTTCATAAGCAGAGGCCATGTTATCCTCACTAGGTGGTGCTATTTTCAACAATGTGTTATTCTCAGAACTGACACTCCAGTTACAGTAGGTGAGGCGAGATTATACACTGCATGTGTCATTAGCTAATCATGTTGCTATATATGGTGTAGAATACAGTATGTCCCTCAAACACATTTGCACTGACAGGAATGTAGAACAATAATTACAGTTATAAGAGGTAAAGTAGTCTATTTAAGCACCTGCATAAACTAGTCCCTGCCAATGCCTTCAACAATCAATGCACTGATTATGTGAACAAACATTTTAGTCCCAAAGCTGAAAATTAGCAACAACAAAAAACATTCTCATGATATCTGTATCTAGCTGAAATGTACATTTCAGCCATGAGTTTGTTGGTTCTCTATCCTTCACCGTGATCTTAGTTGATCATTTAATTTACTATCACATTTGAAAACAAACAAGCCCTCTGGGCTTCACAACATTTAACATGAAGAACTGAGAGGAACGGGTTCAGGATTGGTCTCTGGTTGAATTGGTTGAATTTGACCTTTTGCGAACAGACACATTGAAGGAGTTCACATTGAAGATGAAAGGGCTTTGAGGGGTGGATATCCTTCAATTAGTAATGAAGCCATTGATTGGCCTCTTAAAACTGGTGGTGTCATGCCGTGTTTGTCAAATCTTTTTTCTTCTTTTGTATGTCGCCCAGTGTCAGGAGACTTTCCAGGGAAAAGCTGTAGGAAATGAGCCTGAGGTTGTCCAAGGATCATTGTCCCTAAAGCATCTTACACAGGTATTATGTCAGTTATTTGGAGCTTCCCAACTCATAAGATTAAACATCCACTGTGCATACATATTAGTTGTAACTTTGTGTCAAGCTTATCTAAGGATCATAATGCTTTGCACAATTATTACTGTAATATAATTATTACTTAGGTATATGAATATTAGCTCATTCACTAGTAGTTTCCTACCCTAAATTATGAATGCTGACTCGGGCTACTACATTAATTGTTTTGGTTCCTGGATTTCACTCAAATATTATGTGGGCCTTCCTCAGCATTTCTTGGGAGAGGCTGCTGTGACTCTGCCTCAAGTATATCAGCACTGTTCTTTGGCACGTGGTGACTTGGAGCCCTTCCTCCGTGTTTGTCTGTTGGATCCCAGCTTTTATGCATTTGTGGAGAAGGTGGAGGGAGAGCTGAGGAAACTGCTTCAAGAGTGAAAAATCTGAACAACCGCTGAAGGCAGAAAGGTCAAGTCAGTGTAATGTTTTTTTCTTATACAGTTTGTGTAGGCAGTGCCTGGTGGTGGAGCGTTTCTTGCTGAGCTGCCGATGTTTGAAATGTTGTTATACATTAGTTGTTATGCTACATGGCCTGAAGAGGAATGCTCTGAATGGTATTGGATTTTTGTGGTTAGAGGAACAACTTGCAAAGCAAAAGAAAATATGCATACATTTTCAAACTTTTTATTCAGAAAAAAAATATTGGTCTCACTCATGTTTGATCGTGGCTATATACTCTGGTCCCTCTCTTCCCCCCTTAATGCAGGTCCATTTCCACCGCAACACACATGGATACATTGTATTGAAAGAGGAGTCATGCAGCTACAGCAGTGAATTTTGCTATGCCAGCTTCCAAGTGATCCCACAATATTAAAGCTTCACTGAGTAAAACAAACTGCCCTCCATATATCTATTTAAGAATACATATTGCATAGGATTATAGCCATGCTATACAGTTAAAGAGAAAAAAAATAAAAATCAATTAATGAAATTGGGAAATATAAAAAAAATATTTTTTTTTACAGATTTCCTATCATTTGAACACTCATACTTCAACATATACAAGACACCTATGTTACTCTGGAAAGAAAATAAAAATAATACACATTATTGTTTTTGTTTAGATAGTTAAATACACGGTAGTCATTTTCTGTAATCACTCTCAAATTCAAATTAAATACTGTCACTGAAGCCCTTGCTTCACAATAAAAGTTCTGTTAAAAGTGGACTTCTCACAAAATCAAACATAGATAAATGACTATGATATGCTGTACAAATATTCAAGAATGAATATTATATATGGAGTATATATATATACATATATATATATATATATATATACATATACCACATATGACTCCATAAAAAACATTGGTCATTTTAGATGCAAAAAAAAAAAAAAAAAAGCCACACGAGAGGTAACAACAGAAAATGTCTATTCTGAGTATCCTATTGCGTCATTATCTTGCATGCATTGTACATGATATGTAATACAAAAGGGATCACCTCATTTGAGGACATGATAAAATTAATAAAGGAGACATCAACAGCACATTAAAAATGTGTACACCTTTGTGGTGGTTTTAGTCATTAGTCATTATTCATCATCCTGAAATCTCCATGTAAGACTGAATAAGGCATGCTTATGACAGCCATTATGTTCTTTTTGTTGCCAGTGTTATGCTGATATTGTTTCTCATAAATGAGACAAGATATGCTTTGTTCAAAACTGCCCAGATCTCTATCCATCTCTGATACCTTCATGTAGTCAAAAAATGCAGTTTAGCCATCTGTGAAGAGAAAATCAAGAGAAGGCATAACTATGGATAATCCTCACAGTGACTTCTATCTTTAGACCCCGTCCCCTACAACAGTGTCTTACTTGAGTAAATTGCTTATTTTGTATTCCTCTGGCGGATGTTTTTGTCCTTGTGGTTGTTTGTTGAATTAGTTTTCCTGCAAAAAGAAGCAGTTTAGTGACCTAAAAGTAAAAACACTTTAACTCACAGTGCACAGTATTTCTGTGTGAATTATTTTTAGCAATAAGAATACTACTTACATTGGTCCAACTGGCTCATCATCTGTGACACAAGGAGAGGACAAAACAGAACAAAGGAGAGTAAAAATGTCAATTATTAATTAAAGAAAATAGAAGTGTTGCATGTTACAGCACATTTACTACAAATAATGTATTTACCTGACTGACAGTATTCATGTTATTTTCCAGGCAGCTGTTAATTTACTATAAGTTCACAGTGGTTTGATCAGTTTAGCTTAGAGATGGGGGACCAAATTTTAATCAAGCAGTGAACACTGATACTGTGTGATAATGCTAGAGGCACTTATTGCTTTCAATACTATTGGGTGAAGGACATGGGAATCAGCTGCTTGAAAGTTCAGAAAGGAAAATACTAAGCAGGCACAGGAGAGTGAATTTAACGGTGCCATTAAGGTTTCTAGACACTAAATCTGTTTGGAAATCAGTAAAAACCCATTCAGAAAAAGTTGTATAACTAGATACTTGGGGAAATGGTCAGTAGTGACATGTTTGTAGTGACTGAAATGTGAAAAAAACTGTTATGGTCTCTTAAGCAAACACAGCTTTACCGCCAAGTGTTGTAAAGTTAACCTCACATGCCATCTGAATCTCTTGGGGTTCCTGTTCATTGCAAACTGAGCATATGTGTGGGAGGGTTACAGATGGCTCACTTAAAGCCATCTTTTAATTACACTAAGCAGTTTCATAGTGATTTTGAAAGGGCCTAGTACATGCTATAAATGACTTGGCATAAAAACATGGATCTCTTCAAAGCTTTCTCTCAGCATCTAGAAATTGTTTCAGTTTCATGCAGTGTACAGTGGTTAATATACTACTATATACAGTATATTTATATTTATATAATTACATTTCACCTCATTGAAAATCCACATTTGAGTAGTATTTTAGCAGTGAAACAAACACAATTGTCATTCTTCCTCATGATACAGCACTGGAATAAATAATATCCATCACACTGTAATAGTAAGAAACACTGCAGGATGAGGAATTGAAGAACAATAGTGAATATTGTTGCTTTGAGTGACATGTTGGATCAAAAACCTACAGCCTTGGGGTTGACAGGGTGGTTGGTGTTTGGCATACAGATGAAAATGTGTCAAGAGGTATGTAACCAGTCACAGTGAGATATTTTCCATGCAGTTATAAGTCAGAGTTAAGCGGCATTAGCAGCATTCCATGGTATTAATATGGAGCAGATTATGGCAGTTATAATGTTAGACAAAAACATGGTTCTGTAATCATTTGAAATAGGAACAGCTGTCAGCATGTCTCACCATTTTCACACCTCATATGTATACACCACAAAAACTATGTTTACTATAATGGCTTTGCAAGCACATAACAAATAACAGGTTTTTACTGTGTGAAATTAACAGTTGAACATCAATAACAATCACTATGACACTGAGTCTGATTTGCATTGGCTATAGTTAGGTTTTTATGCAACTTCAAAAACACAGAATGTGGGTTTTTTAGCTTAACATTTGCCTTGTTACATAAAGTGAGCTGCTATTTATCAAATCATCACACAGCAAAATCTGTAATTTTAGCAACTGGTTTTGAAACACACGATAGAAATGTCAGCCTCTGCCTCAGAGCCCTTGGCTGTGGAGCAAAAAAGTGTTCAAACGCAGCTAAGCCATCATGAGACCAAAATTCATAATGCACGCAGACAGAGGCCAAAACCTCCGGGAATAAGGGATGCTAAAAGGAGATTTTAGAGGGGTTGTGCATTGTGAGCAGGGAGTCCTCTTTCCCGATTTGAATGGCATAAACATGGCAAATATAATCCACCTTAATCGCTTCATTTTTCTGGTAGATGAAACCAAACTAGAGGCCATGCACAGAGCTTACTTGGTTTGTGCATGTGTGACTGTGTGCTTTGTGGATTTAGTTTGTTTATCCTCATCAAATAATTGTATAGTAAAGTAATTAACAATTTTAACAGGTCACAAACAATGTATGTGGTTTATCAACATAGTGTCAGTAAAGACATAAGTTCTATGTTCAATAAAAACCAGTAATTAAAAGAGAGTGAAATTACATTTCGATTTTGTAGTTGCAGCTGATGTTTATACTCGTACTTATACGTTAATACTTGCACTTAGAAGCATCAACATTAAAACAATATTTTGAACCACGATGTGTGGTCTGCCACCCTGACATTTGCAGTGTGACCGTTCGAACTGAGGGTGAAAACATATGACCAGATAATGAGGAAGAAAACAAAATAAAGAAACAGCATCAAATCTGAAAAACAATTTGAAATACAGAAGCTTAAAACAGCTTTAGTAAATCTTATTTTGTTTGGCCTAAGTAAATAGAAAAGCAGGCTGTACTCTGAAACACTGTTTGTTAAGTCTGTGTCAGAGTGTGGTGTACAACTGTTGCCCAGCTGGAGTGATTCATATTAGTGGTGTGACTTTGTATTTTGCTAGTGTTCATGTTTTATTCCAAAATGAAAAGAAGACAAAGCCACGTGACTAGAGGTCAGACAGAACCTTTGGTGACTGCCTCTGGGCTTTCTAGACATTTTCATCTTGTCACATTCTTATCATGTGATTATGCCTGCCTCCTGAAGCTTGGGCCATTTATTTTGTCAAACAGAAAAGCCAATCTTATGTAGAAAATACTATATTTAAAACTTGTATCACACCCTAAACACAATAGTAATAAATTAAATCAAAATGAACAAAGGGATGAATACATTGATACAGAAGTAAAAGGATCAACACATATTTATCTGTTTTATAATTAGTTAAATTCATTTGTCAACATTAGATGTGGTTTTGATATTTAGGAATCAGGTGCAGTCCCAGACTACAGATGTCCAGATGTCTCAGTTGGCCATCACAGTATGAGTCCGTGAAGCTTATTTAATGCTGTTTCTATACGAGTCAGTTAACAGAACTGTAGCATTACAGTGCATTTTTTACTATGTATTCAGTAAATTACATTGCAATCCTGTATGAGACATTTAGATAAGGGTTTAGTAACTTGGGCTACATTAGGGCTGCTAATGTACTTATACAAATTGAGAAATACAGTCTTTAATCTTATCTTTAATAGAAACTCAAACTATTGATTTAGTTAGATATGAGTTTGATTATACTGTCTTTTTCAAATTTGACCAGGCTTCTGACTAAAGGTCATGGCTCTTCAGAGATATATGATGTTTAACATCTATCAAAACATTGGATTAATTCTCAGGGGTTCAATCTAACGGAAATGAATATAGACAATTTTTCATTTTATCATACCTGTATCTCAGAAATAACTAAGCAAAGATCATAATGCTTAACAGACTGTAGGTTTGTAAAAACATACAAACTGACAGAAAGAAAACAAAATCTCTGAAACCATGCAGGATTTCTCACTTACCACCCATTTAGATTATGTTGCCATTTGGAAAGAAAGTGGGGAGGGGGAAAGAATAGTAACCAAATAAGTTATATATTGGGACTGATATGCGTTACAGGCTGATAACCCCACATGTTTATGAACAATGTTATTCTGATATCAACATGAAAAAAGTGCTCTATTACAATTGTCATTAATACAGCACAGCAGTACCGCTGATATTGCCAAATCTTGGAAAGGTTAGCAGCGGACCCCCTGTTGTTTACCTAATGTGAATCCATAAAGGTCATGTTTGCATGCATTTAATACGCGGTCAAGAGGCAAGAGGCGAGTCTTTAGATTGTCAGTTGGCCAATACAGGTATTCTCTGAGAGCAGATGCAACCTCCTCATTGAAATTTGTACTTGAATCTGCAGAATCAAAGTTTTACCTTCTAAATCAAGTGTCAGGGCAACATGTTTTTTTTTAAATACTGCAATACTACAACAAAGGTCACACACCAAAGACAATTATTTCAAACACTTACAATTTCAGCATAGTAAGTTCTAATTTCTACACAAACAATGATATATCTCTTATATGTATCTTCTTACTGACCTGTGTTCACTGCTAGTAACAGAAAAAGAGTTTTCTTACCATCAATAATGTCGTCTGGCCTCTTGCGTTTCTCATACACAACGATGATGACTACTAAGATTATAATTTCTGCAAGCACACCCAGGAAAGGCCAGAGCGGTGCAAGATGGCTGCGCACCCGTAGTATAGTGGTCTCAGCAGTGTTTCCAATCACATTGGTTGCATTGCATTCGTATATTCCAGGATCTGTATTTATATCCAGGTTTATTATGTTGAGCTCTGTGTAGTTGTCTCTGTTGGTGATGAAAAAGCGTCCAGTGGAGTTGTCAATATCCTGGATCACAATGATGATTTGTTAGTTACATGAAAAACAGTAGATGCATTTTAAATAGCTTTATTTGAAGAAGATAGTGATAGGATAGAAATGGAGAGAGATAGCATGACTGCTAATATAAAAAGATACATATGTGTACTGTATGTCTCTCTGTCTCTTAGTTTTTTTATTCACAGTATGTAATGTATATGGTATATACTTGTGTGAAGATATACCGTGTAGGATGTTCCATCAACTTTACGCCATGTCCATGTAGGATGTGGGTAACCAACAGACTTGCAGTACATCGTTGCATTTTCACCCTCGTTTTTATTTTCACTTCGCTTGTGGCCAGTAATATCAGGTTTGGCTGTAAAGGTAAAATAAGATAAAATGAATCATTCATCTAGGTTGGCAGAAGTACAACATTCAAACATATGTTCTCCTACCAAATGACATGAATAAGGAAACCACGATTGGCTGTTCTTGCTATGGTTACTTAGATTTCCATGTAAGGGTATAGCAGGGATAATTCACTGAAGGAAATTACCATAACCATTGTATTTGAAAAAGAGGCATGGTTAGTGGACTCATTCAAATATTATAAATATTTTTTATAAATCATGTATTGTGTTGTATCATTTCATTTGTTAAGCCATTATATCATCACATGAATGAATAAATGTTGTTAGTGCTTTGTTTCCTAAATTTAGCGTAACCTCTTTTCCATCCTCTTTTACTTATTAGGGTGTTTTTTGATCATTGTCATTGATCTTTAAAAGGCTAAAATGTGACATAAGTGTATTTGTTTTTGAGGTATATTAATTAACAGTTTTAATACTGAATTATTGAAATGTGCAACAAAAAAATCACGGGGGCTGTACAAAATGACTGTAGTATGACACTGATCAAATGAAGAAGTATTGTTTTGTTTTTTTAGACTAGTAGATACTAGACAATTATTCTGTAGTTGTAGATGTAGATGTTTCAATAACAATATAGACAGACTAATCCATTATGTCTTTCCAGTACATCAGTAGTCAAAAGAAAAAGATTAGTAGAGCAAAGGTTTGCCCATGAGTAGAGTCAGACTAGGGCTTTCAATAAATTTGGGTACACAGTTAGTTTATAAATACTAAAACCCATTCCACCCAACACTGCAATGGGAAATATTACTCTTGAAGAGATAAAAGTATTTCAATACAATTCATAATGAGGTCATGGAAAAGGGGGATCAGCAGGATACGAGCGCCTCCAGATGTTCCCATTCAAAATAATTCCACAGTGAATTCTACAGAAGAGATTTGGAGCCAAAGGAAAATGGTGTGAATGGGCTCTGATTAATGAATAAGCTGATATTAACAATGCAACAAAAGGTTATGAATTTAATAAATTCAGGCATATCTCATAAAGCACTGCAACAGATGCCAAGTCATCCATGCCAACAGATCCATCAAAAAAGGTAAAGCACAAATTCTCGGTTTTACCTTTGCACAGCATCAGGAAGATAACTGTTTCTGCTTTTCCACTAATCCTCAACATTACAATAATTCCTTCCATGCAATTAAGTAGGATAAGGGAGAGGCCTGGAGTGAGCATTTTTCAGCTGTGCATGGATAATACAGAAGGAGGGGTCTGAGCGCTTTGATGACATCAGCCCACTCTAATTATGGTGCACACATTCTCCCTGAGCAGGGGAGTGGCCAAGCTCATTTGCGCCTTATCCTGACAGTATTATGTGACTGAAGGCACAGACACAGCCCTCAGAGTGGCGCTAAAATGACTGCTGTTACTGTGCTTATTAATCTGTGAGTGCTAGACACGAGTATAGTGACGTGCGAATGTGAGTGGGACGTATGTGTGAGCAAGGTCAAAGCTGCCAGAAAGAATAGACAAAAGCAGAGTAAGATGACATAAGATGTCAAAGAGCAATTAAATCAAGTCCCTCATTAGAAGCTTTCCACGTTTTACATTTAGTTAGCTGCAGGTATTCATGCTAAAACATTTTAATGTGTTTAACATTTACAAAAATTTGACAAACCAAATATGTATCTGTGGTAAGCTTAGTATCACAGACAATGAACTCCACTCCTGCCACAGTGAACGGCTAGGACCGGATTCAGAGCCTTAATCCTACAACATCACAGAACCCTCCATCTGTTGCCTCTGAGCTGAGTCCTGCAAGGATGAGTGTGCCAAGGACACTGTAGGCGAGGGATCTCAGTGAACTGCTGCCAGAAGCACAGTGCAAAGCTGGCTAGCATAACAGTGGGCTTGCTACCTGGGTCACAAAAGATCTCAAACACCTCTAGAAAATCACAAGAGCATTTAACAACTGAAGAAAGTGTTTTGTTTAGATCAAGCAATGGCACCTACTCCTACTGTCAAACCATTCTGTTATTTTAATCATTTTTAGACTTAGAATGTAGGCCTATCTAAAGGGGAAAACCGTGCACCAATTCAATTTAGCTAAAACACTGACTTTCTCCAAAGGACAGATAGCAAGCCTCAACAGTCACAGGCCTGCAGTCTAGTGACGGCTAGGACACTTCAGTTTGAATGGCGATGAGTCTCGTCATCTCACAATCCAGTCAAAGCAGAACACACACGGCCATCACCCACGTTATGCAATGAGGTAGCGCTTTAAGACAGCCGCAGAATAAGAGGCAGGGCATGTTCAGTATACACCATAGCCATGCCACAGCAAATTGGCTTAAGCACTACACACAGGCAAGCTTCTCTTGAACAGGGTTTCACTTGCCCTTTATCAGAGAAGATCCCTTATTCAAGTTGAAGGCTTCGCTGTCAGCTTGAATGAAACCAACACAGTAGTTCTTTGATTAGCTTTTTCTCGCTATTACATAGACTGCTGTCAACGTTCTCTAGTTTAACCAAAATGTGTTCTATGATATGTAATCATTATAACTAATAATAATAATAATACCTTGCAAGCGCTAATCCCTATGTTTAATAAATTTTTTTAAGAGTATGACTGGTCTTATAGATGCCTCCTAGTTCAGTTTGTGTTTTGGTGAGCATGTGCAGTGCCTGTCCATTTTGCTAGACTGTTGTCTCAGTGAAAGCCAAGAGTGACAACAGCCTCAGGACTGCTCCCTGTCATCACCACTGCACTGGATGAATTCAAATATCTTTGTCAACAAGGACTCTCTTCACACAGCTATAGGTGGTTAACTTTTGTGGGGCATTTTCATCTCTCCATCTGTCAGCAGTAAACACAGATGACATTATCATGTCGTCATGTGGTGAGCTAACATCAACTCCAGGGCATTCTCATAGTTTGAATACAGCATGTAGCAAAAAAAATTTTGAACACATGATATCTGTGTGAAACACACAACAAAGGTAATTTTGTTGTCACAGAGCAGTCTTACCTTTTACTTCAATTGTAGCATTTGCATTCGGCGCCATGTCAAATGTGTAAACACACATATATTCCCCAGAATCATCTGCCCGTGGTTTATTTATTCTGGAACAAAATACAAAACACCAACTTACTCCACAACCTTAATGTAACTGTCAACACTGTAGGTAGTCAAGTATAAAAAGTGAACAAATTTTAGGTGAACTATAGTAATTAGTTTGGACCACAGCAGTGAAAGCTTGAGGGGCCTACAGGGCCACGGGAAACAAAATGTTGGCATTATGCTGTTATATTACGGAACAGCAGTTCTGGATTCTGCAGGGAAGGGCACCACAGGCATATTAGCTGTAATCTTCAGAGTATCACTGATGTAATGTGACAAGGAAGTGACCAATTGGTCTTATCTTGTGGCTAGGAAGAGTCTGTGGTATGTCTACGGGGACGACAGTAGCTTTGTGCTCCAATGGTTATACTGTGTGACAGCAGGATCCAACAACTAGTTGGTACTTCAGGCTGTGGTAGATTTTTTTTACTTAGATGTAAAGGTATAGTTAAATATTTGGTTTAGAGCAGTGATATACAACATAATTTTTTTGAAAATAAAAAAAAGCCACAAGGGCGGAGTGCTTTAAATATTGTATGTTGCTTGTAATTAAGAAATGTGTTTTCTCAGTCTCAGTAACTTTAAGTTGTTGTTTTCTCTCCCACGTCTATGGAAAATGCGCAAATTATACATGTACCTACTATAGAACAGACAGTGTCTGCAACTGTGACCCACTTACAAGCAAGTCAAGCAGAAAAACAAACCCGAGTTATCAATTTGAAAAAAATACGCAACACGCCCATTTTTAACAAAGACAGTTATGATACAGCCTTTATCATTTCAGCTCCTGTTCTCAAGAACAATAATTTATGCAGACTTTCACTGTTTGAGAGCATAATTTAAATATGTGAGATAACCTTAGCACTGTTTTTGTTTCATAGCCATTTCCATTATACATAAAAGACTATCATTTAAACAAATGGTTGGTGAATTCTCATTCACTTCCCATTGCTGGGAGCACTTAATTATCTGCATTGTCCTCTCTCCCAAAATATGTCCTACTTACAACAGAGAGGCGAAACTGTTTGTCACCTGTATGCTGTGTTCCTCTGCTCTGTCCGTGTATTGGAGATCTCCTGTCCATTCTTCATCCAGAAGCTTTCTTTGTGGGGAGTGTGGGCAGTGGTGAGGTTACACTGCAGGGTAACTGATTTGCCAGAGGTGTCCGCTGACAGGATGGTCTGGTCAGAGGCATTGATCTTTGGTTCTGGAAGACACAGACAGTCAAGCCTTATCACAGAACTGGGGTAAGTGTTGTTTTAATACTTTCTCCCAAACTAAAGTACAGTAGCTGAAGGCTATATTCTGTTTTTATACAATCTGTGTAGGAGGATGTCTATGAAGTGAAAACAAAAGTGTACACACACACACAACAGATAAACAAAAGACATAATAAGTATATGAAACAATGCCTTGTATCAAAATGTTTAATCCTTAGAGAGAAGAGTAAAGTAAAAAAGGAGTTAAGCTAAACACACTGGTTACTACACAATATCAGCATCTATTTCTCAAGGACATTAAGGGAAGCAGGATGTGTCATCTGAGAGCGAGGCACCCTTTGCTCTGGTTTGAGTAATATGCAGGAAACCTCCTCCACCCTGCCCTTCCTCCTCCTCCACCTTCAGGGCAGGCCAACCATGGCAATGATGGAGCCCCTGGGGGGAGGAGCAGGGAGGAGAAGCACCATAATCGTACTACTAAGAGCAAAGGGAGGAGAGGAGAAAGAAGGTTTACTAAAATCGGCAGATGACTTTTAGCATTCATGGCACCTTCTTCCTGCTACTCCTACTGTAACTAAGGGGATATCTCTCCCCACCCCCTTACGTCCCTCTCTCCCCCACCAAGCAGAACCACATGTACTATTAATAGTATCTTCAAGACATGCGTACACACACAACATGAGGTACATAAATTAACATTTAGCAAACACAGCACAGTGGTCCACAGGCAATTTAACCAGAAGGTTGTTTGTAGGACACCTTGTCACAACTTCAAATGTGATAACTGCTGGATAATGTATCAGAATCTAACCAAATATAAAATGTTGATCTAAATCAGTAAAGATGTAGTGAAAACTTATTCTGACACAGTGCTGTGTTTAGATTGATACTGTATCCAATTAAGTTACCATCTAATGAAGGTTATTACTTTTCTTAAATGATTGCATTACTAATACAAATATGGTTTCTTATTCATCTGGCAGATAATTAAAATACCAGATTAACGTCGCGAGGTGTAGCATTCTGTTACACTTTGCCAAGCTATCCAGTATGAAATCAATTAAACTGGATAGCTAACACATACTGTAGTATTCAACTTGGCAAGGTCTATATTTAGGGGAGCACTGTGCCATTGAAAAAAGGCAAGGCAGGCCACAAATCACAAATTTGTAGCACATTACAATAGATGAAGGTGCACTTGCAGAAAGTGCTGCCAGTTGCTGTACTGGCACAGAAAGAATAATGGGCCTAGTAAGGAAATGGTTGAGCTAAATTGTTTTAACTACTTAATTAAGCATATGTAATTTTTAATACACATGTCTACTGAATTTGAGAAAAAATATATATAATAACATTTATAATTTGCTAAATTTATACTACAGTATGTCTGTAATCCCAATATCTTCTGAGATTTAGAAATCAATGTGCATCTATTTGAGTATGAAACACTTGCAGCTATAGCTATATTTTGTGTAACAATCAACAATGATGATGGTTAGATAAGTCATAAAGATGATTAGATATTACTTTCTAATATGAAACCTTGTCATTATATCATTATAATAAATATCAACTGCCATAATTGAAACTGACCACAGCTGCTGTTCTTTGTTAAGGCAAAAGTGTGACAATTTGGGAAATGCTCTATTCTTATTTCTTTTCTTGCAGGGAGTTAAATGAGAAGATCAATACCACTTTTATGTCTGTATGCATTTTACCTTTAGGCAAAATGTATTTGCATGCTACCCTTTTTATGCTAAGCTAAGGGAACCTGGCTGTAACTTCTAGTGGAGGCATGGGAGTTATATCAATGCTCTCAAATAAAAAAAGAACATATTTTTTTCCATGGGGTCTTACTATAACATAAATAAGAAAGCTCCATGTTCTTAAGCGTTTCATACTCAAAAGACTGATTAGGGTACACTGTCACTTTAAACTTTCACCTGCAGCAGATCTTATCCTTGCATCAATTTGTTTTGATAATTTTAACATTAAAATTACATTTAAAAATCAAAATACCAAATAAAATAAATTTAAAAGCTTCATAGTGGAAGTATAATGGTGCACGTAAATGTACGGTGATTTAGGGTATTCTGGTTTGAAGCACAATCTAAATTATACAAAACTAGAAAACCAAAACAAGACAATCAGACTTCACAACATTTCTCCAGCCACAAACATTCATATAAATGGTACAGTGCATAGCCTGTTAAATTCATGTAGTAACATATATTATACGTTATTACATGTCACATTTATATGCATTTACTCCTCAGTAATGACAGAATATATGTTGGTAGAATCAGTAGGAAAATGGGAAAACATTAAACAAGGCAAGTGAACAGCTGCTGTCCACTGCACTTCTTATAAATGTTGAAATCATATGAACCATACAACTAATCAAATTGCGCCCACACAGAAATCAAAAATTTCCAGTCCAATCAGAAGAGCCAGCAATGATCAGACTCCTCTAAGCTTCTCAGAGAGCTTCACTATGACTAACAACATTCCACATCTTCCTGTGCTTCAGTGGGCAGAGCACTGAAGCATACACAAATGAGAAGAGCCTAGTAGAAAAGATGTTTGTTTGACTGTTTGTGTGGATAGTGCAGGGGGTTAAAGAATATAATGTCATTACTGATTCACAGTCACACACTTAATGGCTGAGAAGGCACAAGGTTACACATTGCACAAGCAAGTCTGGCGAAACTGTTTTGTGGAAGAAGTGAAATCTCAGTCTCATCTGACGGAGAAATGAGACACTCAGTGCCCTTATGTGGTCTTTATTTCATTACTGCACACTAATTTGAAAGCAGAAAATGTTGACTTTCATCAGGAAAGCGTTGACAGCAGGAATCACTCTATTACAGCTTAACAGATCCCTCCTTGTGTCTTCTTACAGTCCCATTTACACAGTGCCCAGAGTGTGAAAGCCAAATCAAAAGCACCATTACTTCAAAGCACCACTAGGTTTTCCACTGCATTTAGCAGGCAGGGCTTTGAAGTAAATAAAACAATCCACGCAACGCAAAACAACACAACATAATGTTAAGGGAAGTATCATAAATAAATCCAAATGTAGGAAATGGGATACAGATAAAAAAGATAATGATCAGAATATTGTAAAAGGACACATGAAACAGTCAGAAAAAGTTTGGTGTGGGAGAAAAGAAGAAAATGCAGATAGAGACTGAGTGACGTTCCTGGGTTTGTGGTCATTTACAATAATATGTTCAAGGGACTTTGACAGAGAGGGGGTTTACTGAGTCTAATGCAACAAAACATAAATATATACAAAACTAAACTAGGAAAGAAAATGTAATACTAGTGAAAACAAAAGGAAACCACTCATACAGGGGCTTAGACAATTTGAATATTTCTATTAATATATCTAATAATATATTTTTAAAGCAAATTAAGAAATAAATATGAATAAATAACATGGTTGGTGTTTGTTTTATTTTTGCCTGGGCAGTGCGCTGAGGTGATGCTGGGGTCTTGAGAGGTTTTTATGGATTAGAGTGGTTGGGACAGGTCATTAGTAGTTCGTTTCATGCTCTAGGTACTACAGCACATAGACCACTCACTCTGTAGCACCGAAATGGTGGCCTGTGCGCGGATCCAGGTAATGGCGGGGTTTTGTCGAAGGTCATTGCGCCTGGGGTCGTTGCTGGCCCGGCATTCATAGGTCCCAGAGTCCTCCAGTGTGAGGCGAGTGATGCCAAGCACACTGACCCCATTGGTGCCGTAGGCTGTGTTGATGGATACCCGACGCTTGCGGGCTCCGTCCCACAGTTGCTTGAAGGAGTCGGCTCGGTTGATCTCAGCATACCACCACTGGATCTCTGGAGTGGGGTTACCAACCACATCGCAGTACAGCTCAAAGGCGTCCCCCGTAAGCTTAGTCTCAGACATTGGCGACTTCACAAACCCAGCTGGAGAGGAAAAGTGTATCGGGATGGCAAGGGAGGAAAGGGCAGAAGAGGGTTAGAGCAGTAAAAAGGTGTGGAAAGGCCAAGGGATGGAGAAGGAAATAAATAGTATCAGAGTATATACAAACAAAAGAGAGGATGGTTAAAGGCAAATTAAAAAGAAGCAAGCCCATCATTAATAGGTGGAAAAAGAAAGAGTTAATAATCGTCTAATGAAGTCCAGTCCACTCAAAGTCAAGATTTCCTGACCCACTAAGGCCATACAACTGTTAGACAATGTCATAGTCAATCAGTCTCAAGTCCGTCCCAGCAAGTCGTAGTAGTAATGTATTAAGTTTTTCTTTTCTACTTGTCTTTTTCTCACTGACGTTATCTTATATAAATGAGTAAAACAACACCTTTGTGTAGTGTACCGTTCACTTGCATAAGCTCAGTGTTACAGTGCACTTATGTTATACAATTTCATAAACAGACTGTATACTGTACATATACCGTATATGATGTATGAGAGAGCTATTTGATTATTCTTACATAGTTGCATCAGTCTCAGCATGTTCCTAAAAGGTTCTGAGAACCTTGTCAAGTAGGTGAACAATCACTCAACCCTATTCTACACTTACTATATTGCAAAAATCACCATTCCTCATTGCACCATTCCTACTTGACCCCATTGACCCCAACATAAAAACTCCTTACAGCTGCGCCACAGATTTCTCAGTGCTAAAATAGAACGCTGCATAGAAAATAATTTATCAAAATCAGTGGCTTAGAAATGTTCCCTTATGAGATTTTGTCTCAGTGACACCACTCAGCTAGAGGAACAAATTTCACTGAGGAGTTACTAAATGTGGTACAATTAAAAGGTGGAATAATGTGCATTCCTGCATCTAGTGAGCTTTTTCAGTTGAAAAACTTTCAGTATGGCGGTTAGTTAGAAGAACATATCTTCATTAAAATATTGCCGGCAATAAATAAGTCATTTCTATGTATAAAGCAATAAAATATATTATTAAAAATCTGCATTTATATTTGACCACTACAAATACAAGTTCAATCACCAAACCTGATAAATACTACACTATATATATAAGCTTTTATGATATGCTACAGTTTTCTGTAATGTGTCAATCCGTTTATCGTGCTCATCATTGCGGGGTGTTGGAGTCTATCCAGCACACATGGGGTGAGAAGTAGAGTACACCCTGTTGTACACCTGACATGTTGCCAGTCTGTCACAGGGCTAACACATTTAGATGGACAAACACATTCACACTCACATTCACACCTACAGGCAATTTAGACCAGTTTACATAACCTGCAGGTCAATGGACTGTGGGAGAAAGCGAGATCCTGAACAAAACCATACAACCCTTATAATTGGCCGCCAAATTCTTATTGGTGCTATTAAAACATGTTTTGCTAGTCTGTATTATTTGTTATCAATATAGAAATAGTTTACTTGCACAAAAACATTACAATTCTAATGATTAATCAATCAATGACTAATTAAACTTGATTAAGGGAAATCATCACTAATAGATATGTGTATGTGCTGTATGTGTACATGGTAAGGATGTATAAAGCTTATCTCCTGTTGTTTGTATCATCTCTTGCTCACAACACCAGAAATTAGGTCAACCAGCTTTTATTTTGGATGAGCTAGACTTTTAAGTCCGTGTTTTTAAAATTCACATATGTTCATAGTGGAATAGTGCTGTTCAACCTGCTTCTCCATAAACACTTAATGGCTTCAATCATGAGTGCCGTGTCTGATTCATGACCCTGTTCCACATCAGTAGTTAGCCCAACTATACACTGCTAGCCTTAATGAAGCTCATCGAATGACAAATCACCTGGACCACAGATACTGTTCTGTGCCATCTCTGCAGCCTGTCAACTGTGAACCACATATGTTTAAATAATAAAAAAAATACACTGCCTTAACTCTGCCCTGAATAGTTGTAGAGGAAATGGGAACAAAGAGCATGAGATCTCTTGGGTGTTAGTCTGTGTGTTGTGTCTAAATACAACAGCTTACAGGCCCTCCCAGATCTGTCTGCCCTGCTCAAAGTAATGTATTATAAGCACATGAACTGATAAGCCTGTAGAAGCCTGAAGAAGGAGTGTAAACCACTACACAACACAACAGCGCACATTGAAGCCAGTTCCATTTTATTTCAGTAATTGTATTCAAAGTTTAACTGCCATGGGGAAAATACTACTAATATCCACAAAGTTTACACGGTCTGTGTAGTACTTTCCATTGCACAGTGATTTCAGTGTCTAAGATCACTGTTCTTTCTACAATGGACTGTCAAATTACAGCCAAAATATTTCACATACACCTCAACTCATTTTACCTAGTGTCATGGTAACAAGTTTGCCAGTTCTTGACTCCCAGCCATATAAGAGCAAATTAGATGATAAGAATAAGAAATTGTGATGTAAAAAGAACGCAGTCTTTCTGCCAAGAGTTGTGATTGAGGATATTAGGTGCCTACAACTTGTATGTGTAATGCCTAAAGATATGCAGAGTAATTAGTAGTTGTTTCTTTTCTCTGGAAACATCTGGGCCCATCAAGCTCACCACATAATCCCACAGGGTGAATCCAGGCCTATCCGCCTACACTTTTAAAGCAATTTTTCAATTTGACACAACATGTATTATGATATTATTTTCTATGAATAGGAGTATGTCGGCTTGACACATGGCATAGATAACTATTGTCAGCCATGCATAAGAGCTCATGCTAACAGTATAGTGTCTGCTTAAAAAAGAAAAGAATGGCCTTCAAGGGAATGGGAAATTAAATCAGAAGAAGGAAAAGATGACTTAATTTAAATTCAAGCTCAGGGAGCCTCTGTTGAGAAATATGCACAGAACAAACTACAGACAAGACTCGGCCAATGAGCACATCAGTGTTTGTGTTGTTTAAACAAGGAGCTTACGCCGGCAGTGAAAACAAAACACAAAGCAGCCAGCCGGTGCTCATTTCAAAGGTGTGCTGGGAGACAAGAACTGAACGAGAATGGAGCTGTGGATGGTGGACAGATCTCAGCAAGTTTGTGCTATAGAGAAGAGAGATGGGCAGAGACCATGTTTATGCTGAAAAAACTGCTCTACCGAAAGACAAATGTGTCGCTTTGAGCTCTAACCAGTTTGTTCTTTAGTGCACAAAAAGCTGATAAAAACACTTTCAGTTTGGTACAGAGTGCCATCTATCTATCTATCTATCTATCTATCTATCTATCTATCTATCTATCTATCTATCTATCTATCTATCTATCTA